>CM038465.1:13460991-13672522 GCA_021464415.1 Lonicera japonica
GTATTATTAAATATCTTGGACTAAGGACTCTATCTATGTTAACATGTTCACTTTCTTTCATCCAAAATCATTTTGTTGTTTGCTTAAAGAGAAACATTTAGCTCAAGAGTCATGTTTCAAAAGCCAATTTAACAATTCCATTCTTGCAATTAATGATGGCATTAGATGTGGAAGAAATGGTCATTCCTAAAATGACAGGAATTTCATCAGCGGGATTTGCTAACGGTGTTGCATATCAAGAACAATGAATATCAACGGGAAAGTAGAATTTATCAATTTGCACAAGAACATCCTCTATTATCCCTCTCGGTATCTTAACGGAGCGATCCGCTAATTGAATTGTCACTTTGGTGGGTTTTAACTCTCCTAACCCCAATTGTTGGTACACCGAAAAAGGAAGCACATTAACACTAACTCCTAAATCAAGTAAGGCATTCTTTATGCTACAATTGCCAATTAAACATGAAATGGTTGGGCAATCGGGATCTTTGAATTTTGGAATACGAGTGCCTTGCATGATAGAGCTCACTTGCTCTGTCATAAATGCTTTTTTCTTAACATTTAACCTTCTTTTGTGGTACACAAATCTTTGAGAAATTTAGCATATGAAGGTATTTGCTTGACCGCGTCAAGCAATGGAATGTTGATCTTGACTTGCCTAAACACATCAAGAATTTCGGTGTTTCGATTTTCCTTAGGAGGTTGATCTAACCTTTTGGGAAAAGGGACTTTGATACTATTCTTGATTTTCTCTAAATCCTCTTTTCCAACTTTTTCTTCTTCCCTCATTCTCTTTTCTAAGGTGATATCCTCAACTTGACTTGACTCGACTATGTCCACCGGCTTTTTGGCCTTAGGAACTATAGTTTTGTCAATCTCTTTCCCACTCCTAAGGATGGTGATGGATTTCAACTCCTCTACATTCCCACTCGACTCCCCCTCAACTATCATGGCTTGCCCTCTAGGATTAGCTATTGGTTGAGCCGAAAACTTTCCTTTTTCTTGGATTGCTAAAGCGGTGGTGAGTTTGGACATTTGAGTCTTCAAATCACTAACATCTCTATTGGTTTTGTCTACAAACTGCCGCAAAAGAGTCTCCAAATTTGAATTTGGGTTTGGGTTCGCTTGACCAAAAGAGTTGTTTTGGGGTGGAAGTGGTCTTGGTTGGTAGGAGTTCGAGTTTGCATTCGAATTTTGATGAGCATTTTGATTCCCCCCCCCCCCAACTAAAATTAGGATGGTTCCTCCACCCTTCATTGTACCTTTGAGAAAATGGATCATTGTGTGGTCTAGGATACGAGTTCATGGCATTCACTTGTGATGGGCTTTGGAGAACCTCTTTGAAGGCCGGAATTGTGTGACACTCCTCCGTGGAATGCCCCAACTTTTCACAAATGACACACAATTGACTTGATGACACTACATTGATATCTCTAAGCTTGTTTGTCTCTAAGGCCTCTACCTTCTTAGACAATTGGAACAACCTTACCCCCATGTTATCATTATTGGATATTTGGTACAACCCACCCTTTCCCAGAGGTTTGGCCTTAGGTTCCTCAGTATAGGTGTTCCAATTTTGGGCACCTTCCGCCAATTCATCAAAATACAACAAGGCCTCCTCGGGACTTTTACTCAAAAATTGACCATTACACATGGTCTCTACAAATGTACGCATTTTGGGAGTAAGAGATTCGTAAAAATAGCTTACAAGGCTCCATGTTTCGTGGCCATGGTGAGGACATGCGTTTAAAGTTCCTTGTATCTTTCCCAACACTTGTAAAAACTTTCATTTTCTTTTGGCGAAAAATTGGATATTGCCCTTCTTAAAGCGTTGGTCCGATGGACGGGAAAGAATTTTTTCAAAAACTCCGATTGAAGTACTTGCCAAGACCGAATAGATTGCGGTCTTAGAGCATTCAACCATATTTTTCCTTTATCTTTTAAGGAGAAAGGAAAAAGTTTTAAACGCATTACTTCCTCATTGGTGTTTGCCTCACGAAACGTGGAGCAAACTTCCTCAAAATCTTTCAAATGTAAGTACGGATTTTCAGATTCTATACCATGAAAAGAGGGGATATGTTGAAGCATACCTGGCTTAAAGGAGAATGTTCCCGCTTTTCCGGTGGGGAGAATGATGCAAGAATTAGACGTCGTCCGAGGTGGTTGAAGATAATCTCTCATTGTTCGAACCGGAGGATCGTGATTATTATTTTCTCCGGTATTTGATTCATTGTCCTCGTCAGCCATTTCGGAAGGAGTAGGTGAAGGACTAGGATGCCTTGGTAGTAGTTGGCCTCTTGGTGGACTTATACGAAGATCAATGTACAAATTTCCGGGCATAAGCCCGGAAGGGTGATCTCGAATAAAATTTTTCAACTAAAAAAAAATTAATAATAAGTATGAAAAGTAATTTGCAAAGGGAGAGAATACTTACAAAGTGATTTTTTTCTTTTTTTTACAAAACCCGTAATCCGTCTTTCGCCGTATCCCCGGCAACGGCGCCAAAAACTTGATGCGCCGAAAATACTTCCGTGGTTAGGTACCCAAGTGCAGGTTGTCAAGTTATAATACTTGGTAAGTCCAAGTGTCGAACCACAAGGATAGTCGGAAAGACGATGTGGTGATTACAAGTCCAAGGCTTTGTTTAAGAGAATTTGATTGGTTGATTTTAGTTGTTGATTTTAAAGTCTTGCAATAAAAATTAAAATGATGTAAAAATAGATGAGAAAATGCTAAGGCATTATAGAATTAATTTGTTTTGCAAAGTTAAGTAAAAGCAATCTCATTCAAAGTTCTCAATCCAATTCCTAAGTGTTGAATATTTTACCCATTTCTAAGCAAAAGGGTGTGAAGCAAAAGCAACACATTCCCATATAAATGCCATATAAAGAAAAGGTGTAAGAAAATATCAACACAAGTGTATCTCTCATTTTTATCTTGTGACAAAGGGTGTGAAGCAAGTGCAACTCATTCCCATATAATATCAACCAAGATTCAAACTTAAAATACACAAAAAGAAAAGGCATAAATTTAAACTAGGCATTTAAGAACTCATTGTTAGTTTCCCCTAGGCAAATGACTTGATTATGAAAATGGCCAACTACAAGGAGTTTAGCTCGATAAATCATAACATTTCATTTGTCTAAGATTGGGAGGTCGAGGTGGAGGTCAAACCGTCCTATATAGACTTATTTGATAAATACAAATTGAATCCTTAAAATAATTAATGAAGTTGTTTATGACATAAATTTAAAAGATCCTCTTTGGCAACACTTTAACTAAGAAGATGATGAGTCTTAAAATCACATAAAGTGTAGAAAGCACTAAACATATCATTAAAGTATTTAAAGATTAAAATCTCAAATTTATGGTGTTTCTATGAATATTCAAAGACTAATCATGCTTGACAATGAAAAATATCTTATTCAAAGAAAGAATGGACATAGGCTAGTAAGAAATAGACAAGTGTATCATCTCTCCATTAATGCTTGAGATCTATGTATACAAGGCATACAAAGTCAAATCATCATATGAAAATTATCTTACTAGCTTATGAATGGTTGAAAAAATGGAGAAGATGAAGGATTCAAAAAGTATTTAACAATAATAACAATGGAATGAGAGTTGAACTTACATAATTAATGCATTGCAAATTTCATCTTTTAGCCTTAGCAAAGAAATTTACTCCATAATAAATGTAGAGACGAGAATTATAAAAGTGAACTCCTTTTCTCTCTCTAGAATAATATTACAAGCTCTCTATAAATTGAGAAATAAGAAATAAAAATAAGACTCCTCTCCAAGGCAACAATGAAGACTATAAATAGGAGAGTTGTGTCGGATGCCAAAATTAAACAATGCTTTCTTTTATTTTTGGTGGAGAATTCCACTATCTTGGATACTCTTTAATCACATGGACAATTCCACTTTCTCTCTTTAATCACATGGACATGGAGACTTCCACTTTCTTGGATGCTCTTTAATCACATGGAGACTTCCACTTTCTTTCTTTTATCACATGAACAAGGAGACTTCCACTTTCTTGGATGCTCTTTAATCACATGGAGACCTCCACTTTCTTGAATTCCTTTTCTCCATGGAAAATTCCACTATTGTATTAAATACAATATTTCTTGAAATCTAAAGACACCAAAATAAACACAAAAATGTGCCTTTCCAAGCATTGTTAAATACAAAAGTGCTACGAGACTAATCGCGAAATAAGTTGGCAAACCGAGTAGTTTTAGAGAAATAAACGCGTCAAACAACTCCGAAAATGAGCGTATAAATGACAATATTAAGCGTTTATTAGTGCCACGTCATCCAAGCACGTTAGCGTTGTCTTGCCCATGTCAGCAGGCCACATCATCCAGCCACGTCAGCATTGACTTTCCACGTCTGCCAACCACGTCAGCTTTGACTTGCCCACATCAGCGTTGACTTTCCATGTTAGTAAGCCACATTAGCCTAGGAAAAACTTTTCTGTTATTTCCATTTTTGACCCCAGACTTTTGCTGATAATTAAATATTGATCCCAAATCTTCCATATTAACCCCATATCTTCTGTTATTTCCATACCAGTTCCCAAACTTTCCAATTACTTAACCCAAACTCCCTGCCTTTTCCATAATTACCCACAGAATCACCCCAAACTTTTCAGCTATTTCCATATTTACCCAAAACCCTTCCAGTTACTTCCAAATTAACCCCAAATCATTCGGTTACTTCCAGAATCAGCATCTAACATAACCAAACCACATGGATTTTACCAAAATCTCTCGACCTATTTCCATCACTACCGCTACCATCCAACCGTCACCTAATCTAACTCCATTTATTATTAATAATGATCTCGCAGAATTGCTAAAACAGGTTTTATCTAGCCCATCTTATGCAATGTCTACCACTCCAGGTAACTCTTGGTATTTTAATTTTGGCTACTGCAATCACATGACCCCTGATTCTACAATCATTCTCTTTAAACACTCTACCTTGCACATTTCTCTCATTAAAACTGCTTATGGGTCCCAGTTTCATGTCACCGACACTGGATCAGTCTGTACAGCCAATTTATCTCTTTCATATACTTTTCACATACCTCAGTTGACTATTAATCATATATATGTTGGTCAACTTTGTGATCTTAACTTAATTATTGTCTTTTCCTCTTCTGATTGTCATGTACAGGATCCAAGGACGAAGCAAATTATTAGGATTGGCCGTAAAGTCGGTCGTATGTTTGAGCTTGTCCACCTTCGTACACCACCAGATATTACCACCTCTACCTTCTTCGCTGCTCCCGCTTTCTCCACTTACTCTCTAGAACTTTGGCACTCTCAGTTAGGTCATATGTTTATTGATCGACTTAAATATATTATTTCTTCTGGTAGATTAAGAACAGTTAAGTAAGAAGATATTTCGTGTCTGCGTGTCAACTTGAAAAAACAACATGCATTATCTTTTCATAAAAGTGATTATATTTTCTCTACACCTTTTGACATTATTCATTTTGATATTTGGGGCCCCTCTCCTTATATCACCGTGGGAGGATATAAATATTATGTTGTTTTCATAGATGATCACACTTGTTTTACATGGATATATCTTATGAAAAATCATTCCGAACTACAACAAATATATTACAACTTTGCTCAAATGATTTAAACTCAATTTTTCGACCAATCAAAATATTCCATGTTGATAATGCTATGGAATACAAAGAATCCAATTTTCTCAAATATTTGCATTAGCAAGGAACCATTTCTCAATATTGATGTCCTGGTACATCTCAGCAAAATGGTTGTGTTGAACGCAAACATCGTCATATTTTAAACATTATCCGAACTCTTCTCATATCCAGCGAGTGTCCTGAACAATTTTAGGGAAAAGTATCCCTTACTACAGTCTACACCGTTAATCGTCATCATATTCATGCCTTACAAAACCAATTGCCTTATGAAAAGGTTCTATGGCAATCCACCCAACTATAATCTTCCAAAAGTATTTGGATCTGCCTATTTTGTCCTGATCCAACCTCATGAACATTCCAAACTCGAACCTCACTCCTGACTATGTTGCTTATTGGGGTATGGAATAAAACATAAAGGTTACTGATGTTGGGATCCTATTTTAAAACAACTTCGCGTATCGCGTCATGTTATATTTTGAGAACACAAAATATTTTCAAGAATTTCCAAATTTTATATCACCACCGATAAGCTTCTTCCAGTCTTCACTAGCTCCACTGTCGATCTCTATCCTCCTACCTCGTCTATCCCATGTTCGAACATAACAAATTATCATGAATCACATCCCGAGGCTAGTCCATCCAGTGACACCCATTCCACATATTCTAGTCCATCTACCACCACCATCACCACCACCATTGCTTAGCCAGATGATCCGCCTCCTACGATGACAATGGAATATCCTGATAATGTTGTTTCTCCCAACAATCATGTCAATCAATTACATCCTCCTCGTTAGCCTACTCGGGTAAGACAGCTACCCCATCATTTTCGTGATTACCATTGCTATTCTACCATACTCTCGTATTATGAACCATTTACTTATAAAGTGGCTAGTTCTAACCCATTGAGGCAAAAAACTATCTCTGATGAGTTGCAGGCTTTAAAGAAAGCCCAAACTTGGGAATTAGTCTCCCTTCCCCAAGAAAGATAGCTGTTGGATGCAAATAGGTCCATAATATCAAAACCAAACCCGATGGATCCATTGATCGATACAAAGCCCAGCTTATAACAAAAGGTGTTAATCAAGAATACGGCATCGATGACGAGAAAACCTTTGTTCCTGTTGCTTGGTTAACCTCAGTTAGAAGTCTTATTGCTATTGCAAATGTTAGAAATTGGGAGCTATTTCAAATGGATGTGAAAAATGCATTTCTCAATGGTGATCTTTCTGAAGAAGTTTATATGAAACCTTCTCCAATGCTTTTCCAATCCACATCTCAAGTCTACAAGCTTCGTTGTGCCTTATATGGGATAAAACAAGCTCCTCGTGCCTAGTTTAAGAAATTTAGTTCCACAGTTCACAAATTAGGTTTTATTTCAAGTCCTCATGATTATGGTCTCTTTATCAAAAAAACACGGGTCGGCATCACGCTTCTCATTCTTTATGTGCGTGACATGATCATTACTGGGGATGATGTTTTCAGAATTACTGAACTTAAACAATCTCTAAGTCATTATTTCGAGATAAAGGACCTTGGTCACCTTAATTACTTCTTAGGACATGAAGTTCTATCTAATTCAGCTAGTTATTATCTCTCCCAGGCTAAGCATGCTTCTGACATTCTCACTCCTGCCGGACTCACCAACTCTAAAATTGCTCCTACACAGCTAGTTTTAAATCTTCAGCTTACTTCTCTTGATGGTGCTCTCCCCAGTGATGCCACCTTGTACCATCATATAATTGGCAATTTGGTCTATCCACTATCTCTCATCCATATATTGCTCAAGATGTCCACATCGTTAGTCAGTTCATGTATGCTCCATGATCTACTCATTATGCGGCTGTTCTTCACATTCTTCGCTATATCAAAGGCACCTTGTTCCACGGCCTTCATTTTTCATCCAAATCCTTTTTGAAGCTACGAGCCTATTCTGATTCTGACTAAACCAGAGATCCTACCAATAGGCATTCAACCATAGAGTACTGTATTTTCTTGGGAGACTCCCTCATATCTTGACAGAGCAAGAAACAATCCTTGGTTTATTGCTCTAGTACAGAAGTAGAATATTGTGCACTCATTGACACCACTCAAGAACTTATCTGGCTCCAATGGCTACTCTCGGACATAGGAGTCCCTCAACACCTTCCAACATCACTTGGTTGTGATAATAAAAGCGCTATTCAAATTTCTCACAACGACGTTTTTCATGAACGAACAAAACATATTGAGATTGATTGCTATTTTGTTCACCAGCATGTCGCTAGCAATGATGTTCGCCTCCTATCTATCGCCTTTGAAGATCAGCATGCCGATCTCTTCACCAAAGTTCATTTGCCTAGCCGTTTCCATGATTTTGTTTCCAAACTTGAGCCGGTTTCACATTTACCACTTTAAGTTTGAGGGGAGATGTTAACATATATTGTGTTCACATGTATACCATATTCATAGAATTGACATTCCTATATCCTTAATAAAGGATTGTAGCATAATTACGTGATTGTGTTACCTTAATTGTAGATTCTCTTAACCCTATATAAGGGCTCTCTTTGTATCATTCTATGTCATCAATTTAATACATATATATTTCTCTCATCTCTCTTAACAAAAACAATGTATGATATATATAACTTTTTTATAGTGTTTGAAGTAGTATATCGGAAATAGCTTTTCCAAATAAGGTGAGTCAGAGAGAGAGAGAGGGAGAGAGAGAATGAATGAGAAAATGCTTTTTGCTTTTAGTTAAAGTGATAAAGTGATAGTGAAATTGCAGGGCCAATTTTGGAAAAGGGTGATGTTATTTCGATCTGTAAAATCTTGCAGTTAATCCACATTGTTAAGTTAATCAGCGTTTCTTATTAAATTAATATGTGAGCGTGGATAGACTGACAAAAAAATATAATTTTTTTAATTTTTACAAACATTATTTTATTAATAATTCAATACTAAAATATCCACTAAATTAATAATTATATCCACTTTAATTAAATAAATAAAATTATTACATTGTAAAAGTTATATTGTAAAAAGTCAGTAAAGGTTAAGATGAAAAGTTATAAAAGATCGAAAGCAAACGACAGAGAGGAAAAGTAAAAAAATCAAGGAAAGCAAATAATCATGTTTCTGCTCCGTATCTACATCTTCGGGCTCGATCTCCTTTTCCAGCGTGAAGCTTTCATTTTTGACAGGACTTCATCTTTCCACTACTCACTACCGAAAAATGATTCACATTTGGGTAAACTCATTCCAACCTTTCTATCCACATAGTCCACATCATCATCGTCTCCATAAACGCCTGTGAATGCAAAATCCAAAGATGTGAATGCAACCTTTCGTACCTCTTTATCACTTCTACATATAAAGAATGCCTTATCTGCTTGGAACGGCCTTAGTCGAATTCTATAATTGAAAGAATCATTAATTACTATCTCAATGCTTTTCCATGCATCTTCAACCTTTTTTTGGATACACACGAATGTCATATCCTCTTCAAATTCTCATTATATTATCTCTTTTTCTTCTCCTCTGTTTCGACGGAGGATGTTGCTATGTTGTAAGATGAAGTTGCTATTCTTTCTCTTCAATGTCTCGTTGTAAGACGCTACCTTTTTTGCTAGAAAAACCATATTATCCCTGTTTTTGGTACATATTTGTTGTTCCAAATCAACACCTTACTTCTTTTGGAATCCTCTATATATGAGAGGGAGACTGTTGGTGTTCTTCATTCTTTCCTTCATCCCACCATTGAATATTAGTTCAATGGACTCTACAATCTTTATCCACTTCTTTCCTTCTTCCTCTGATGGAAATACAACATTTTCCCCCACTCCAATCGTGTTCTTATAGACTTCCATGTAATGCCCCTTATCATTTTTGTTTCTGTTAACATAGATTATTTGATCGACCACTTTATTTTTCATGAGAAACGATCTTTGATTCACCCTCTTGACTGCCTCTTTCAGTTGGATTGCCACCCAAAATGCCCCTTCAAGACTTAATGAAATCACGTTTATGCCTTTCCTTCCTGTGCTTCTCACTGATTTGTATAACCCTTGGTTTCTTCTATACTTAAAATGGAATATAAATTTATGTAATTATAAATTAATTTTAATTGGTAAATATACTTATTAATTTTGAAAGGGTAATACTATGAAACTTTGTTCAAAATTTCTAATTTGAGGATGGATTAACTGCAAGATCTCGCAGATAGAAATAAGATCACACTTTGGAAAATTTCGTGCGAACTCAGTTAAAGGAATTTTTGACATCCTATATTTTAATATTAATAAAAAACTATATATATTATAATTAAGTATATATGTGGAAGTGGGCCATGTGAGATGTGGTGTATAAATTTTATAGAAGTTTTTTAGTAGCATGTAAGGTTGCTAATTATTAAAATAATAAAAAGGGGGAGTCGCCATTTTAATGGTTACGTGGACACAAATGATATAAATGGGTCCCATTTCAATGTATATATCTTTCACTTTGGTGGCTTTATATTGTTGTTGTGGTAAAGCTTGCAGAGAAAAAACTATAGAATTTGAACAAAGAGATTAGCCACGGGTGTTAACAGGAAGGCAATAAGGTTTTCTAAGAAGTTATTGTAGTATTTTTGTGGTTCTTTTTTTTTTTTGAGGTATGGGGCTGTATTTAACATGCATCTAAATCTCTAGAGTGTTCATTCATTATCCTGCTCGTTGTATTCCTCTTGAATTAATTATGTTGATTGAATTCGGTATATTTATTTGACCTCATTAATTGGTGTTATTTTTTGATGTTGGCTAAATTACGGTGAAACCTATTAGTGCATTGTTAAATTTACTCGTCAATCAGTCCTATTAAGCCATAGTTGTGTAAGGCTTAGAGATAAGCTTTGACATGGTGAGGTGGGTGAGGCGGGTAGTTTTTCAATGTTACCGAAAGGGACGGTGAAAGAGGCCAGTTGTGGTTCGTTGAATTTGTTGAGTAGACGGATGTTGTTTTTGAATATTTTATTGTTGATATAATATTCGTTGAGATGCTTTTCACTCTTACGTGTTATGTACTGCCCCTTTTCAAATATTTTTATGTCGCGGGTGACTCGAGATGGAGTCGGTTTTTAACTAGTGAGTAAAGCGCGATGTAGTTTATTAATTTTATTGATTAGAGGAAAGAGATGTGAATTTATTGTAAAGATTGTATTTTTGCAAATTACTTTGATATATAAATGAAGTTGGATTTTATTTTCTATCCCGTTTTCGGACCCAGCTAGGTCGTGTCGTTACAGAGTTCGTGCCTTATCTCCTTTGTGTATATATGTGTGTGTGTGGAAAGACTAAAGAGGGATGGACATGTCATACGCGAATTTTGTAGTCGGTTTTATCAACTGATTTGTTAGTTTTCCTGTAGTAATGTTAACTAAGGCATCTTTCGCTGACGACAGCCCCCTATTATGTTTCGGTGGTGGGAAAATTTTTGCTTAACTTTTAGGAAATTTTTTAGGGAATAAAGGAGTGAAATGGGAAAATAAGGTGTTATTCCTATTTTATCCTTCTAAAACATGCATGTGATAATTTGAATTAGAGTTTTTAACGGAGCATTTAATTTTGGACAAAAGTCCGCTTAAAAGTTACGATTTTATGAATGTTTTTCAAAACTTCATGTTTAAAATTGTCAAAAGAGTTCAACTTTACGGGTCTTATATGCAATATAATTAAGATTACTTTTAATTATGATGGTAAACAATATTTTATATAAGTTTGAACTTTGAACCAATATGATATCACAACTTAGTTTAATTGGATGGTAAAAATCTATTAGTTAATCTCCAGCATGCAAGGTAGATTTTACATTTGCAAGAGCAAATTTTAACAATTGTTTTTGTTCCCTAATTTTAACAAATAGTAATATCACATTCCCTCTTTTATTTTTATTTTAATGACAGGAAAGAAACAACAAAAAAGGAAAACTAAACAGCTAGTAGCCTCATAGGGTACGACATTCCAACCATATCCACCATCAAACTTTTCAATACTTCATCTGACGGGATCAAAACTCTAAAACTCTGACTAGTTATTCGCTCTGCGTTTCCTTCGAGCTTTGCTATTCCATCAATGCATCTATTTGTTTCCTGTATGACATGCCATATCTTTGAATTTACTTTCAAACATAATAGTAGTGAGGATACGTAGTTAATTTCACAAATTAGTAGTACCTCCCTAGATTGAACATTTGACTAAGAGTTTCCTTTAATACAATTGTATCTGTTCATGGGATGACCATGAAAATAGGAGCCTTATATGGGAATCTTATATGAATGGTGAGTGTCGGGTGAAAATAAGGTAAGACTTGGCGCCCTTGGGTTGAAAAGACCTAAATCGGGGAGTAATGTTTAGTCGTATAAAAGCCACCGGTGAGAAGTCCAGAAATATAGACTTTTACAATGCACCATGGGTTATGTATCTTCTATTGAGTGTGGACAGGTTGTTCAACTCTATGACTATGATCATGGTATGTTCTCTTCGAGTAGAGGGATTCCATGAGTTGACTTTGGCTCTGTTGACCTAAAAGGTCTTAATCTTATTTTGATAATAACAATAAATCAATCATGTGTAATTTAACATGTGTGTTGAAGTTATTATAGCCATATTTCAATTATCATCATTCGTGGACTAAAATCGATCAATCCAAACCGAGATCATTCCTCTACAAGCGTTGGACAAGACAAGAAGTTCAATCTCATCACAATACATTTCATGAAGCTCAAAGATCAAAGATTACATGCAAAAGCTTCAAGACAAAAGCTTCAAGTGAAGATAAAATTGAAGAAACAAATTGAAGCATTCAAAGACTTGTCTATTCGACATTTGAGTGAGTGCTTAGGATTATTTGTAAAGTTTCTTATTTGATGATTAATATAGCTCATACATATTGATATATCATTCTTAGATTGATTAAAGCAAAGTTTGAATCAAAATCATTTTAAAACATCATTCTTACAAATACCAGTTTTGAAATAAATTCATATTAAATTGATTCAATCATATTTTGAGTTTTTCCCAAAATAGGTGTCTTAGGAACTTATTTTTAAGGCCCCCAAAGTATTAGAATTGATTTTGAGGCTTATATGCAAAAGTGTAAAAATTGGGATTTTGGCCTGATGGACAGAGCCCATCAGTCGACTAAGCAGAGAGGCCCAGTCGACTAAGGAGCTTTGCTCCGTCGACTGATGGCCCAGAATATAGCCGTTGGATTTCTTATTTTTAACATTTTTGGTACCAAACTTCTACCAAACCTCAAAAATGGCTATATCATTTTTGGGACTATATATACACTATCTAAGACACATTTTGAATAGCTTGAATCACTCTTATACTCTACTCTTCATCTATTTCAAACATTCTAGGATTCAAGAATTGTATTGATGAATTATTCTTTATTTGAGCTTTAAATCTTGATCAAACAAGTAACTCTAGTGTGAGCTTCAATTGTATTCTTTAAACACTTGAGAGTTGTTGTTAATTGGTGTGAATCACCAAACAATTTGTATTCAATTGTGAGAGGTAAATCTCATAGGATAACAAGAAGGTTAATTCTTGTTTAGTGTTTGTGAGAGGTAAATCTCACAAATTAGTAAGAGTGATTCTTGTGGGAATATTGTGGTAAAGCAATATTTGTAAAAGTGTGTGAGACAACAACACTTATAAAGGTTGATCTTCACCCGGAAGAAGATTAGAATTAGTGAAACTTCTTGGGGAACTAACCGAGCGCAGACTATGGTTTAGGAAACCAAAATTGTGAGGACAAAAAGTCTTGAGCTTCAAATCGGTTTAATCTTTCTAACTCAAGCTATTTATTTACTAGTTATTATTCATTGATTGATCTTGAGTTTGTGTGATTGATTACTTGTATTGATTATTTCCTTGATATATTTGTTTAGTAAATTTGTTTTGCTTAAACATTTTCGAAAAGTTTATAATTCCGTATTAAGTTTTTAAAACCCTATTCACCCCCCTCTAGGGTTGATTTTCCAACCAACGGGCTCGAATTCTCGTTCGCCTGAATCATCAAAGGTTTGGAAATGGGTTGACACAAGGGAGGTAACTTACATAAGCATGAGCATGTATTGTTATAAATCATTTGTCGAATAAAAGTTACTTTGTGGTGATTGAGTCATTTCTAAATTTCATTTAGTATATATGGGAAGAAATGTTTTCTAAATTTTACCCCTTTCCTCCTACTAAGTGGCATGTTTACCATGTTTTTCAAAAATTATGTAGGTACACATGATGATGAGGATACCAAGATTGTGTCGGGTTCTAGGATGTCTTAGATGGCTCTGATACTACCCTATTTTTATATTGTAAATATAATGATGGCTAGCCAAGGCTTTCCTGATAATTTTTAAACTTATGTTGATAGTTGCCAGTGTTTTTTTACGTTAAATGTATGATTAATCCTTGTATAATTAATTTCTAAATGTTTTGTTAAGTTAGATTTGATGTTAATTAAAAATTATGTTTATATGGTTGTAAATTAAATTAGTTTAATTCATGATATGTATTAAGTATTTTGTTATTGGCCATTTTTTATTACCCATTTTAGATAGTCTAAGATGGGTTAGTAACACTCATGGCCTTAATTGCATGAGTAATCGTGTTAATTAAGGTATGGGTGTTACAATATGGGCCAATTAAAATCAAAATTTAAACGAAATGGAAATCAAATCCTCCACGTACTGTCGGTGACTTTGATTTCTCTTTAACCTGATTCATATATAGAGAGAGTGAGGGGTATGATGTTGGTGGGGATGAGAGAAAAAATGAGAGGGTTTAGAGAGAGATAGAAAATGGTGGAGATGGTGATGGTGGAGAGAGGGCTTTTAATTCTAACTTATTATTTCATTTTTGATTTAAATAGTTTAATTGTAGATTTTGAATTTAGTTTGGATTTGTAATTTTGTAACACCCCCGCCATAATCTATAGGATAACACATGTCATTAAGGCCTAAAGTGTCACTAACTCATCTTAGATTAACTAAAACCGGTATATATATGTAAATGCATAAAGAAGTTCAGACGGTAATCTTATGCGTGTCAAACAACAGCTTCATAATCATACTGATGATGATGGTACTGTACATAAATATGCATACAGCCGTTACACAAAACCAATTATGTAAGTCCAAACTAATATATAACACTTCGGGCCAGCCGTGGCTTCCCGATATAATATGTACACAACAAAATGAATATGTATTAGAGCCTTTTATATCGATCCCGAACCTGCTGCCTTGTTAACGTCACACGTCCCCTGTGTACCTGTATGAGTTAGAAAACGGGGTGAGCTCACAGCTCAATAGGGGGAAGAAAACTTTGAAAAAAATTCTTGATATATTACTGTAAACCAAGTAAACCTTTTCATAATACAATTCAACATTATTTGTAACTTATCATAATTTCACAAAACAATGCATGCTCGTGCTAATGCAGATTACCCCCTTGTGTCAACCGTTAAGCCGCGTCACTGGAATAGAATATGGGCCACCTTGCCAAGAGAATAATGATAATGATGACACCGTCTCATCATTTCACCAAGAGAACTATTGAAGCTGAGCCGAATCATAGTCATAATAAGATCAATACTAGTGGGCCTGACTACCCTGCCAGAAGATCAATCCATGAACATTTATAACATGGGCCCGACCGCCCCCATCGAGATTATAACATCGGATCACATATAACCAGAATATGAAATATCCGTCTCGGGTGAATACTAACAGATAATTAACAATTGGACCATAGTCCGCAATATCACATCAACCGATCATTATCGCACCAATTGTCTAGATCTCCGGACTATTCACCGTGGGCTCTAGACAACCGATGACTCACTAGTGTCTGGCCATTATCTAGATTTTTGAACTATTCACCGCGGGCTCTAGACAGCCGATGACTAAAGAATCCCCCGGAGGTTTAGGGCTTTTCAACCTAAGGGCACCAGGCCCTGCCTATTTTCCCTTCCCGACAAGCACTAACCATAATCAATCCCCTTCACTGACGAAGGCCAAACATATATAGATAATTGTGGGCAACGTCCCACCATATAACATAGCCGAGAATATATCCTTATACAAATGAAGAACTCCCAAAGATTAATAATCACTTGTTCAAGAATGCCACATGAGCATAGATAGCCATCCATATCATGGAGAAGAGATATAATTCTCCTAAGAGATAATTATCACATCAAATGCCATAAGGATGCTCCGAACTTGCCAAGATATCCTCGAGATGCCATGTTGACACAATAATGATGCAAACGTGCACAACATGCTCTAAATGCAAGCTAGAAATAACATATGTCGTATAAACCTCATCGAACCTCACACTTGTCCCTTGGTGCATACCAAAACCATTTACTAGTTCAATCATATCAACTAAACACATATACACCCGAGGGACATCCCGTAGAGATCAAATACTACGCGAGAATCAAGTTTATTTGGCATATATCGCTTCATAACATTGAATCATAGCTTTATCATGCATGATTTATGAATATCAACTAATATGGTTTTCATAGTAAGCATACATGTATATATCATCTGAGTATAATCAATAACAAAGAAGTATGTGCTTCATATCAAACATATGTGTATATAATCATTCATATTTCAATAAATAAAATCATAATATCGAGTTTTGAAAAGATATAACCCTTACCTCAAGCTACCTCAAGCTTGTAGAACAAAAGGAAGAAAGAAAGTGGAAACCGAAGCCCGTTCAGTGAAATCCTAAAGCCCTCGCGTCAATACGTTCCTAGCGTAGCAATATCCTCGAATCAATGATGTATAACCCTAACCCACGTAGCCAAAGCTCATGCCTGAGCTCCCATAGCGAAGAACCAAGGTAGAAGATGGTGAATAGTGAAGAAGAATGATGTTTAATTGATTTGAAGCTTTGATTCTTCGATCGGGGATGAGAAACGCGTAGAAATCTTTCTCTTTCTCTCTCTAGAGCCCTTTAGAACTCTCTAGAGGAGTATGGAAATGTTTGGCACGAAGTTGGGGTGGAAAATGACCAAAATGGCTTAAAAACGTGCTTTAGTCGGTGGAAATAGTTAACTGGCGGACCGGTATGCCAAATACCGAATACCGGTCCGTGGAGCACAAATTTCCCAAAAATTTGGTGCCGAACCGGTATGCCAAAAACTCCATACCGGTCCTCGCTATAACTTTGGAGCTCTGGCGCACTGTTTTTGTTTTGGTCATAACTTTTCGTTCGGACTTCGATTGAGGCATTCTTTATGTTCACGGAAAGGTATTTCAAAGATATACAACTTTCTAAAAGGAATTTTTCCAAAATTATGGATAGATTTTTCCCAGAAATTCACCGAAGACAGCGCTCTGCCGAAGCGCTACCGAAAGACCAGAATTTACTAACTGACCTACTTCGCATGTTGTTTTGACCAACGTGGAGTGTGAATTAGCTTTCGGACAAAACACAAAAGTTGTAAAATGGTACAAATCCTAGAGACCAACTCAAACGGAATCTTATTCGGATAAGTAACAAAGAAATTACAATAGCTCAAAGTTAGCTAGAATTAACAAATCGCAGAGGACTAAAACTTCCTATTTACCAACCGAAATTGATTCGGACCACCCGAATCATCAAACAATCACTCACATGAGTATAAATAAGCTAATATAATTCAATTTTAAAATAAATTAAAATACGGGGTATCACAAATTTGGTGTAAATTAAGAGGGGGAAAATTAAGGCAAGGCCGGCCTTGAGTTTTGAGGGGCATTAAGAAATTTTTTGTTCTGGGGACCTTTGTATTTTTGTATATTCATATAGTATAAGTATGTACACTATTAAACTGGCAAAAAAATTCATATAGCAACGACGTTTAGAAAAATTATAAAAAGTGTAATTAAATTTTTCAGTCATATATAATTTAGTTAAAACAACAAATAAAATATAGAGTTTTATATTTAAAAAAAAATGAACTCATTATAGAGAGAAATTACCGTGAACCAAAATAAAAAATATAGAGATTTTAGATAAAGAAATAAATATAGAAATTTTTTTATATTGTTTATACATAAGGGCATGTTAGAGAATATGAAGACTTTATTGAAAAACAATCATAAATTAATTGAAGACCTCATTTAAGAAAGCTAATATTTTTAATTTTTTTTTTTTTTGAAACCCTTTTGTATATTCATTTAATATAAGTACAATAAACTCACAAAAAAAAAAGCCATATACTAATGACATATGCAAAATTATAAAAACTATAATTAAAATTTCTTAATCATATAGATTATGGGAGTTCTTAAACAAAAAGATATAGTTTTTATTCAATAAAAAAAATATGAAGACTTCATTAAAAAAAGAAAAAAGGAATTAACTGAAGACCTCATTTAATAAAGCTAATAAAAAAAATTTGTTTCGAGTCCCTTTTGTAATTTTGTATATTCATGTAATATTGTGTACATAACTCACAAAAAAAGGCCACATAGTAATTATGACATTTGAAAAAATATAAGATTTTGGGATTTCTTACACAAAAAGATATAGATTTTGTTCTAGAAAAACAAAAAAAAGAAGAAGCAAACTTAATTAGGCTTAATAAGCATTTAAATAATACCCCAATTTATTTTTAGTCTAAGTCTCCAATAGTCCAATTGTTTTAGTCTTACAAACAATTACCAATTTATTTTTGTTTTTAAAATAACTTTTCTTGTGTCTCTTCTTCATTCTTCTCTCTCTCTCTACTCTCCCCTATCAGTCCCGCCCGTCTCCCTTTTTCTCTATCATTATTATTATATTAGTTTAAATATAAACAATACAAAAGTGTTTCAATTAAGGTATATATTTCAAACTACAAATTAGATATTAATATATTTTTATTTGTTTATATTTTTCTTATCTCTCTTTATTTTTTTAAACAACTGTATTTTTTTTATTGTATTTTTTTTATCAAATTATAATTTTTTGTGAACAATTCAATTTGTTATGTTACATTTTTTTACTCTTCAAATAAAATATTAAAAAAATTTGATATAATTATTTATGTCATTATATGACAACTCGATAAAGAAACATAATCTCAAACGTTAATTTAAATGGAAGGTACGGTGCTACACATGCAAATGACAACAGTCACATTTAATTTGATGATGAAGTCAAATCATAGCAATTTCATAAACTGATTTTTGGAATACCAGTTTCGACAATCTCCTTGTGAGCAAACTCTACTAAATTGTCTTAAAAACGGATTTACTTGGCTTCCATTTTTTTGTTCTTTTATTGCTTTTGTGAAACATGTCTTATACTTGTCACCTTGAAAATGTGTTATACACATTGCATTGTCTTTATGAATAATGCTCAGAACAACTGTAATAGAAAGACAACTAGCAAGAATTACAAATATGCTGATATATATTCGATTAGCTTTATAAAGAATTAAAATTTCAAAGTGAGTAGAAGAAATTGTTGCTAAAATTTATATATTATATCACTAAGATATAACAACATCACCATTAACAAATATTGAATGCAATTGAGATCATACCTTATGATAATAAAAAAGATATCATCGATCATCATAACCTATCAACCTGGAGCCATAAGAGTTGTGTGAATAAAATAAAATTAAATAAGTGGTCGCTCATTGTGACATCCCGTTTAATTATCTTTTGCGAATCAAGATCCATGTCGTGTATAAGGTAGAACCGGGCTTCGGATAGCCAAATTGGGGTTCTGAAAAGGTTGGCATGGTTCAGAAAGTTCCAACAAGTCATATTAATGTATTTAGGTATGTTAGAATGACCATAAGTCATTCCGGGTGGATCGAACAAAAATCAGCTCGTAAATAGCAAGTTTTGGTCCTACGTGATTAATGATTTTTACCCGACTTTGGAAGATCATATCTTCTTCATTCAAACTCCAAATGAGTCATCGTATGTGCATATCTCTAGGTTTTGATTCACTATACAACTTTTGTGTTTTGGCCGAGACCCAATTCCAGCTGCCCAAAAGTGGGTGTGAAGTCGAGCTGTTGACCAAAAAGCTGAAGGATGCAAAATATAGCTATGAAGTCGACTACATGGCAGTGAGGTGAGTCGACTACATCGGGCTGGCGAGATTTTTTATATATTTCTTCTTCTCCTTTCTTCCTCATTTTACACCACCATTTGAGAGCTCATAGAGAGAGAGTTGAGAGGCGATTTTGAGGGGGTTTGTGGTGCTTTCATCTACACTCTTTCACCACACAAACCCACACTAAAGAAAACATCATCATCTTCATCATCTTCTCCACCTCCATCCACCATTTCTAGGGTTTTGGAGAGAAATTAGGGGTTTCCGAGTATGCGCTTCCTTGGTTCGTTTCTTCTGCAATACTTCGAGGGATTGACCCTCCTAAGGTGGGAACAATAGTATTTAAACTTCTTTTCAACTTATTATAACATATTTACACCAAATCAAGCAAAACCTAGGGTACGTTTTTACTCAAAGTTGCATATGCATGGGGCTTGGGTCAATTTCTTTGGATAACTTTGATAGATTTGCATCATATATGACGTCAATAACAATTTTAGACAAAAATCCCTAATTGGAAATGATTTATAAGAAAGTTGGTATATGACCTTCAAGTACGTATACGATTATATACGCTAAGTTTTGATACGCTTATGTATGATGTCATATATGGGATTTAAACTATATTTTGGACAAAGTTACATATATTGATGGTATTGTTGTTGTGTTTTAAGTTATGAGCTATATTTATGAGACTTTCTACTCATCTAGCCAATCCGTAAGTATGCTGGTCAAATACATAAATGTGTTTTAAATAAATGAAGTCTTTAAATCATAATGGGATACTATTTGGGAACTCGTATACATTATTGGATTGTATTAGACTTGGCTTGGGGCGAAATTGATGAAAACATATGAAACTTCCCAAACTGATGATTTTCTGGTTTCTTTTACTAATTGATGGACTTGGCAGATCTTGTTTAAGCTCAACAACAATACCACTATGGATTTTAAGGCGTGTTGGCATACACAGTTTATATACATTATGTTGAGTTTTTATTTGGATATTCTCAATTATATTATATACTTTGATGAGATGATTATTGTGATTTCATATCGGTTAGCCACACCGTTCGTACCAAGTAGATGCATGGTCATTACCCGTAGCGTATAGCCTTGGTGGCTACGTGAGTTTATATTATTGCCTTGGGGGCATTTTCCATCTAGGTGGACTTGGTAGGTGGTCCCTGCCTTGGGGGCAGAAGAAACCGAGTTGCCGGCTATCTCTGTTCATAGTATATTTAAAATCCTAGATGTGACATATATATGTGATTTGACATGTTGATAGATCTGGTCGCGGTGTTGTGGCATCTTTTATACAGATTCGGGCTATAGATTATTACTGTTTCTTAACTACAGCTTTATAAAGATATAAATGTATCTTGGACATACATGTTTTGACACGATATATAGAAAAGCCCCATAAACCTATGTTATATCTATTTTATTATGATTTGGTGACTGGGACAACATATATATATATATACATATGGCACGAAATGTTTTTCATGATATTAATTACTTCAGAAGTATGTGTTGGTCGGAAAATACCCTAGAGGGGGGGTGAATAGGGTTTTTAAAACTTAATGGGATTTTTAAAATCAATTTAAAAATGTTTGATGTCTATATCAATCAACCAAACAATAAACAAAGATAAATCCAATCACAAGATGCAAATAACACAATATAAGAGTTCAAGAGATAGAAAGATTGAACATATCAAAGTCGAAAACTTTTTGTCCACATGGTTCGGCTTGTTAGCCCCTACTCCGTGCTCGGTTAGTACCCCGAGAAATTCCACTATTTTCGATCTCCTTCCGGGTGAAGATCAAACCTCTACAAGTGTATCTTTCTCACACACTCTAACAAGTATTGAATCTCTCTTAATACTCACACAAGAATTCACTCTTGCTATCTTAAGAGATAAACCTCTCTTAATGTTTGAAAAACATGATTTGGTGACAAACACCAATGTACAATAGCTCTATAGTGTATGAAGATTACAACTTAGGCTCAAACTAAAAGATATCAAATTTGATCAATAAAGTATAGCTCAAAATAAAGATGATTGATCAAAAGCAATGTTCTTGAATCTTTGAAAATGAATATAGATGAAGAGAATAGTGTAAGAATGAATCAAGAGAGTTTAAATAAGTCTTAGAAGGTGTATATATAGTCTAAGACATCATATGGCCGTTTGGAGGGAGTTGGTAAAAGTTTGGTACCAAAAATGATAAAAAATCAGAACTCCAACGGCTAGTTTCTGGGCCATCAGTCGACTGAGCAATGCTCATCAGTCGACTGAGTGTCCAACAGTCGACTGAGCAAAGCTCATCAGTTGACTGATGGTCTCCTCTAGTCTGCTGCCAGTTTGACCAAAAACCCCATTTTTCATAATTTTGCAAATTTACTCAAAAATCAATTTTGAGGATAGGGGATGTTTAAAACTGATTTTCTAAGACCTCTATCATTTTTTTTGTAACAAAATTCATTCATAAAAATTTATAGTGAATTTTTCAAGATGACTAGTTTTCGGTAAAAATACGTTTTCAAGGATAAAACTAGTTTTGATTAATCTTGTCAAGGTTAAATCATTTTATAAGCTATATAATTGAACAATGATATCCTTTACATAAAATCTAAGCACTCACTTAATTATGAACATCAATGAATCTTCGAGAGCTGCGTTTGTATCTTTGATTCTATTCTTCCTTGGCTATTTGTACTTCATAGTGATGCCATTGAAGATGTGTTGACAAGAGTTGTGTGAGATGTAAAACTTTGATTGCAACACATTGTAGATGAATGATCTTGATTCCGGCTTTTTGGTTAAGTCCATGTGTGATCAATTTGTTGTGGCTATAACTTAAAACATCAACTAAGTTAAATTACACAAGATTAAGTTTATTGTTATTATCAAAACAAGATTAATGACTTTCAAGTCAACAATCTCTCCCTTTTTAATGATGACAATAAATTAATGGGTGTTTGTGATTAAGATCATTAGTTGAGTTTTCTCAACGGGAAAACTCCCCCTCAAACTATGCATTAATGAGAATATGGAATATAGTAAGCATGCATAAGTTAATATAAAGATCATAATAAAGAAACTTCAAATTAAGTTCAAACCGAATACTTAGAATTAAGCACAAGTTAGAACAAGGAATGATAAACCTTAGAAGTCCAAACATAAAACAACTTAAAAACTTAAAGGAGTTTATAATTAAACTAATAAAGCTTAAAGAGTGTGTACCAAGCACTCTAACACACATATTTCTCCCCCTTTGTTATCAACAAAAATGAGAAAACCCAATGACTATTCTTGTGGGTCTTGTGGCCATTGACCCCAACCTTGATCACCTTGATATGGGTTCCAAACCGGAAAGACATGCTCCGGATGGTAGCGAAGAAAGGCTTCTTCATGAGCTCTTTGTCGATCCTCAATTCGATTGAATCGGTTCGTCATGTTGGTCGATAGAGCTTGAACTTGACCCGATAACCCTTGAATTGCTTGAAGCAAGGCGGCATTTGAGGATTGGCTACGGCCTTGAGAGGTAGTGGTTTCAGGAAGTTCGGAACTTTCTCCTCCTACTTCTTCTTCTTCACCCACTTCTTCGGATGAGCCATCGCTTTCATCACCACTTCCATCTCTATCTCTAGGATCATTAGGAGTCCATTGTCCATATACCAAATTGTATTTCATCAAACGAATCACCTTGGCACTATAGGTCTCCTCACTTGTGGGAATGATAACATCGACCTCGTCTTCGAGTCGGATATTGTAGAATTTGAACAGTTGAGTGAGGGCCATTCCATAGACCAACCCTTGCCTTTTTCGATTGGTGATCTCAAGGAGATGATGGAACATTAGGCTAGCATAGTTCAATCAGTGTCCCATTACTATCGCCCATACCAAGAATAACTCCAAGGCATTGAGTGCGGCACGACTACCACGCCTTGGAATGATCGAGTACCCAAGGATTGAATATATGAGACGGGCATTGAGTTTAAGCATTGAGGCCTTGATTTCTCCTTGCGTATTGCGAAATCTAAGCTTGAGTATGATTCCTTTAGCAGCATTCTTGTTGAAACCGAGAAGATCCCCAAAGTTGGATGGAACTTTCGTTACATTATCAACGGGGAAACATAATATTTTGGCTAGTTTGGCTTTGTTAAAACTAATTCATTGCCCATTCAAAAGTGTAACAAGACGGGCCTTGTTGGGACGCCCATTGTCAAGAACCGGATGGTGTAGGTTTGCATAGAATAACCGTATGAGCCGTGGGTACACAATTTCACGGATGTTTAAAAAATCTATGATACCTTGATTTTGAAACAATCCAGCAACATTCAAACCATTTGAAGCGAATAATTGAAAGTTGAATTGTTTACCTTCGACGATAGCCCGTGTCGAATAGTCGTTGTTGAAATTTGCTTCGGCTTGATTGGAGATGAACAAAGGCGGTAGTGGAGCTTGCGGTGGTTGTACCGATGATGTACCTACTTGTGGTACGCTCTTTCGTGGTCGACGTGAGCGAGATGGTTGAGACATTTCGATGAAGATTGGTGAAAGAAGTAGGTTTTGAAAAGTTAGGGTTCTTAGGGAATTTGAAGATTTTGGGGTGAAAATTTGTGTGATTGAAGGGAATATGTGAAAATTGGTTAGATGGAGTAGTGAAATAAGTTTTGGTAAAGAAATTTGGTGTAAGATAGAGTTTTCGGATGAAAATTGATGATGGTAGCTAGGGTTAGGGTTTGAGAGAGGTTGAGATGGGTTTGAGAGATTTGAGATGAAATAGATGAGATTTGTGGTTGATTTGATGTTAGAAGTGGAGGATTTTTGATTTAAAAGGGGTTTTGATGAAGAAAATGGAGAATAGATGATTGTTCTTGAGGTTTGGAAGGGTTGAGGTGTGAGTTTTCTCGAAATGGTGAAGAGAGAAATGAAGGGAAAACAGGGGAAATAAGAGAAAAAGAGTAACTGATGTCCAGCCTTGTTCAATCGACTGATGAACCTCTTTCAGTCGACTGATTAGGCCTCAGTCGACTGATGGTTCTTGATCAGTCGACTGATCACCCATTCTGCCCTGATTTTCTTGGTTTGATCATTGTAAGCGACAAACACCTAGAAAGAGTAACTTTACAACATTTGAGCTACAAGAATGATATTAGTACATCAAATAACATGTAATACAAGTACTAAGTATAAAATTGCTTAACTCATATTAAGCCAAATAATTTGCACAATTTTGTATGCTTTAGAGACAAGCATTAGTGATCAATATACATGAAAATTTTGGTCAACTAGATATCACATGCTCTAGTCATTCGAATTTCACATCGAATAGTGCTAAAGCGATCATCGGGAAGAGGTTTGGTGAAAATATCCGCAAGTTGCGATTTGGTGCCAACGAATTCAAAATCAACATCACCTTTTTGCACATGATCACGAATAAAATGATATCTTATCTCAATGTGCTTAGTACGTGAGTGTTGTATGGGGTTCTTAGTCAAGCTAATAGCACTTGTGTTGTCACATTTAATGGGAATGTGGCTAAGACTTAATCCGAAGTCTTCTAGTTGTTGTTTAATGTATAAAGTTTGAGCACAACAACTTCCGGCCGCCACATATTCGGCTTCGGCCGTTGAAAGGGCCACCGAGTTTTGTTTCTTGCTTGACCAAGATACTAGTGCGTGTCCTAGGAAATGACAAGTGCCACTAGTGCTTTTCCTATCGATTTTGCAACCGGCAAAATCCACATCGGAATAACTAATTAAGTCAAATGAGTTCTCTCTTGGGTACCACAAACCCAAAGAACTAGTACCGGAAAAATAACGAAAAATCCGTTTAACGGCAAGTAAATGTGACTCTTTAGGATCCGCTTGGAATCGTGCACAAAGACATACACTAAACATAATATCCGGCCTAAAGGCCGTCAAATATAATAAACTACCGATCATACCTCGATATTTCTTGATGTCAACGTTTTTACCTATTTCGTCTTTGTCAAGCTTCAATGTTGAACTCATAGGAGTGCTCATAGATTTGGCACCTTCCATGTCGAATTTCTTCAATAGCTCCTTCACGTACTTCTCTTGATTGATGAAGATGCCTTCTTTGCATTGCTTCACTTGTAATCCAACAAAGTAGTTCATCTCTCCCATCATGCTCATTTCGAATTCCTTTTGCATACATGTGGAAAAGTCCTTGCAAAGATTTTCGTTAGTGGAACCAAATATAATATCATCAACATAGATTTGTACAAGTAGCATATCATTGTCATGATTTTTGATAAATAAAGTAGTATCAATTTTACCTCTAACAAAACCATTGTTAATCAAAATGAACTAAGTCTACCATACCATGCTCTAGGTGCTTGTTTTAAACCATATAATGCTTTTGATATTTTAAACACATAATCCGGATAAACATGATTTTTAAAACCGGGAGGTTGTTTCACATAAACTTCCTCTTCAATAAAACCATTCAAGAAAGCACTTTTCACATCCATTTGATATAATTTAAAATTCTTAAAACATGAATAAGCAAGTAGCATGCGAATGGCTTCTAAACGAGCTACGGGTGCATAAGTTTCTTCATAATCAATGCCCTCCTCTTGATTGTATCCTTGGGCAACAAGTCTAGCTTTATTTCTAACAATTACACCACTTTCATCCTTTTTGTTACGAAATACCCATTTAGTACCTATAATAGTATGATCACTAGGTTTGGGAACAAGTGTCCACACTTTGTTTCTCTCAAATTGATTGAGCTCTTCTTGCGTAGCCATCATCCAATATTCATCTTGTTCGGCTTCAATAATATTTTTAGGCTCATATTGAGAAACAAATGCCACATTATTGCATACATTTCTTAAGGAAGATCTAGTCATAACTTTACTAGATGGCTCTCCAAGAATTTGATCAATAGGGTGGTTGGACACAAATTTCCAACTCCTAGGCAAATCATTCGAGTCTTGCTCGGTTTTGTTTTCTAACTCCTTAGGAGGAGCTTGAGCACTCGATGGTTCTTCCTTAGATGTATCATTAATTTGAATATCCGAAATCTTTTGGATAATTTCAACATCATCATCGGAATGTACTTTGGGTGAGAAAGGTTTGACTCATCAAATACAACATGCATAGACTATTGGACTACTAAACTTTTCTTGTTATAGACTCTATATGCTTTACTATTAGTGGCATACCCAAGAAAAATTCCTTCATCAGATTTAGCATCAAATTTACCTAAGTGATCACGATCATTCAAAATAAAACATTTGCAACCAAAAACCTTAAAATATGCAATATTTGGTTTCTTGTCATTCCATAACTCATAAGGTGTCTTATCTAACTTTTTACGAATAATAGTACGATTAATCACATAGTATGCGGTGTTAAGGGCTTCCGCCCACAAATACTCCGATAAAGAATGTTCATTAAACATAGTCCTAGACATCTCTTGAAGAGATCTATTTTTCCTCTCAACAACACCATTTTGTTGAGGAGTTCTAAGTGCCGAAAAATTATGATCAATACCATGCTCATCACAAAAGTTCTCAATATCAACAATATCAAATTATCTACCTCTATCACTACGAACATGCACAATAGAGACGCCTTTTTCATTTTGAACTTTTCTACAAAATTTAGCAAAGACATATGGAGTTTCACTTTTGTGGGTGAGAAAGAACACCCAAGTGAGTCTAGTATAATCATCAACAATAACAAGAGTGTTCAATTTGCCACCTAGACTAGCAACCGAAATAGGACCAAAGAAATCAAGATGCAACATATCAAGTGGTCTAGAAGTAGTAATATCCTTTTTAGACTTGAACGATGATTTGTGTTGTTTACCAAGTTGACATGCATCACAAATTTTATCTTTAACAAATTTGGTTTTAGGCAATCCTTTAACAAGCTCTTTCTTAGACAAAACATGAATTAAATCCATATTAGCATGTCCTAGTCTCCTATGCCACAACCAAGATACATCATTTATAGCGGATAAGCATTTAACATCTTGTTGTGATAAATCATCAAGCTCAAGAGTATACACATTGTTAGTTGCAACAAGTAGAATGGAATCACCACTAACATTCTTAACAATTCAATGATCGGATTTAAAAATAACTTCATAACCCTTATCACATAATTGGCTAATACTAAGTAAATTATGCTTCAAACCATCAACTAATAGAACATTATCAATACATGCAGAATGCTTACCAACCTTACCTATACCGATGATCTTGCCCTTTGCGTTATCCCCGAAGGTCACATTCCCTCCTCGCTTGGGAATTAGACTTAAGAAGTTGTTCTTGTCTCCCGTCGTGTGCTTTGAACAAGCACTATCCAAGAACCACTTGGTTTTGCTACCTTTGGCTTTCAAGCACACCTACACCATAACCTTAAGTAACTTCTCCTTTGGTACCCAAAATGTGTTGGGTCCCTTTGGGTTAGCAAACATAATGGTTCCTTTAGGAACCTAAGCAAGCTTCCTCTTAGGGAAACTTTCATTCCTATAGAAACAATGATCCACATAATGAGTGTTCCTACCACAATATGAACAAAGATGAGTGGGATCATGAGGTGTGTATGTTTTAAAAAAGTTTTTGTAATCCTTTTGGTTGTCAATTTGGTTGTAACCCAAACCGGCTTTGTCGAATACACACCTTTGCATTCCTATTAGTTTATCCAAATTGTCCCTTTCATTGGTGAATTTGGCTAAGCTAGTAGTTAGATCATCCACTTGATCTTTTAATTTGACATTTTCTACTACAAGTGTATTTGGAATTTCCTTTTCCTTTCCTTTCTTCAAGGTTTTGATTTCATTTTTCAAAACCACATTTTCTTTCTCAAAAGTTTCACACTTGTTAGAAGTTATCAAATTTTCCTTTTTGAGGCTTGCATATTTTTTAGATAAATTTTCAAACTTGCTATGCAATTCCTCAAACATTTTATATAATTCATCATAGTCATTCTCATCATGTGCATCATCATTATTAGAAATATTATCATCACTAAATAAATCGTAAATAGAGTCTACCTCATCGTCTCTTGCCATAAGGCAAAGATTTGTCGTCTCCTCGTCGCTAGAGTCGGCATCGGACTCACCCTCTTTGGAATCACTCCAAGTCCCCTTGAGGGCATGTCTAACTTGTTTGAAGGCTTTGTATCTTTTATCTCTTATCTCCTTTCTTCTAACCGGGCAATTGGTTTTGAAATGTCCAGGTTCATGGAAATGGAAACATTTCTTGACTTCTTCATTTTCAACTCTTGGTTGAATTGATCGATCATCGTTCCTCTTTGATGAAGAACCAAAGTTGTTTCCTTTTCCTTGAAACTTCTTCTTCTTGGCTAGAAATTTCATGAAGTTTCTAGAGAGGAGAGCCATGTCATCGTCACCGCCTATTGACTCTTCATCATCCTCTCGTTGACTTGCCTTGAGAGCAAGAGTCTTCTTGCCTTTTGAATCAATTTCTTTTTCTCTCTCCAATTCCTTCTCATGGGTTTTAAGTGAACCCAATAGTTCATCCATGCTTAGCGTTTTAAGATTCTTGGCTTCTTGAATAGCCGTTACTTTGGGTCTCCACTTCTTGGGAAGAGTTCTAAGAATCTTTCGGATCTTGTCTTCATTGGAATAAACCTTTCCAAGGAGATCTAAAGCATTAGTAATAATGGAGAACCTACTATACATAGAAGCAAGTGATTCATTAGGCTCCATTTTGAAAAGCTCATAGTCATGAACAAGCATATCGATATTGTCATCCTTGACTTGTGAGGTTCCCTCATGAGCAACCTCTAATTTGTCCCATATTTCTTTTGCGGTTTTACAACTAGAAATTTTGTTGTATTCATCCATAGTTAATGCACAATGTAGAGAATTTAAGGCTTTAGCATTAAATTGGATTTTCTTAATGCCATTCTCATCATAATCGGAAATTAATTTAGGAGTGACATTACCCCTTTCATCGGTTTTGGTAATCTCATAGGGTCCAATGAGTGTAACCCTCCATTGTTCAAAATCATTAGCTTAAAGAAAAGTACACATGCGATTTTTTCAATAACTATAATTT
The DNA here is from genome assembly GCA_021464415.1 of Lonicera japonica. Lineage (NCBI taxonomy): Eukaryota > Viridiplantae > Streptophyta > Magnoliopsida > Dipsacales > Caprifoliaceae > Lonicera > Lonicera japonica. The sequence continues at coordinate 13,490,853 of CM038465.1, forward strand.
TTGCCATCAAATAGAGGTGGCCTAGTGGTTGAAAAACCTTCGTTAAGTCCGGTTCCTTGATAGATAGACGTGATCGTAAACTCTAAGATTGTAAAATCAAAACAAGAGTACAACCTCTGATACCAATTGTTGGTTGGAAAATACCCTAGAGGGGGGGTGAATAGGGTTTTTAAAACTTAATGGGATTTTTAAAATCAATTTAAAAATGTTTGATGTCTATATCAATCAACCAAACAATAAACAAAGATAAATCCAATCACAAGATGCAAATAATACAATATAAGAGTTCAAGAGATAGAAAGATTGAACAGATCAAAGTCGAAGACTTTTTGTCCACACGGTTCGGCTTGTTAGCCCCTACTCCACGCTCGGTTAGTAACCCGAGAAATTCCACTATTTCCGATCTCCTTCCGGGTGAAGATCAAACCTCTACAAGTGTATCTTTCTCACACACTCTAACAAGTATTGAATCTCTCTCAATACTCACACAAGAATTCACTCTTGCTATCTTAAGAGATAAACCTCTCTTAATGTTTGAAAAAAATGATTTGGTGACAAACACCAATGTACAATAGCTCTATAGTGTATGAAGATTACAACTTAGGCTCACACTAAGACATATCAAATTTGATCAATAAAGTATAGCTCAAAATAAAGATGATTGATCAAAAGCAATGTTCTTGAATCTTTGAAAATGAATAGAGATGAAGAGAATAGTGTAAGAATGAATCAAGAGAGTTTAAATAAGTCTTAGAAGGTGTATATATAGTCTAAGACATCATATGGCCGTTTGGAGGGAGTTGGTAAAAGTTTGGTACCAAAAATGGTAAAAAATCAGAACTCCAACGGCTAGTTTCTGGGCCAGCAGTCGACTGAGTAATGCTCATCAGTTGACTGAGTGTCCATCAGTCAACTGAGCAAGGCTCATCAGTCGACTGATGGTCTCCTCTGGTCTGCTACCAGTTTGACCAAAAATCCCATTTTTCATACTTTTGCAAATTTACTCAAAAATCAATTTTGAGGATAGGGGATGTTTAAAATTGATTTTCTAAGACCTCTATCATTTTTTTTGTAACAAAATTCATTCATAAAAATTTATAGTGAATTTTTCAAGATGACTAGTTTTTGGTAAAAATACGTTTTCATGGATAAAACTAGTTTTGATTAATCTTGTCAAGGTTAAATCATTTTATGAGCTATATAATTGAACAATGATATCCTTTACATAAAATCTAAGCACTCACTTAATTATGAACATCAATGAATCTTCGAGAGTTGCGTTTGTATCTTTGATTCTATTCTTCCTTGGCTATTTGTACTTCATAGTGATGCCATTGAAGATGTGTTGACAAGAGTTGTGTGAGATGTAAAACTTTGATTGCAGCACATTGTAGATGAATGATCTTGATTCCGGCTTTTTGGTTAAGTCCATGTGTGATCAATTTGTTGTGGCTATAACTTAAAACATCAACTAAGTTAAATTACACAAGATTAAGTTTATTGTTATTATCAAAACAAGATCAATGACTTTCAAGTCAACAGTATGCATTTATATTAAAGTGGGTTTTTTGTAAAGAAGAGTTATACGTATGCATTTTATTAACGAAAACTACTTCCATTATAATGCATAGCATGGCATGCATAGTTTCCAACCTATTTTCTTATACGAACCCTTATAGTTCCCACTGGGCCAGTTTGGCTCACTCCCATTTTCCAACTAGTTTTGCAAGTGTTACTCGAGGATGGTACGCTTACGGATCCTAGTTAGCTCTGATGGGCGGTTGCCAAAGTCTTTATGAAGAGACTTGTATTATATACCTTAAACCATTATCTTATTGTATATTGGATTTTTAAATTTATAATTTCTATGAAAATTGGGACCTCGTTGGAGGCTTTGTACAAACATTTTATATAAATGTGGAGTATCGATTGTAAATGGATTATTTATATCTTATGACAGGTTTTGGCTTGCTTTATGAATAAACTCCACATGCCGAATTTTCTTTTAAAATGACTTAAATGCTTGTACATGTTTTTGGTATAAGATTCTAAATTTTATACTATAACCCGGAGGCGAAATCCTCTAAATGGGATTCGGGGCGTCACACTCATGGATATTCAATGATATGCTTGATACATATTTGGTGTCAAATAGTTGTTCCTAAGCTATATATATTGAGCAAATTAAGAAAGAAAGAAATGTCTGGTATAGTACATTGTGATAAGTACCTATTGCACTTAAGTATGGTACTTGAGACCAATACTTCTTCATCTTATTCTTTTAAAACGGTATGGATTTTCATTTATGTATAAAGACCAGACAATTATGGAAGTACTTGGTGGTTGTACCTTGTCCATAAGAGCATTTCTCGATTTGTAGGTCGAGATGAAATTTTATTTTTCCAATTCCTTTTTCAAATAGTTAGCCATTTTCTTGAACTGTTCAGGAGTTTCAATTAATGTATCAACATAAACTGCTATTATTGAAAATCATTTTTGAGAATTCATTTGTAAAGACACATGGCAAATGGGATTACTTCTATTTCCTTCCTTAGACAAATCATTACTAAAACAATTGTACTGCATTCTTTTGGAATAGATAAGTCCATACAATTAGCATCTTAGTTGTATCAAATACGTAATCTTTAACTTTTCTTTAAGCAAAGTTAATCCTTCTAGGATTTTCACATAAATGTTAGAATTTAAATCCCCGTATAAATTAATAGTTTCAACATATTTGAGTCTCATATATAGCATTTTAACAACTACTAAGCTAATTATCAGCTATTTGAAATTTATATATTGGATCCATAATTAGGGGAATATAATGCTCATGATCAATTTCAAGTTTCTACAGGAAACTTTGTGTCACAAGTCGTGCCTTATGTCCCGAAATTTTATTATTCTCATTTCTTTTCCTTACAAAATACCCATTTGTAACAAAAATGTTAATACCTTTAGGGCTTTGTATTATAGATCCTAATATACCACGTTTGTTTAGAGACTCCAATTCTACCTTCATGGCAATTTCTCATTTGGCCAATTTTTTTTCTTTTTCGACGTTTATTTATTGTACATTGTTATGTATCATTATTATCATTACCTTTTGATATTTAAATGGCTACTATATATCTAAATAAGTCATCGATGACCTTTTATTTTCTATTCCACATCTTTCTTATTAAATATTAAGATCTCTTTATTATTTTGGTACCAATGCCTCTTTAGGGGCTTCTGTGGTCTTTTTAGGAACTTGCGTCTTTTTCAAGACAATGGCCTTAGAGAGAGTGGATTTTCCCTTGACCACTTCTTGAGTGAAATGAGTAACCTCTTCCGGAGTGTTCTTAGAGTATGATTATTCAGATTTCCTCTTCTGGAGAGCTGAATCTTTAGAACGTGTAGGTCTGCCACACTTCTGGCGTGATATAGATTCATTAATGGTCATATTGAGAATTTGTCCTGCAGGGATGCTAATTATGGCAGATGCATTTATAACTGGCACATGTAACTTTGTTACCTTTTACTGCATTATTAAATCTATTAATAATGTGTTTGTAATTTTTTGCAAAACATTATTCTCCGAACCTTCTCACATTGTGATGTACGTGGGTCTAAATGAGACATAGTTGGATTGTTTCACTATAATTCTCGTCGTTCTACTGAAATGGGTAGTTCCACAAGAACTTTCTTATCTCAATTAATGGCAAGAATACTTTCTCATCAAAGTGATCATCTTTAAAGCGTGCAGTAAAAATAACACAACTAACTTTAACCAAACTAGATTTGTAGTTGTGTTGTCGAATACGCATGATAAGTTTCTAAGTTTAATTAATTCTAATTGTTTTTATGCAATGTAACATGTATTCATGCATTAACAGGTAATCTAGATTGCATGAATAATACATTGCAATAAGTGAAATACTTTTAATTAAGGTTTTTACCAAACTATTAGGCCTCGTTTGATTCAACTATTAGGGTAAGTGTGATTAATAATACTAGTATTAATAATGCTGGATTATTAATCCTAGTATTAATTTAATGCCAATACCCTGTTTGATTCATGCAGTATTAATACTGAGATATCTCATGCTGATGTTAATACCATATTTGGTTCTGTAACTTGTATACGGGATTATATTTTGGACTAACAAAATAAAAAAATATTAAAAAGAAAAAAAATATTAAAAAATAAATTGAAATTTTAAAATAATAATAATATAGTAGTAGTAGTAGTAGTAGTAGTAGTAGTAGTAGTGCCATTTTTGAAAATATTATAGTAGTAATGGCATTTTTGAAAATATATGGTTCATTTTTCTTAATCTTGGATAAACAATACCACCTCCCCCCTGGTATTAAATTATACCACAAAAAGTGGTATTAAATTAGTACCAGTATTAATAATCACAGCACATTTGTGCGAATCAAATAAGGTATTATAAAAAAAAGTGGTAGTAATAATCTCATCCCACTTTTTAATATCCTAATCAAACGAGGCCTTAGGTATAGACATCTGGAATAGTGTGTTCAACATATATCGTCATAAAAAAATAATTATGAATAACTTTATAATTGAACTTGTCCGTATTGTGAAACCTTATATATTTAATAGAATAATTAAAAAATTAAGTTCTAAATTAAATTGCACAATGTAGGTTAATAGATTTGCAAAAATAATATATAGTATAATAAAGAAAACTTACACATCAATTGGTGCCTACACTCTTGGGGTATCTAAAGAGGCACAGATACTGTTTTGCATTCTTTTGAGAAAAAAATATTTCATTTCAAAATCGGGAACTGCTTGATAATAATAATATTTAAAAAATATATAGGTACTATTTTGTAACATTATATAGGCTCTTTTACAGCCTTCAATCTTTTGCACAATTTCAGCTATAGTGGATATTTTGTGTGTATTAAGCACTAAATCATTGAAAAACTTATGATATTTTAACAATATTATGTGATATGACACTATCTAAAAGGTGTATTATGCAATCCATAATCCATATATTTAAATAAAAGGATCATAAATAAATGATAATTTAAGTCTTCTGGACATAGATTGATTTTGCTCTCAACTTCTCATCAAAAGTCTTTTTATCATGCAATCTGTTGGTCAAAAAAATACCTTGGAGGGGGGTGAATATGGTTTTTAAAACTTAATCCAGTTTTTGAAAATTGTTTCAAAAAGATTTAATGTTTAGATCAAGAATCAAGCCAAACAAACAAGTAATCCCAATCACAAGCAATAATATCAAAACATATAAATAAAGAGCTTGAGATAGAATGAATAAACCGAATGATCCCAAGTCGTTTTGTTCATGCGGTTCGGTTGTTTAGACCATACGTCCGCGCCCAAGTATTGCTCCCGAGAAATTCCATTAATACCGATTTTCTTTCGAGTGAAAATCAAACCACTACAAGTGTATTTTTCCGACACAGTTTACAAATGTTGTTCACTCACAACACTCTCATAAAAAAACCTCTTGCTATACTATGAGATAGACCTTTCACAAGTTTGAATAATGAAGTTTTGGTGACAAACACCAATGTAGAATAACTCTCAAGTGTTTGAAGGAATACAAATAAAGCTCACACTAGAGTTATCAAGTTTGATCACAATGTATATCCCAAATGGTGAATGCTTGATCAAAACAATATCTTGAATTTTTGTATATTTGAAATAGATGATGAATAGAGAGTAAAAGTGATTCAAGGTGGTTCAAATATGTCTTAGATAGTGTATATATAGTTCAAGATAATATATGGCCATTTGAAGGGAGTTAGTATAGGTTTGGTACTAAAAATGGCAAAAAATCAGAAATTCAACGGTTAGTTTATGAAGCATCAGTCGACTGAGCAAAAGGCCCATCAGTCGACTGAGCAGCACTGCCCATCAAACCAAAATCCCAAAATTTTGACTTTTGCATTTTAGCTCTAAAATCATTTCTAATGTTTTAGGGACCTCAAAAACATGTTCCTAAGACACCTATTTTCGGAAAAACTCAAAATATGTTCAAAATGATTTAATATGAATTTATTTCGAAATTGGTTTTTGTAAGAATGGAGTTTTCAAAGAAATTTTTGTTTAAGCTTGTTTTTAATCAATTAAACTATGATATAAGATATATTTGAGCTATATATGATTACTAAGCAAGAAACATTACATATATCTAAGGTACTCACTCAATTATGAAATTAACGAGTTGCCGAGTGCTTACACAAATTTCTTGAAACTTCATTTGCTACTTCTCTTGGTTTGAACTTGATTCCATATTGGATGACATGTTTGTTTTGATCAAGTTGATGGAGTAAGCAATCCAATGAGATACTTGAAGACTCAAAATGGTTTAGTCTTATTATCAGTTTGTCAGTTTTGTCCACGTATGATAATAGATGGATTTGTGGTTATACTTGAAACATCAACTAAGTTAAATTACACATGATTAATATTATTGTTATTATCAAAACAAGATTAGTGACATTTAGGTCAACACAATTAATAACTTCATCAAAACAATTATAACTGTATGATATGAATTGAAGATATAGTCATCAAGCTCTCCCCATTCAGCATGAGTGTCTCCATTTCATTAATAGAAGTCTTGTATTTAACTAGCACATATTTGGTACATGGTTATGATTTTTGGTCCAGCACTTCTTAGCAAATCACTTCGGGTGGTTCTTGAATTTTATATTAATTTTTGCCTTTATAACTACCTCCGCTAGAGCAGTTATTATGTTTACCTCTAGTAGAGGAAAACTATTATCCACCTGTTCTGGGAGGCGATTGTTGCACCTACTTTCTTGACCTTTATTCTGATAAAAGTTAACACTTTCTTCATGACTTGCCTTAGAACTAATTGTTCTAAAATTATAATTTCATTAATATTTGGTTGTTTTATTCTGATATAAGGAGACAACCAACTTGCCTAGAATACTTGAAAAACAATAATCTTGATAGTGCTACTTCAAGAGCATATTCAATGCATAAAATATGGAGAATCCTTGATACTGCTGCTTCAAGAACAAAGTATTGGAAATAAAAGAGTTATACTCAGTCATTATTTTATAATATTGAAATATATATATATATATTAAATCTATTCATTACGAGTGCTGGCATGATGACCATCCTTTGGTGGTCATACCCATCCTTCAAGAATTGCCAAAGACCTAATAGTTTTTTTTAAGTATGCATAAATTGTTGACGTAGAAGGTTGAGAGTTGATGCAATGTCTTATGAAACTTCATGCTTATAAGAAACAATGAACTATAAGTTTTTAATTAAAATAAATATAAATCTTCAGGTTCGTAAGAATAATAGAACTTTTGGTTTTATCAAAAACCTTGGGGCTGAAAATTTTGACCTTATATACTAATCTAATTTATTTTACTATTTAGAATAATTATAAAGAAGGGGGTAGAATAAGAATGTAATAGTTATATGAGTCTTCAGGCGCAAATTTAGGTTATCAAATTTATGGGACTTTAAGTCAATTTATTCCTATATCAAAACTTCAGATTTGATTATTGAGATATATTATTATTAGAACTTCTTGTCCAAATTTATGATTATGGAACTTCAGGTCCAAATTTATGACTATGTAGTTTCAAGTCCAAAATTCGAGTTCAAAATAATGATTATGGAACTTTAGGTCCAAAATAATGATTATGGGACTTAAGGTCCAAAATAATGATTACGAAACTTCAGGTCAAAATTTATAATTACAGAACTCCAGGTCTCTAAATAAAATAGGAACTTTAGGCCCCAAATATAAATTATGGATCTTTTAATCTAGAATGATAAATAGGGAATTTCAGGCCCCAAATATAAATAATGGATCTTTGGGTTCAGAATCATGAATAAGGAATTTTAGATCCCAACTATAAATTATGAATTTTCGGATCCAGAATAATGTATAGGGATCTTCAGGTTCCAAAAATCAAGGAGTTTTTAGTCTAGAATAATTAATAGGGAACTTCAGGTTCCAAAAATATAAATTGTAGAATTTTGGGTTTAAGATAATGATTATGAATTTTAAGTCCCGGAAATATAAATTAAAGAGGGCGAAAATTCAAATTGTATTCAACCAAAGGAACTATAAAAATAAAAAAGAAAGCCCATTCCAGCACACTACCTCCAAAGGGCTCTTAGGCGACGTACACTGTACGTCGCCTAAGTATGTATATACGTCGCCCGTATCTTAGGCGACATAGTCTACGTCGCCTAAGTTACGTCGCTTAAGCTGTGTCGCCCAAGGTAATGGGCGACGTAAACAAATAATTACGTCGCGTAAGAAATATCCAAGGCGACGTACCAAATACGTACGTCGCCTATGTGGTCAGAGCAAGTTGACTTTGACTGGAACTTAGGCGACGTACGTAAAATAATTACGTCGCCCAAGTAATAAACCTAGGCGACGTAATTAATTATCTATGTCGCCTAAAGTCAAGTCAAAGTCAACTCTGCTCTGACATGAGGCGACATAGATAAATGTCGAAGAGAAGTTGACTTTGACTTTACTTTAGGCGACGTAGGTAAACTACGTACGTCGCCTAAGTGAATTAAAAAAATAAAAAAAAATTGCTTGTTTTTGTGTGCACCCCACACGTGCACATATATACAAATAATTTCCGAGCTCATATACAAACACAAATAATTTCCGAGCTCATATACGCACACAAAAAATTTCCGAGCTCATATTCACGGACAAAAAATTTCCGAGCTCATATCATATAAAAAATTTCCGAGCTCATTTACACATATAAAAAATTTCCGAGCTCATAAAAATGCTTTCAAAACAGATTATAAACAAGATACTCTTAGATCCAATCAATCAACAAATTCAAATTTATATGAATTATTTCATAACATCAAATGCGCAGCAATGATTCACAAATTAAACATATGTTTCAAGAAGTTTATTCACAAATCTTGCAATCAAATAACAAGGGAAATTTTAGAAGGATAGTACCGAATTTAAGAGGAGAAGAATCTGCAAAACAGATCTGAAACAGATGCACACTGAACCGAGTTAACACACAGCAGAAATCCGCAGTACACGGCAGTTTTGAATGGACACACAGCAGGTCCTTAACCCCAGCACATAAATTTGGAACTACACCTCCTAACCGAGTGTAAACAGCCTTCATAGCAAGCAGATTCGGAACACAACAGTTAGTATATTCTCACAGCCAAAACAGAGCATCACTAAATGTATAACACCATAGTAGATTTTCGAGTAACACACAGTCAAAATGCCGAGTATAAACACAAAACAGATCTGATCTTGATTCCAAAAAATCCCCAAATTTTGAATATACAAACTAATCAAAACCTTCTCTCAAGTACGTTTTCCCCCTTTTGTATAGTTTGTTAGCCAACTACTTATTTTTCTTTTGATGGTTATCTTTTAAGTTACGAGAGAGAAAGAGTTACGGTGGCTGCTCTGCTTTATTGAGAGTTAATGGAGAGAGAAGAAAATCTGAATGTATATGGCGGTGGGTCTTACCTCAAGCGGAAGAGGAGCCTGGAGGAGGGCGTTGGCCTGCGGAGGACGCTATCCGGCGGTGGGTGAGAGGCCGGGAGACTAGGAGATGAAAGACTGAAAGTGAGCTCATATACACCTAAGGTTTTTAGCTTTTTGCCTCCCTTTTTTTCGGACAATTTTTTTTGGCTCTTTTTTTTTCGCGGAAAATTCAAATTTTTTGTTAAAATCTTAGGAGACATACTAATTTACATATGTCGCTTAAGAGTAACACTTAGGAGACATACATATATTAATATGTCGCCTAAGAGTTTTTAGTTTTTAAAATTATTTTATTCTTTTTTATATTTATATAAAAGAATTAATTATTTTAGTCATTTATTTTTTACATTTTATTTTTTTTATAGAAAAAGAATTTTCGGTAATAAAAAATAATTTTTTCATTGAGTTCATTGAGTTTTTTCATTGACCTCTTATTGTTAAGCATGAAATTTAATGGAGTTTTTAAAATATGTAACTTTTAATAGGTCAAAAATAAAGATTTATTTCATTGAAGTTAAGCATTTGTTTACCGCTTATTTTTTTATAGTGAGTTCTGATTTGATTATATATATATATTTAACATGTGTGAACAAACACTGATTTGATTAATTTACAACAATAGCCATGTTTGTCGCTAGTCCTTTGCCCAAGCCTGCATTGTTGAAGGCTATGAAACTTGCCCCTTTGTGGACCGTATTACAACTGTTACAGACTTGTCTACCATCGGCCTTTGACTGTTACGGTGAGTGATACTCGATTTTCAACAATCAAGTGTTGAAAATCGATTTTAATCGAGATGTAATGCCGTCGATTATCAGTGACATAGTTATTTCTATTTTCTTTGGGAAGGGCCCAATGAGGTTCTGAGCTTCTTCAGTTATGTACAACCGATACTTATGGAGAAAGATTTTTTTATCGCCAAGGAACTCCAAGAGAATATTCAGATGAGTATTCAAGATGTGTTCCCCCCCTGCTGCATCACTTAAGGTCCTCCTACAACGAGTTGGTGGAGTTGCAACTGGAGAATCACCTAAAGCTTGTTAAAATGCCCGCCACAAATTTCATTATGAAGTCATCTTCAATGAGTGATCTAATCGATTCTAAAAGCGTCTCAGCCATTAATAGGGTGTTTCAGCAAATAGGGTTCTTGAGTGTTCAAATGTCAGATAAGGGGAAACTCTATTCAAACAAGCATTTAATGAGGAAAATAATGTTTAATTGCCAAAATCAAGATGACATGTTCTTAGGAGACGTAGGTATATACCTACGTCGCCTATATACCTACGTCTCCTAAGAACATATGGGGGCGATGTACAATATACCTACGTCGCCTAAGATTATATGGGGCGACGTACGATATACCTACGTCGCCCAAGATTATCTTAGGCGACGTAGGATATACCTACGTCGCCTAAGAACATATGGGGGTGACGTACAATATACCTACGTGGCCTAAGATTTTATGGGTCGACGTACGATATACCTACGTCGCCCAAGAATATCTTAGGCGACGTAGGATATACCTACGTCGCCTAAGAACATATGGGGGCGACGTACAATATACCTACGTCGCCTAAGATTATATGGGGCGACGTACGATATACCTACGTCGCCTAAGATATTCTTGGGCAACGTAGCATTAGTACGTCGTCTAGGTGTTTCTTAGGCGACATATACTATTGCTTACGTCGCCCAAGGGCCATACTGGTGCGCAGCCTTAAAGAAGCCTATGAGGTACCAATTACATACAAGATGAGCCCACAAAATTAATTAAAATCAAAGCCCAACCAAGTTGTGGGCAAAGGGCTATCCATTCCCATGCCCTAAGCCTACTAGGATTCAAAGTGAACAATTAGTTATAAAATGGACAGCCGCAGCAATTCACGAGGGCCGTTGGCATGCACAGTGCCAAGGGCACATTCTTTTCCCATTTCTTTCTTTCTTTCTTTTTGTTTGAATTTTCTTCCTTTTTGTTTGAATTTATTTGAAGACTTTGGAGATTGAAGATTTAATTCTTTAATTTAATGCTAAGTAAATATTCTTTAATTTTAATATTTTATGTTTATTTAATTTTATTCATACTAGCATAAATTTGTGCTATGGTTATGATGAGTAAATTTAATTGATTCATTTTCATGTGTTCATACCAATTGATTCTACCAATTTAAATGTTTTAATATCAAATACAATTCTTTATATTGGATGCCTATTTTAATTGAGAAAAAAATAAAGTTGAATTTTCATTATTTTTTATTGGATTCACCTTATGATTTGTTAAGAACGGATATAGGGTGTGTTTTGACGGATATAGTGAGTGTTTTGATTTTATATATAAGTTTGGATGTGGAAGAATTATAATTGGATTTTATAAATTAATTACACTTGAATGATTTTATTTTCCACATCTAATAGAGTTGAGAGACCAAATTAGTGCGAGATAAGAGTAGAGTTGACGTGCATGAATATTTAGGAAGATGATATTAAATATATGACTCCAAAATCCTAGTTAATTAATTCATTAATTTTATTATCTTGTTTAATATTATTTAGTTATTTAATTTACTTGCTTTACTTTATTTTATTTAGTTTACTTTATTTATTTTGTTTGATTACCATAAACTTTTATTTACTAGATTAGGAATTTAATGAAAGATTAACAAGATAATTATAAAACATACTGTTTGAGTCAATATGGGATCGGCATCGCTTACACGTTACATTATAAATTGATTCGTGCACTTGCGAGTATTAAAATTTATCACAACAATACATAAGTACTTTATAGTAATAATGGATCTTAATTTAAAGATATCAATAAATAGATTTCAAATATGCAAATTTTAATAATTTCTAGTTTTTGTATTCAAAGTCAATGTATTTTAAATTTTAAAATTAATAAGTTAACGAGAGAGAAAATTGAGAGAGAGGTAGAGGGGGAGAGAGAGAAAATTATTGACTTCTTTGATTTGATATTTTGAAAATACATATAATAATTTAAAATTTGTCATGTTTATTGTAAATAATTTAGGCATGGTGAAAAAAAAAATCTAATAATAAAAGAAGAGAAAAGTGTGAGAAATTAGGAATAAAAATTATGTAGAGTTTGAGACTTTATACTTAATCTTAGTGAAAATGACGAATAAAATTGACCAAACCAACCCAAACTGGCACACGTTGGTCTTTTTTCCAAGCCATGTATTTTGAATAATCAAAATTTATGTCCAATTTTCAAGCTGTAAATACCAAAAGCTAAATCACCGATAAAATGTCAAAACTGTACAATTAAGTTTTAAGTAATTTTTTTCAAAAAAATAACAGTGAAGTTTAGCTAATTAATTTAATAAAGAAAATGATTCCTACCCAACTCATTATCAATAATTGCTGGCAAAAAATTTTAAACCAAAAAGGGGTGATTGGAAAATATTACAAATAATGCATAATCTACAAATGTACGTACTTATATGTAAATGCGTGCAAACAATGAGCTGAAAAATAATGATATGCGATTAAAATATTTATAGATGTTCCTTTTTTTGTTTTACATTTTTTTTCCCAAATATATAACATACTTTGTTTAGCAAAATGATCATAGTCTTAAGTATAGTTGTGTATTTTTATTTATTTTTATCTAAAAGTTTATTGGTTGGATACTAAATTAAACTTGAAAGTTCATGGGCCAAATGTTAAAGTAAATAACCAATGTAGCAGATCAAAAATTTAGTATTTCAAAACTAGCCATGTCAGTTCGATATGAATATGGTCCAAAATTGGAATTATCGGATGGTGCACACACCTATATACAACATAGTGAGTTTTTTTTTTAATAGATCATTTATGAACAATTTCATACCCCCTTTTTTGTATGGTAACAATTTCATACAATTTGAAAGGAGTAATGATATACATACACAAACTATATCCTCAAGTGTAATATTCATTAGCTTTTCTTGAAAAAAAAATTATAAATAAATTTATAGTCATAATGGGTCATGTTTTGTTGATTTTGATTAATAGGTTACAAATGTATTTCAAATTTTGGATTTTATGTTATGTCATTTTAAATTTTATAAAAAGAATTGATGAGAGAGAGATTTGAAAGAGTACAAAGTGTAGAGTTTTATCTGATTGTATTGTTTAAGGTGTATGTATCTTATATTTTATTTGACACTTTAATGTGAGTATTAAAATAAATCTAAGGGTGTAAATTATGTGTGAAGGAATGAGAAGAATTTTGAGCAATTGATCTAGTAGGGCTTTAAGATATATATATATATTACTTCTTTTCCCTTATAATATCAATATATATGCATGTATAAAGACTCATGCAGTTTTCTATCTTTAAAATAGAAAAGGGAAAACAAACATTGGTTTTGATTGCACATAGTTTCTTTAACTTTTTCTACCAGGGATAACGCAAAACTACCGTATTATTTTTGCCGACGATGGAGGGTGGACAAACAAGAAAAGAAATGAAAAAAAAAATTAGTGGGGTGAGTATTATGATAAAATTAAGGTAAGCTAATATATATATATATATAGTGCCGATCTAACACGCACTAGTGCGTACGCACTAGTGGTGTGGCGCGGTATTCAAAAAACTTAACCCGTGAAATGTTAACGTTTCTCTCATTCCTCATCTCCTTCCGTCAAACACAAATACACACAAATAAACATAGCTCTCCTCTTCTCTCTCTCTCTCTCAGACGTAGCCCCCTCCTCCATTTTCAGAGCTTCCGACGGCCCCCCATTTCAACTGAATCCGACGGGCTGAGGCCGTCTCTCTCCATTTCGACGAGCTCTCTCTCTCTCTCTCTGAAGACATTTCGACGGCTCCCATTTCAACTGAATCATCAAACCTCACTGTCTCTTATCCATTTCCGACGGCCTCTCCATTTCGAGCAACGTACTGAACAACAACACTCTTTCTCTATAATTTTCGACTCCATCAAGCTTTGAAATTGTAAGTGGGTATCTCCTCTCTTCTCTCTGTGGTTGCCTGCTGCTGTGGTGTATTTCAATTTCGAAATTAGGGCTTGCCTGCTACTGTGGTTGTTGTGAGGTTTATTTCATATTTCGAAAGTAGGTTGCTATTTGTGTGATATTAGAGTATCGATTGCCCTCTTTAAAATTTCTTAGTTGGTTCAGTTCAGTTCATTTCATATTTCGAAATTTCTTTTATGGGGCTGTGCATATGAGTGTTTTGGTTTATACCTTGTATATGAGGAATTCCACTAAAGTGATATTGTTCATGGTTTTAAGGACCAGGTATCTTATAAATATTACAAGTTACAACAGAACTCTCTCCCCCGCCCTTGTATATGAGGAATTCCTCTGCTTGAAAGCTTTTATTTATCTGTTAGCAAGTAGGCACCATGTACAACTTACCACCATAATGGAATTCTTTGCTCATTATTAAAATTACCAGTGACTACAATATAATCAGTATGATCTTCTTTAAATAGTATATATTTGGTCTGGCTCATAGTTTGTACTAGTAGTGATTATTCTATGAAAACATGTCTTAATTTTGCTTATTCAGCAATTTATAAAGTTAAAATGACTCATTTCAACATATTTGATGAAAGTTATGAAGTTTATTGCATTAACTAAAAGTTTTGTTATATTCTTTAAGTCTGCTGTTGTCTTGCATTTATCATGAATTTGATTTATTTGGGATATGGAACATGGATGTTGTTTGGATTGATTTTTCCTTTTTCGGGTGTCCATTGAGTAATCTTTTGTTCCTATATTTTTTGGCGGAATACCGATAATGAGACTGGGGACAGAATAGAACCGGACCAAACCAACTCTACCCAGTTTTCACCAAATTGAAGCAAACTAGACCTTCCTACTCCCCGAATTCCAGCAGACTGACTGCCTCAAAATCACTTAAACTAAAATGTACAATAAAAACTGCTGTCCAGTGGCACCATTGCAAACTGCTGTCCAGTGGCATCATTCAGTCAGCCAAATTACAATGTATAAATTGCAAACTTCACATAAAGAAAGAGATTTTTTGCCACTCATTTCTTTGAAAAAATGAATTTTACCACTCTCCCCTGTAGGTTGCTCATTTCTTTATAAAAATGAATTTTGCCACTCTCCCCTGTAGGTTGCTCATTTCTTTATAAAAATGAATTTTGCCACTCTCCCCTGTAGGTTGCTCATTTCAGTTACAAAATGAATTTTGCCACTTTCCCCTGTAGGTTGTTCATTTCTTTATAAACTTGAATTTTGCAGATTGAAATGGCTTATAGTTCATCAACTGTGGAAGGCATCTCAAGTAATGAAGTGGATGTTAGATTTGTTTTGAAACAATGCGAGTGTGGAGAAGTAGCGGATGTAAAGATCACAAAATCAAACAAGAACAATAACCGTGGCAGAATGTACTACTCGTGTAAAAGGCAAAGATGCGGTACTTTCTTGGGTTGGTGCAAAATTTCCTCAATTCAAGTAGTATCAAGTACAGTTGGCACACTAGTAGAAGAATGTAGTACGTCGCGTGCCTTGAGTGTTGGTGAACTTAACACAAACCATGATCTAAAAGTCCGATGGAAGTTCTTAATAGTACTATCTCTCATGTTGACTATTTATTTTGGTGTAAAAGTTATGAAAATGTAATGTACTTTGTTGTTGTTATAATGAATTTTGTAATGGATTTGGAATCAGTTTGTGTTATTAGAATGACTTTTGAATTTCAATGGGGAATGCAGTTGTTATAATAACTTATTTTGTGGGATTATAATTATCTCATTGAAAGATCCACACAATTTCATTCAATAACTCAAATGGGTGACACTAAAGCTTAAACTTCATTCAAAGGTACATATAATTCCAATTAAAGTATTACAAGGTACATATAATCCATTCAAACATAAGGCTTAAACTCAAAAACTACAAGTCTATATCATCTCCATCTTCTGTAGACGACCCATTTTCTTCTTCCAAATTTGCATCCTCGCACGTTCCCGGCCTATAAAAATAGAAAAAAAAAATAATCAATATGAATTTTACAATGTAAAAAAGAAAAGAATATAAATTGAAAGTCATATTTTACTTACAAATTCATAATTGCCGGACAATTTCGTTTGTCATGTGATTGCCCTAATTTACCACAACCATGGCAACGTCTAATTTTGCGATTTTTGGCCCGTACTAGTGCCTTCTCTTTCCCTCCTTTCAGCCTTTTCCCACATCCCTTTGCTCGCACTAGTTCTGGTACGTTATAACTATTTTCAAAATTAGAAGAAGCAGGCACATTAGAAGGATTTGGTATGGGATTACTACCAATTTGAGTACTACCTATTGGATTGCTAACAAGTGGAGCACTACATACACGGCTACTAAGAAATAGGTCAATCTCCTCATTAATGCGATGCAATCCATCAGTAAATATCTTTCTTGTTTCCTCACATACTAGGGCCTTGTCAACTAAATCCAAAGACGATTGGATAAATTGACTTCGCATCAACACATAAGATTTGTCTTCCACTATATCTACGCCGTTATCATCCACCACTGTCACCGACTTTGCAGACTTGGTCCAACGCTTCAAAATGTATTTGTCTGGCAAGAGCTCAATATCATCAAACCTCATCAAATATGCTAGGATGTGCCTACATGGGATTCCAGCGCTTTCAAACTTTTTGCAACCACACGAAACAAAATCCAAGTCTTTGTCATAAACAAGTTCACGGACTTTACTTGATTGCATTTTCTTTCTTTAAATCTGATAAACACGACGATTTTCATTTTCCCTTAAAAACTGGATCCTATAGTTAAGACATTCACACATTTCATTCTCGAATATGTAACACATTTTACTTGTGTAAATATCAGCCATTTGCACCAACAAGTCTTGATTTATTCTAATTTTTGGCTTTTCAATTATATCCTTATGATCGGCCATCAACTCTTCATGCCGTTGGTGTAAAATTCCCCTTCCAAATTGTATCATAAAATCCACAAGAGAATTACCTTTTGAAACAAATTTCTTGAAAAATGCATGCCCACTTTCTGCTCGTTGACTACTTGACATATCAGCTGAAAAAATGTGATTAACATATGCCGGAATCCATCTTGAACGAATTTTATATATGTCTTCCAACCATTTGTTTTCCCCTAACCCAGTTTTCATAATGAGACTTTCCCATTGCAAGTCAAATTCTTCAGGAGTTTCTGATTTCCAAATACAATCCGAGAACTCCATCTTGTAAATACTATACTTGACTGCATCAACTTTTTCTGGAAACTTCATTAAAATATGCCAACTACAGTACCTGAAAAATTAATTCAAAAAAATTGAAGTCTTATTAAGATATGCTATATATACGTAATTAAAAAACATTACTAATATATTCAAACTATAATACCTATGAAATGTATTTGGAAGAATAATAGGGAATGCAGCAGTCATTGCCGGGTCTTGATCGATAATAATCATCTTCGGGGCATCACCGGGCATACTTTCTAAAAATTGACTAAATAGCCATACAAAATCATCAATGCTCTCGTGATTCAAAAATCCACAACCAAAAACAATTGTTTGACCATGATTGTTAACCCCCATTATTGGTGCAAAAATTAACCCATACCGATTAGTGTTATAAGTAGTATCAAATATAACAACATCACCAAAAAACTTGTAAGCCCGCCGAGAAGTTGCATCGGACCAAAAACAACGAGTAATCTTTTGTTCCTCATCGGCGTCAATTTTAAAAGTAAATGATGAATTCTTCGCTTGTTCCAATTTCAAATACTCATAAAGCATCTCTCCATCGTGCCCCTTCGTATCAGCACGTTTATCTCTTTCATGATTATACAAGTTTCTCTGCGTGCACCCAATATTTTCTATACCTCCAGATTGCACTCCAAGAAAATTAAATTGCTGGTGCTGGGGTATATTGACCACGGACAACTGTTTAGTTAGAGATTTTGTCGCAGCTGAAACATTACGATGGGATCTTAAAAGATGGACTTTACTTGGTGTTGATAACGGGTGGTTGTGCCCCTCATTAAAAATAGTAACAAAGTATTTATTGGAATTTGACTTTAAAACTGCGAGTTTGGCTGTACAATCTTCACCTAAGCTTCCCCAGCGTCTTTTCTTTCCCACTTCAGCAATTCTTGAAGATTTTCCTTGTTTAAAACAAACGTACTCCTTCCTCCTTATTTCATCACTTCCCGGCTCTTTCCTAGTAGTCCAGGCACGTACACTAAAACCAGCTGCTTTCGTATAAGCATTATAAAATGTTACAACTTCATCAATTGTCTCAAATTGTTGCCCCTTTTTTGGCCTCAGCTCATCTGACACTTGAGGAGTGTACATCAAATTTTCTTCATCCGACTTTAACTCCAAGTCCTTGTCATTATCTGGATTTGCGCAACTCTCCCCTACTTCGGTGTCCAAATTTTCCATTCGTTTCACAAATAACTGTGGCCAACCTATAAAACATACACATGATTATTATGGAGATTAATAACTTAAAATATAAAACAAACCAAACTAAAACTAGTACACAAGTCTAGTAGATTTATAAAACTTATCTCATTCAGCCCCTTAATGTTTTTTTATAGGTAAAATGTGATTAACAAATAACTGTGAGGGACATGGAAATTATATAGAAAGGAAAGTAACAGGGAAATAAACTAACTGTGAGAGATAAGGAAAATAACTGTCAGTTGCAAATTTTCTAAAGTCCAGTACATAAAAAATTCGAACATGTATCTTCTGATTGATTTTTCCTAATCTTTTTCACAACAACCTAGTATAAAGAGAATTGCAAATATTACAACATTTCCCTTTTTTTTTCACTCTACAAATCCATTTAAAGGCCGCTCCTGAACTGAACCAACTAAGAAATTTTAAAGATGAGAAATTTTAAAGAGGGCAATCGGTACTCTAATATCACACAAATAGCAACCTAATTTCGAAATATGAAATAAACCTCACAACAACCACAGCAGCAGGCAAGCCCTAATTTCGAAATTGAAATACACCACAGCAGCAGGCAACCACAGAGAGAAGAGAGGAGATACCCACTTACAATTTCAAAGCTTGATGGAGTCGGAAATTGTAGAGAAAGAGTGTTGTTGTTCAGTACGTTGCTCGAAATGGAGAGGCCGTCGGAAATGGAGAAGAGACAGTGAGGTTTGATGATTCAGTTGAAATGGGAGCCATCGAAATGTCTTCAGAGAGAGAGAGAGAGCTCGTCGAAATGGAGAGAGACGGCCTCAGCCCGTCGGATTCAGTTGAAATGGGGGGTCGTCGGAAGCTCTGAAAATGGAGGGGGGGGGGCTACGTCTGAGAGAGAGAGAGAGGAGAGGAGAGCTATGTTTATTTGTGTGTATTTGTGTTTGACGGAAGGAGATGAGGAATGAGAGAAACGTTAACATTTCACGGGTTAAGTTTTTTGAATACCGCGCCACACCACTAGTGCGTACGCACTAGTGCGTGTTAGATCAGCACTCTCTATATATATATATTTAGGCAAAACAAATAAAATATTATATGGGGTGAAAAAAATAAATTAATAGGTGCATTAAAGATAACTTAAAAATAATAGGCGACAATTTTTTGTTAATATAGAAATATAGGTGAGAAGAAAGGACTTTAGGCTATTTTTTAGGGTTTTTTTTTTAATAATTTGGACTTTGACTTTTGTTGGGGTGAAAAGAATAAAAATGTAGATGAATTTACCCTTTTTTATCTTTCAGATTTTGCCCCATGTAAATTTGTATTTTTACAGAAAGAAAGAAAAGAAAAAAAAGGAGAACAAATTAAGTCAGTTTGATAATAAAACCAATTGATCTGTGTGAGAAATCATCCTCGACAGATGCATTGGTTTCAATTCATGGATTCTCCACCAACTGTGGAGAACATCATTCGAGGATTGGTACGTAGCTAGCTTCTGGAGCAAGGGGTGCAAATCACGGATCGAAATTGGCTTGGCACAAGTTTGGTTTGTGTGCGCTCACACCTGCGACTATGAACGTTCAACCGAAAAAGGCCAGCCACGCGAGGCCTAGTTTTGCACTTGAAGCAATTTTTTACTTCTCTCCATTTTGATATTTGAACACTTATAACTGCTTAACTAATTCAAAAATGTTTGGATTAATTGGCAATTTAATTTCCATTAAACCGAGAAAATGTTTTTGGTTTTAATTTCCATTAAACCAAGAAAACATTTTTGATTTTGAATTTCAAGATTAATGCTCAATATCTCTCCACATTATAGAATTGGTGTTCTTCTCTCACACTACTACACGGAAAATCACCCACTCTTCTCCTACACAATTCCTCTTTCTACTGTCAATTCCGGTATTGTTCAGACAAGATTTTAGTTCGTTTGCGAGTGACACCTTGTGTTTAAGGTAGTCACTCTAAAGCCGATTAATCTTGGGAAACAAACGCCGTAATCAACCTCCAAGCACTTCGGCAAGGCGGCATAATTGTTTTAAGGAGATTGTCTGATACACAATTCTCGGTTCCAACTCTTTGCGGTTTTGATTAATTTTCCAGAATATAAAATTGTTAAAAACATAATTTTTCTAATTGCTTCACCATTGTGGGGTCTTTTGACCTTACTTAATACTTATAATGTACAAATTAATAAGGTATATTTTAAATATATATGAACTTAATGTGTATAATTGACACCACTTAAATTTGAAAATTAATTGTAGTTAATAGTCGGGTCAATTTATAAAAATCTACTTAGTCGAAACATTTTTTCATGCATATTTTTTTTTCGTAAAGTCCAAAACACCTATCTACTCTTTGAAGTGAAGCATTTTGCACTGTAAAACTTTTCTCTTTATCCTTTTTTTTCTTGTTATTTAGCCTCATTTCTCCCCGTAGGCCTACTTCCATCAAGCGCTTTAATGTCATTCGGGGAAGAATTGGCACATATATTAATAGATGAACCATGCTATCACTAGGACCATAATGATAGTGTTGCGAGTTTAACGATATTATACTCAGATCGAACCTTTTGTATTCCTTCAAAATTTGATAATAATTATAAAAAAGAAAAGGTTTTTTTTTCCTCTTGTTTTTGTAACTCTCTCAAGCTTTATTAACCTAGATAAAAAGTTGCTAAAAAAAACTTTGTTAAATTTAAATACGATTTTATTTGTTTGAAACTAAAAATATTAAAGAAATTTATAGCTATTCAAAATTTACCCAATCGACTTCGTTTGTACAGCTTATGTGATTCTTCATTATATATGATAACTTAGCCACAAACAAAATGACAAAAAAACGAATCGTTTGATATCATGACCGGAGAGATGGTTGGGTTCTTGCAATTACAATACCGGGTTATTGGCGGCTTCCCACAATATTACAGTGGTTCGATTAACACCGTTTATGTAATTGACGCTTGCTTGAACATAGGATCAACAAAGTGCTTCATCCTTAAACGGTGTCATATTAGCTCCATGAATTCTAGAAATAATTAAGAAAATACAAATAATAATTTAAATAAGGCATAAACAAAATATTAAATTAAAAAAATTGAGTTTTACTTCAAAAGGAAAATAAAAAAATGGGACCCTTTATTTGATAAAAAAACAAAGTTAAAAAATTAAATGAGAAAAAAAATAATATAAAGAAAGGAATGAAAATAAAATGTCGGGTGAGTTTTTAATTTATAAGGAGTTAAAAGAGCCATTAGTTAAACTGCAGAAATTTCAATGCTAGCCTTGGGCGATGTCTTGTCCATCACTTATGGTATTTAAAAAAATATATATTCAAAGCCAATCTCCTGTCCATTGGCCATGCATAACCGATGTTTTGTGTATTGGCTAAGGCATCTTCTTGTCCAATGCGAAATTTAGCAATCCTTTACAATTTCGGATAGCTTTTTAGAAATTTAGTCGTGCTAGTATGGGACGAAAAAAGCTATATTTGCCGTATAACAACACATGGTCTTACATGATTAAAAAGATAAACTTATGTGCTCATCAAAGAGTGGAGTACTTAGGGTTTTAAGAGAAAGGAGGTGAGCCTTGAGAAAAAAGAGAGGTAAAATATTTTGGTATGAGATAAGATCGATTTCTAAGTGGATTTAGTACTTATACCAAAACCCTAAAATCCACCTCAATCCATCAATAAATAAAATCCTCCAAAGTCATTGGAGTTTAGAATATCCTAAAATTTAGAAGAATATTTTAAAATCCTAATTAAATACATCAAGATTTTAACAAACTTTTTGAATTCCTAATTGAATACCTATAAACTTTAAACATCCAAAAAATTCTCAGATTCTAGATTGAATACAACCCCTAAATCCAACTAAAATAAGCTCTTCCATTAAATTGCCATTCAAATTTGGATGGAGATAAAGCATATGAGAAACACATGCCTCATTTTCAAGGGTATTTTAGTCTAAAAAAAGTTCTCAAAATATAAAATTTATGAAATACTAATATATGTATACATATATATAAACAATTACCATTTATTTATTTATATATATTTTTTATTAAATGAAAAATTTCGCTATATGAAAATATGGTCTCCAAATAGTTGGAAAGAAAAGCAATCACTTATTATTTAATTTTATTTTATCGCTCCAAATTAAGAATGTAGATCTTTATTTCGGACATCCCGGGTGTGTCCCTTGAGATAAGACCAAATATAACCAAAATTTATATAGTAATACAAAAATGTCTATTGTTTTTATATATTTATATATTATTATATTTTGAGGGTATTTTTGTATTTTTTAAATATTAATAAATTAAGATTGGATGATTCTATATATTTAAGTATTATTGTATTAAAAGGGTTTCCATATTCATATTTTGAGTGATTTTTACTTAAGAATATCAATAAAAGTAGGGAAAAAACAAGAAAAACCCCGAAGTTTGGGGTAATTGCAATCTTGACTCCGATATTTGAAACCTTACAAGCGTGCCTCTAAAGTAATTTTTCACTACAAATTTGACCCTCCGTCTAACTCCGCTGTTAAAGTTAATGGAAAGCTGACGTGGCAACCAAACTTAAGGGGTTTTTTGTGTTTTCTCTATGTGTGTATTTTTTTTTTTTCTGATTATAATAAAAAGGCAAAATATTTTTTTCCACTAAATCTACATGCTTCTAACTAATACAATCACTTTAAAAAAATAAAAATTAAGTGTTATTTGAAGGGGTTTCAAATTTGTGGCTTCCTTGCATGTGTTTATTTATTGTGTTATTTGAGAATTGTTTTAATAGGTTTTGAAATTCGAATTGCGAAATATACATATATATTACTCATATTACATATAAAATATTGGATTTTTGTGGTGTGCTTATAAATGATTTGGTCGCAATTATTTTTTTCGCTCCCATGTCGACATTAAGTGTTCTTTTAAAAAAAATTAAAAAAATAATAATACATTTAACGGAGAGAACATCCATTTATATTATTTTACAATAATTGCATTCATGTATTTTTTTGCTTCTAAGAATTTTTCTATTAAATTTTACCTATAAAACCAATTCTCTTATTGTAATTGATATCAATATTATATATTAGACTATACATATATTAATTCTTTTTTGGGGGGCTATGCCCGCCGCGCGCGCGGGGGGGGGGGGGGGGGGGGGGGGGGGGGGGGTTAACATCTATAACTTTGGCATTTTAATAATTGAATACTAGTACACCAATAAGAATTTTTAAAAATTTTTAGTTACCATGTTTAATTTAAAATATTGTCTGGTAAAAGTAAATCCAAATCTAACTTTTTGAAAATTTGAACTGTAACAGTATGACTTGTTACGTATAAATATGATACATTTTATTTTGGGTAGAAAAAAATAATTATTTTATTATAATAATAATAATAAAAAAAACCCCATAAAGAAGTTTGATTACCACGTCAGCTTTCCGTTAACTTTAACAGAGAAGTTAGATGGAGGGTCAAATTTGCGGTGAAAAATTACTTTGAAGGTACGATTGCAAAGTTTCAAATATCGGAGTTAAGATTGTAAATAACCCCAAATGTCGGAATTTTTCTTCTTTTTTTTCCCATAAAAGTATTATTGCATGTTCCTCTCACATGTTTGTTTGCAATCTAAACTCAGATGGCAACTTAACGGAAGTGTTTATTTAGAGTGTGCTTGTTTTATTATCTGAATCTAAATAATTTAAGTAATACGCGTTAAGAGGCTCCCTTACTTCTTAACACTTAATACTTATTTTGCTAAAAAATCAAACTTTAAATATATTTAATGGACAAAGTAAACAGCTTTTATGACATTTAAGGTTTGAATGGAGATGTCCCAAACAAACATACCCCTGGTTAGATTTAAATATTTGAGCCCATATTATTAGTTCAAGGGTGAGAAATTAGCACTTAAAAAAATATTTAATAACACTCTTATTTTTATTCGATCATTTGTAATTGAGTGAAGTTTTTGTTATTTAATTCTTGAACACCGAGTAAAGTTATATACTTTGTTATTAACAACTGAGTAACCTACAACTGACTCAATTATCAAGAATCGAATAAAAAGCGGAAGTGTTTATGATATTTCAACCCTTAAGGGCTAGATTGACACAAACAGAATAGTTTGGGGACTTCTTGGGGTTATTTGTTTCTAGTCTTTCTTGTTCTTTCCCATATTTCTTTTTGGTATTTCTTTCATTTCAAAAAATTACACGCAGCTTCGTTCTCGCTGGGGTACAACACTACAAAGCTGAGACTAAAAGCCCTAAAACTCAAGAGGACAGACATGATCAGTTTAGATTCAGTTTTGAGCGGCAATCGAACCATTCCGATCAATTTCTCAGGTCAGGTTAGGGTTCTTTAATTTTCCCCTCTTTTCTCCGCTATTTAATTATGCACATATATGTGAAATTTTGGGTGTGTATATATATGCAGGTATATATGTAGATAAACCATATATGCATCTCTCCGTGAATATTTTCATGGATGATCTTTATGATATCAACCAAATTTTATGAAAAGATTCAATTTAAAAGTAAGTGGGATGATCACTAAAATTTTCAATGGCCGAAATCGAACATATATATCAATATTTTATCACACCCACTTCCAAGTCGAGAAAATTTTGTGGAGATGATTTACTTATTATAGAGATCATCTCCACCAAGATTCATGAAAAATTTCGGCGGTTTAATCCTTGAAATGGATGGTATTTTTTTTTCTTAAAGAGAGGACTCTCATCCTTAGATTTGGCCTGTATATATACACACGCTAGATGACCTTGCACAAGCGATGCGTTTGCAATTTGCATATTATATAATTTTAAGAAAAACTGGAACAATTTGATAGATGGCTTAGCAGTTAAGTGGAACAGGGAACCTATATTGTTTAGTTGCCTGGATTCGAATCCTGTTTGCAATCATATTTTATAGTAAAAAAAATGTAGGGGCAAATTTGGAAATCTATAGTTTGACACTTTGACACAGCTTCAATTGTGATTGAAATAGGTCTTCCATTTATAAAATGTCAAATTCAATCATGGACTCTTAATCAGAGATGGAGAGAGTATTTGTATTTGCTAGCTTTTGTAAGTTCTATTAGCCACTCAAATTTCGCCATACTAGCGTGAAGATGTGCCTTTTAGTTACTATAGGTGTACAAGTTCTAATAAAATTAGCTAAGAGACATATATGTACTTCCTTTTCTGTAAAGAAGATTTTGAAGGCCCCACATTGTCCTGTTAATGCGAATTAGGAATTTAGGATGAATTTCTGTGTCAAAGGTACGCTTGGCATGCATATCTGTGACAATCAAACATTATGTTCAATGTTTTTCCGGCCTTGGGGGGGATGAGATGAAGAGGTTACCCGAATAAAACTTCGGGAGGTCAATGCAGAGAACCAACTCAAAATTACTTGTATTTTTTTTATAAGAAACAAAAAATATATATTGCAAACTGAAGAGAATACAGATGAAGGGGACATGACGTCTCCAGCAAAGAACCAGAAATGAACAACTAATACTAATAGCTTCTAACAAGAACAACCCCTACTTAACCACTAGTGTCCCAAAACAGAAACAACAAATTAGCATATCCCAAAACACAAAAATCAATATAAGCATATTTCACAACTCCCAAGCCAGAAAATTCCTTTGAACGCAAACTTACTTGTATAATCGAAGCTATTTTTTTTTTTTTTTATAAGAGTTAGGTTTATGTCTCTTCCTTTTACTACAAATAAAAAAGAAATTGTCTGCACCCCGAGTGAAATTTGAACCTAGGATCTCCCAGATCCGGGTGGATGGTAAAGCGCTTTTACCATTAGGCTGACCCACTCGCTATTGTATAATCGAAGCTTGAGGAATGTACTTTTTGGAGGTAGTTTGTTGAGATGCTTGTTGGAATAGTTGTATGTGGATTATAGCACGTCTAACCTAAGGACCTAAGGATCCAAGGAAGTGATTAGACATCCGGCACCCACAACAGGGCATGGTAAAGCCCCAAAGAAGGAGCATTTATAACTTTTAAGAATGCTTATATTGACCGAACTTGATGCAAATAATGAAAAATGGGTAAGCAAAATCTATTTTGGATCTAAGATATGCACCAAGGAGATTCCAACACGTGTCTTAAGATGAGTGGAATGTATCCCAATATTTTTGCTATCTTCTTTCCATAAATAATGGTAGTTAGCTAGCAGCTTGGGACAATGGAACCATGCTCAGCACAATGTACCTGAGTGGCTCTAGAGTTTGCTTGATACAAGGGGTGCAAGCAACATAAGGGACTTGAGTGGCACAAAGAAATTGTTATTATTATGTATCCAGATATCCTGTATGACAAAATAATTACCAGTAGATAAGTTGTATTCTTGATCATTGATTAGGTTAAAATTAGTGTTTTCTTTTAAAGTTCTAAAGTCAAAATAAGACTATTGATTTGAGGCGGAGGGAGTATTTTATTTTCAAAAACACATAAATCATTTATGTTTTAAATTATTCTAGAGTTAGGGTCGCATTTGATTCCTTGACAACTGATGTCATATACTGGATCAGTCTGGGCAGTTTTTTAACTACTTAATGACAACATAAACCTCTTTATAGATGTTTTTGTAATTTTGTCATGTGTTTGTGTGATATGGTATTAGATTTAGATCTTTCTTTGCCTTGGTTATGGTGCTGATAAATGACAAAAGATTGAATATATTGATGTACGTGTTACCTTCTCATTAATAGGTGGGAATAACTCTTATACGATCTCTCCTTTAGTTTAATTTGCAGTTAAATTTCTGTTATTATTATCTTTGTTACATCTATCAATTTTAAGGAGGGGGTTGGAAGGTAAGAATCACAGATAAAGGTGTGATGGAGATAAAAAGGTAAGAATCGCCGTATGAGTCTGAATAATCACTGAAGAACCTAAAAAATTTAAATAAGAAAATATGGCCATACGTGTTAGGCAGGATACAATAATTTTAAAATATATTTCAATATAGTAATTAAAATTTCAAATAGTTCTTACTTGCATTTACATATAATGCTTAGAAGAACTATAGTAATGAGTGCAATTATTTTCTTAGATGAATCTTTATAATAGGGAGTGGCTAGTTTTAAAATATCTTCAGTAAAGAGAGGCTTAGATCTTTTTTGTTGTACATAAAAAATCAGTTCTTTTGACTGCATTCCTTCAAAAAGTTATATTTCGACCTTCAAGACTTGCTAAATACGTGTTCTAAAGCATCGAAGAAGTATCACATATATGACTGAAGTATCTGAGAAGCATCAAATACATGCTTATGCTAGCTCACCTTCCTTTATACTTGCTTGTAGAATCATTAAACCTAGGAAACTTGGAAGAAGTTTGTTTCTTTTGTTTGCAATGAATGATCATGCTCATAGGTTATATTGAAGTGCGATGGAGAAGGTTCGGTCCAAAATTTAGTATAAATCTTACCCTCTTGGACTTTTCTTCAGTAAAGAAGTATTCGACTTGCTTACTCATCTGAAGTAGTGAGTCATGCATGCCTAGTCAATCTGTGCACCTAAATTATCAAAGGCTCCTGTATCATTTGAATGTGAAGTAGTTCAGTGGCAATTTTTGGATACTTTGGTACATTGTAACTTGTGGCATTTATTATTGATAAATATGGAGTGTCTACCTTGAAAGATAACGGGCAATCACTCCTCTCTTTTCATAGCATGCAGTTATGTCCTATGTACTTGTCCAGATAACATTGGTGAATTGGTGGTGTTCTGCTGTATGCCTGTATCTAGTAAATGGTCAATAAGCTCAACGGAATTTATTTTTGCTTGGCTGAGATGATAGCTTTAAATTATAATAGGAAAAGGGAAGAATCATCTAAAAAGTTGAAAAAGTGTCAACTAATTTTTGACATGGGTATCGGTTTCAGTTAGGCCATTCAGGATGACCTTGAAATAGAAGTTTTTGGTTTCTGTTTTGCGTGACAGATCATAATACATTATTTGAAAGGCAAAAAAGCCGAAAGCCAATTGGGAGAAATGGTCAAAAGTTTTTGGATAAACAAAAAGAATAAATACTAAAAAAAACTGAAACAAATAATACTCTGAGTTGACAACGGTAGTAGGAATTTACGTGGGGAGTTGCCAACATTTTGGCACTTTTGGCAAAAATTTGGTGGACCGTATAGCGAGTGTAGTTTGTGTGGCTAATACAAAGAAATGGTTAATGATTTTTGAAATGAGGGGCACCTTAATCAAGTTGACTTGGCCATTTCAGATACAATTTTGACCTTTCCTTTCCACGGTTTTTATGACTTTGACCCCATTTTCAATGTGAGATCAGACTTGCCCCCTGTTTTCGTAATCATTAGACTTCACCTCCTCCATCCAGGGGAATCTCAAAGCATTACACAAAGAGTGGGGCGCAATGTCAAATCCATTAGACAAGTCCTTTTGACAACTTCCCAAATTCTTTGAGATTCCCTGCATGTATGGGGCAAAGTCTAACGATTATGAAGACAGGGGTAAGTCTAATTTCAGATATAAAATGGATGCGCAAGCCAAAAAAGTCCTTCTTTCAATACTTGAATGTTTTGTATCCATCTTTAAATTCCAGGATGTTGATTGCTGCTGTGTATTATCTTTCTTTGCTGGTAGGTTCATAATGGCGGGCTCCTCTACCCAAGAAAATAGTTCGAACAAAATCTATAGGCGTTGGCTAGCCGAAACCTTTGATGGTCAAGAAACGGCAGACGAAGAAGAGCTCACAACGGATAGTCTTAATGGAAATAAAACGGTACCACCCTTAAGATTGGCACAATTCGAACCATGTGTTGGGATGGAGTTCGAATCAGCAGAGGATGCTAGGGAATTTTACGAGTTATATGGGAGGCGTTTGGGCTTCAGTATACGCAACAACCGAACACGTCGTTCACTTAAAGATAACTCGATAATCAGCAGAGAGTTTGTCTGTTCGAAAGAAGGGTTTCGGACGGGTAGTAGTAGTAGTAGTAGTAGTAGTAGTAGTAGTAGTAGCAGAATACAAAAAAATTGTCTATTGCACCCTGCTACTAGAGGGGGATGTAGTGCTATGATAAGGATAACTGCAAAAGCTGGCGGAAAATGGGCTATTTATGGTTTTGCAAAAGAACATAATCATGAGCTCAATCCTACCAAGATGCCTCCAAGGCGATCACACAGGATTGCATTCTGTGAGGTATGTTGTCTTACTTAATTTATTTTTATTTGAAATATTATTTAGTGGATATTAT
Source organism: Lonicera japonica (assembly GCA_021464415.1). NCBI lineage: Eukaryota > Viridiplantae > Streptophyta > Magnoliopsida > Dipsacales > Caprifoliaceae > Lonicera > Lonicera japonica. The sequence goes on from CM038465.1 coordinate 13,521,079, forward strand.
ACAGGCAGGATCTGGTGCGAGCTAACTGCATATGGACCGCATTTTTAGCAATGAAATTTTGTCATTGACAACATCTCCTAGTGTTTTGGCGATGAAAATTTGTCTCTAAAGGGCCGGTTCATATGCAGACAGTGCCAGATCCTTACCCTATATATTTAATGAAAGAAAGGAAGAATTAGTAGAACAAAACACCCAAGCGGATAGCCATTGGCTTGCGCTCTTACTTCACATGGAGGCCAAGAATGGTATTCTCTAGGAGCCACTTCCCATAATTTGTCTTTGTCCTTTGCATGCCGATTGGAGGGTCTGAATGCACCATTAGAGATTAGTCAGTTGCTGTAAGAGGCCTGGATATTTGGAGCTATTTAAAGAAGAAAGAAAATGAAAATGAAAAGCACATAATAAGTCTTACCCCAGGTGTCAATCAAATATGTATATATTGAGGATTGAATACTTGATAAGTACTAGAACTTGCAGTCAAGCGATGCTTGTGCATTATTATACCTGGTAATTCCTCATATTGTGTAGACCTTTAAAACACTTTAAGGATGTGATAGTGTTTGGTCAAATTCATAATTAATCAATGTAGCTGTTGCTCTCAAAGTCAAAGAAAGAAATGGTAAACGAAACAGTTAAAGATTTTTGTCAGGGTTGGTTCCCTAGCTTTCTTTGATGATAGGTCTGGTATACGTCCACCCTGTGGGAGGTTTCTATTGTTTTTATTAAAGGAGAAAGAAGTTACAATGACTATAGAGGAAATACAATGGAGAGAGAGAGAGAGAGAGAGAGAGAGAGAGAGAGAGAGAGAGAGAGTTGGATCACTGTTGCTCACTGGATTTTCAGGTGATTTCAGATGGGTTGGTTAGATGATGCCTAGTCCTATTTATAATGCATAGGACTAGCGGCTAGAAGTTTTTTATGGTGATAGGGATTGATCTCCCATGACCTGTGGAAGTAGTTGAAGTGGGCTGCTGATGATAAGTATTGTTAGCTAGGGTCCCTCTGGTGATGACATGTGTCCAATGGTCACTTGCGCAATAGGTGAAATTGCCTTGAGTGAGCTTGGCACACCCTTAACAGCTCGGCATGCTTTACTATAAGGTTGAACTGCAGCGTAATTTTCCGGGTCCTTTCAAACACAATAAACACAAAATGAACAAATACTGACGGGAAGAAACTCTGACCGCACAAGCCTATCTAATTCTGGCGGCATCTGTCCATAGAAAGCAAAACCAGTGGCTTAGAAGCATTCCAAGACAGTGGGAACTGAGCTAGCTTAGAATTTTTGGCAAGCCAATGGTTACACCATCCCTCAAAGCCTCATTTACAAAGAGCATGTTGGCGAGAAATCAAAACCACAGAGATTTGCCCTTGTAGGTAGAGCCTTTTTATAAATCCAACCCAGATAAACTTGTGTGATAAAATTGAAAATAAGTTGGAAGGGTTCTGTGATAGGTCTTGGTCCTTTCGGAAGCAATTGAAAATTGGGTTTTACATTTATTCACCTCCACAGTTGAGCCAAACTGCACATGAAGAAGAAGAGGGAAATAAGTTTTAGCATGGTGAAATCATCGGGTGAATGTACACTTACTGCCATTGATGGAACGAATCACAGAACAAAGTTGAGATGTTGAACCAATCAAGCGCTACAATCAAATCATTCCCCTCTTTTGCCTGTGTGGTTGTATGTGTATATGATACGATTGCAAATATGTATCACGAAGGTCGCTGGAATCAAAATGTTGGGACTCCCGGAGAAATCGCTATGCTGATTTTTATTTTATTTTTTTGGTTGATACTGAGATAGCTGGAGTGATATGTGTGGGTTTTGATGTTTGGGAAGGGAAATTAGGCTGACAAGTGTTTGTGAAGAGAGAAGTAATGAGGGGCATTTACGTCATTTCCTTTTAAATTAGAATTCCGGAGGATTTTAGTGGAGCGCCAATAGCGGCATCGCTACCCTTTCTTTATTCTCTCCCATAAAACTCAACTAAATACTCTAATTTAATTAAGCAGACTGGTGAGAAGAGTTTTCATCTGTTTCGGATAAACTTTTCGTCCATATAAGATTATAAATAAGTGAACGTGTATTTAGTTTTAAATATAACTAATGAAACCAAGTACATGGCTAGATAGGTGACAATATTTGTCGCTATTCAGTTTTGCTTAAGGGAATTTTTTTTCCGATTCTGAAGCATAGAATTGGGGTTCTCAATTGCAGACTTAAGCCATTTTTTGCTCACATTCCAGTCCAAATCTTAGAATTGTTGTCCCGATACAAAACCGTATAGTTGTTCTATATGCTTATTTTCTCAAGTTTGACATTAACTGTGTACTATGCAGGATGAGAAGGATTTGAAGATCCGGGAACTATCGACAGAGCTCCATCGGGAGAGAAAAAGATCCGCCAGTTACCAACAACAGTTGAAAATGATATTGAAATTCGTTGAGGAACATACTCATCGGTTGTCGTTGAATGTAGAGGTAGTACTAAACCAAGTGAGAGATCTAGAAAACAAAGAGCAGGATGATACTACAGATATTGACTAGTTTCTATCTAATTCATCTGGTGGTGGTGTTGCTAGAGCAATATACAACTGCAAAAGCATATGGTACAACTTCTCACAAGAAGTTCTTAGGCCGGGTAAACCGTAATTGCTTGGGCAATTTGCGTTTAGCTGTTCATATACTCCTTTCGTCCCAAACTGGAGTCTGACTTTTCCTTTTGGAATGTATCAAACTTACCAAAGGAAGAGTTTTGATTCATTTCTTGGATATAATCAATGTAACGTATCTCACAATAGCAAATGAGTTTTAACTGATGATTCAAGTGAAAAAGTCAAATAGAAACCCTTAATTTTAACATACACGTAGAAAGTTGTTGGGCTTGTGATATTTTTATAAGGGCTAATTCTAGAAACTGTTCCTCTTACACAAGTTATTTTGAACCCCATCCGCACCTTAAAAGAATTCATGATAAAATCTAATTTTGATTTGTAATAAAAGTGCTTAATTGTTACAAATGCACAATTTCTATCATATAGTCTAAAATAAATTTTCTAACTCAAGGCTGACATACGAAGGCCAGTTCGAAGTGATTATTTGGTTTGAATTTTTATTTTTATTGGACTTGGTTGTCTCTTCAAGTAGCTAGTTATTGTAGCTTAATTTTTCACATATATTTGTACATCACGAGGGGGATGGTAAATGTTACACTTGCAATTGATAATGTTTGGTCCTTTTTACCACTCGTACGAGCCCACTGGCTTTTTACATCATCTTCTTTTTCTCATTGATCTATGATATAATTACCAAGTTCTTTATTTTTTTTAAGGTTGACTTGATGCAAAAGGAAGTCTAGTATTCATTTTTATTGATTTGACAAAATAACACCTAACATGATCCCATGGCATGAATTGACACAGTTATAAATTATTAAGTTAAGTCTTAATATTTTTGAGTCTAAACGGTTAATACGAGATAGTTAAAAAATTGATATTAGTTAATAAGTGCTAACCCGTCTTCAACTATTAAGACATGTTAATTATATACTTGTGTAATTCTATATACATTTATCCCCGTTAAGGTAAAATGTTTCCATGTAAGCTTTTCGTATTACTCGTGGAATGGATTCACAAGCATTATATTCCACTCTAGTATTCGCCACACGTTCTCTATGAACCCACATTAGATATAATGAATAATGTCATTTCTATATCATTCAATTCCAATCTTAAGTAGGATTTCCTTCCTTAACCATTACAAGCCTACGGAATATGTACCATTTACTTATCAAGAGCCTAACAAGTCTCATTTGTGTTTCAGAGGTGGTTACACTAATAACATAGTTTTTCCCGAAATATATATGAGCCCAACCGGATAAAGTAGTACTAACCGAGTGTTTAGTAACTCGGCTCATATGTATCGAGCCACCATACTCTATGTTTTAATTGTATAATAAGGACTTTACAAGCAACTCGGACAATGTCATCTTAGCAAGGCCAAGTGTTAAACTTAAGGATTTCCAGCCATCCAGTGTAGTTTAGCAGGATCACATAATGCCTTATATCCAATAGATTTTCCTAACAATTTCACAACCAAGTAGTCCATCCATTTCTGGTAGAGTTTACATCGGCTCTTTCTCCACTGGGTTGGAATTTAGATCAAGGTTTTGGGAATTGGACATGGCATTCCATTTCGTCCTCTCTTTTCCCCTCTGGCCACACCTCGATATTATCATCAAACAAGTTCTTTGGGCAGATATTTTGAAATTGTTGGAGCATTATGTATTTGAAGAAAAAACCTAGACAAGCCAAGGTTAGTGTTTTCCCAAGTCCCACATAGGAGAAAGAAAAAAAATTTCATGGGTTTTTATATGGGGAAATTTGCTTAAGGGCTTGAGCCCTTTGGGCATTAGAATTTTGTGCTATTGGCTTTGGACACAAATAGTTTTAGAAAAAAATTATTTGTTAAATAAAATTTATTTCAAAATTTATTTTTAAAATTTAAAACCACTTCCAAACGGCTCCCAATTTTCTCTCCATGTCTCGTTGTATTTTTCAACGAAACGGATTTTTTAATTATCATCCTACTGTTTTTTTTTTATTTTTAATATATACAAACAAAAAAATTCTTATCGAGAGATATCTTCTTCAACAATGCAAAACTGAAAATATTAAAAGAACCCTAAAACTTTTTTTGCCTCCGGCGGTAAACAATTTACCAATTCCGAGTAGATATTTTAGAGTATTGTTGAACGATCAACAGTGGTACACGTCGATTGTACAGGAGAGTATTTGAGTTGTTTCATCCTGGGAACGGCGTGGCGATAAACGAACTGGTAGCACAATTCCAAATAGAGTCGCGAAATGTCTTAAAGAAAACGACCTAGTCCACGACTCAACCCGGTGTACTTTCTCTCCATCTTTAATTTTTCGTTTCCCCAATTCATATTTTTCAACAGAAATTGTTTCTTTGTAGGAAAAAGGTGTGTTAGCACCCTCAGCTCCAATAGTAGGGGAGTAGATTACCGGTGGGACCATGGGAACTGCTGCCGGAGAATCCCTTTCCATGCCACATAGACTTTATCACATGGGAATGCCCGATGCCTACATGTATGAGTGGGTCCCACGTGCAAGTGGAACTTCACTATTGGACACGTGGGGGTACACCCAGTCTACCAAAAACTTTTTTTTTTTCTCTAAATATGGACATGAAAATAGTGTTGGAGACATTGGTCGATTTAGATCTAATTACAAGTTTACAACTAGTTCTATATAAAGGCTCAACTAAGACTACCATATAAGCACAATCAAAGGGTTGATATAAATGATTCAAGCAATGATTTGATTATTCTTTTTCCCTTTTCTTTCTTGTGTTTTTGAGTTTTATTCCTTTTCATTAGTAAACAAATTTCTCTGCACTCTATGGATTTCAAACGCCCGCACTATATGGTTATAATTGAATCATATGACCATTTTATAAGGAAAATTGATACCACCATTAGCACTGTCGCTCACCACGACAATGACGTTGTTCATTGCTGAGGCTTTATCTCCATGTAAGCCCCCTCGATCTCTCTCTCTCTCTATATATATGTTGCATTTTCTTTGGTATGAATTATTTCTCACAGATCAGTTTGTGTATTTTTTGGAATGACTTTTATATAATGAGTTAGAGAAAATCTATGAAGCACATATACTTTCTCAAAGGCCATAAATCGGTCCGATACACGAGTGGGAGAGTATCGAGTTTAATTGTAATTTTTTTTAAATTTTGTTAACCATAACTTAAAAGAGGGTCAACATGAACCGGACAGAATGAACGGGGAAAAGCAGGGCCAGTTTACTCAGTTGATCTGCCCTTTTTTTCTATTGGTTGATGCTTCCACCTCATCTCCACATTATGCTTTACGCAAATTTAACTTCTAGGACCCGAGAAGGATTTAAACATAAATGCAGAATTTCTAAAAGACAAATGATAAAACATTAAACCCTACATTCCTATTCTTCTTCTTCTTCTTCTTCAATTCGCAACCGGCAACTTTTGCAATTGGGTGACAATTATGTACCTAAACTAAAACCGAAATACTTGGTTTTGGCTTTAAGGCAAACTTAATTGAATATGCTTATACCCAAAACAACAGAGCCAATATCATAGATTCATAGATCTCAATTCAACAAACTTTGAAAGAGCAAAAAAATAAATTAAAAGTACAGATTCCAAAAATATTGGTCATTCCAAGAAAAAAAAGAATGATCTGGAGCTGATGCAGATGATTCAAACAATATAAACAAAGGGTCGTCTTAACCCTCTTTTCCTAGGTTAACAAATTTGGTCTCATAAAAGACTTATCCATATTAATTATTTTTTATGGAAATGATAAGACAATAAAAAAACCAAAAAAAAAGCGGGAGCTGTAAAATATCGTAGGAAAATAAGTTGGACCAGAAAGTTTTGATAATATCCATTTCTTGACATAATCAACTCTAAGATCATGTAACACGACGCGAAGTTATAAATTAATGGGTGAACATTCAATGAATTAAGGTGGTTATGAAATTTACCCGTTTAACATGAAATGATGATGGGTTGGTTATGGGTTCATCTTTAGGGTTCTTTTGGTTTGAATTTTGAGAATGGAATGACGATTCTTAATCTCTAAAAAGCTTCTTTCGTGGTATCTAAGATACTTTCCCAATATTTGGTTCGAACATGAATGTTCTATTCTTGACATGTTGCATTACTACCTTCATTATGTTTGGTTCAAAAAAGAATAGGAATGGAATAAAGTGTCAACTACAAAAATGCACTTCTTTTATAAAGGAGTACACAATATATGATAATAAAATGAAAGTGGACCTTTTTTTTGTTTTGAATTAACATGATTGATAAATAGTTGTGGCAAAAAAAAATAGGGAGGAAGTCTCTAATTTGATTATATTAATTTTTTTTACACACATCACGTATAATGCATGTCTAGTTAAAGAATAATAAACGAAAGATTTAAAATTAATACAAAAATTAAGGCTCCATTTAATTACAACATGGAAAAGGAAAATAAAAATACTTAATTTGGTCAGTAGTTGGAAAATAAGTTGAGCCGTCTGATAAGATACTCTCCATTTTATGAGTAGATGTCTCCATCCTTCATTTTTTTTGTGGAAATTTTTTCTTTCTCAACCATCACAGAAAATTTCTCCATTGAAAAAAGCCACAAAGTAAGAAGAAATATCACCACATGTCTTAACTTATTTTCCAACTTCTTAGAAAAATTAACTGTTTTTATTTTTTCCTTTTCCATTTTTTATCAAGTGGAACCTAAAAATTACAAAATGAGTAATAAATGGAATTTACAACATATATATATATATATATATATATCAGTTACATACTTTCTTTCGTTGTTTTACCTTTAAAGACTAATTTTGAATCAATAAGTCCAAGTAATGTGTTAAATTGGAAAAGTTACTACAATATAAAACAAAATAAATAAATAGTAATACTAATAATTTTTACTTTGATCTATGTTGTTTTTTCTTTTTTTTTTATAAAGATGAAGATAGATCCGGGTGGTTTTTGAGGGACGGGAGGGTAATTGATCCATGTTTCCTATATGAATTATTACACTTTTGTTTACCGAGACAAAGCCTAGATCAGGATCTTAATTAAGCGGGTGTGAAGTGTAATTTGTGAGAAACAATCCACAGGGTATGGCAAGAAATTGAATTCCATCTAAAGTAGCTCACCTACTGAAGTGAATCATTATATTATATATGGGGGCGATTCAAACTACACCTGGCATAAAATAAAAAAGTTTTACACTTGTCAATATTTTTCTCTTAATTTCTTAATTTATCGATTTAGCAGTTGAATTAATTAATTAATTATAAGGGGTAGGAGCCATTATAATGTGTGTAAAAATTTGTGATTGTTGTGTAAAAATTTGTGGAATGATATCTAAGAACCACTTATTTATATAAGGGCTAGGAGCCATTATAATATGTTGGTCGGAAAACAACCCTAAAGGGTGGTGAATAGGGTTTTAAAAACTTAATGCGGAATTAAAACGTTTTTAAAATATTTAAGCAAAGCAACTTAGTTAAGAAACTTTGTTAAGCAACAGTTTCAAGGAAATAATCAATTTCAAGTAATCAATCCCAAGACAAACAAATAAGCAAACTCAAAATACAAGCAATAATATAGAAATAAAAAGAGAGCTTGAGTTTAGAGAGATTAAACCAATTTGAAGCTCAAGACTTTTTGTCCTCACGGTTCGGTTTCCTCAATACAAATGTTGCTATGCACACAACACTCACAATGTAGCTATACCCACTACACTTTTCACAAGATATGCTCTCTTGCTCTACAAAGAGACAAACTCTCTTTTGAAATGAAGAATGAATTATTTGTGGTGATACACACCAACACAATAACTCTCAAGTGTATTTGAAGATTACAAATGAAGCTCACCCTAGAGTTATCAAGATTGATCAAAAATATATAGCTTAAAAGATGAAAGATTGATCAAAATGTGTTCTTGAATCTTTGTATATTTGAATATATGAATAATAGAGTATTAGAATGATTCAAGGTGTGTTAAAACATGTCTAGGACCTCATATATATATAGCTTGCAAAACCATATGGCCGTTGGGGATGATTAAGAAAGGTTTTTGGTCAAATGTATACATTTACAAACTGTCTAACAGTTAGTTTTGACAAAAAATTCAAATTTGTTTTAATAATTTCTCCCAATTTAACTGTTGGATCATGCTCAAATTTTAGTCAAAAATGATAAGAAATGTTGTCTAACTACTTTAAAAATTTCAAAATGATCGGAGTTCGAGAATGCCTCCATCTTACCGTTAGATCAAAACTGTGCGAAAATTGAGCGAATTTTAAATGTAAAATAAAAACATTTTTGCAATTTAACAATTTAGTTCTAAATACAATTCTAATGATTTGTGAACCTCAAAGATTTGTTTCTAAGATACCTATTTTTATTAGAACTTAAAATATGATCATTTAAAATTAATATGAATTTATTTTGAAACTCGGTCTTTGTAAAATGATGTTTTTCAAATAAATTCAATTTCAAGCTTATTTGAATCAATCTTTAAAAGATGCATGAATACGTTTGAGCTATAATGATTTGATCAATAAAGTAACTTTACCTAAATCTTAAGCACTCACTCAATTACTGAATTAACGAGTTTTCGAATGCTTTGATTTATTTATTCAGATTGATCTTCATTTGAAACTTTTTTCTTGAAGCTTTTCATATAGTCTTTTGATCCTTTGTGCTTCATAATTTGCATTGAGAGATTTGATCTTCCTTGTCTTGTACAATGATCGAATAGTAAAAGTGTGATCCTTGTAATGTTTTTCTTGAATTTTTCGAGTAAATGAACTGTATACTTATATCAAGAAAACATGTTAAATTATACATGATTGATTTATTATTATTATCAAAATAAGATTAATACCTTAGGTCAACAATCTCCCCCTTTTTATGATGACAATAAATTAATGTGTGTTAACAATAACAAGCATAAATAGCATATAAATGTAAATAAATAATATGCCTCCCCCCCCCTCAATTTATGCAAAGATGACAATTAAAAAGTATTGCAAATATTTGAGATAGTTTTAAAAATATTATTATTATTATTATTATTATTATTATTATTATTAAATAAAGCTTTCAAAAGTATGAATGTAGAAAAGCATTTAAAGTCAGTTTAAGGCATTTAAAATCTTATCACAACATTTAAAATCAGTATAAAACTCTTACCACAGCAAAAACTCTTACCGCAGCAAAAACATCATACACACATTTTCTACCCCTATGTCAACATCAAAAAGGGATTTAGACCGTGCGAGGGCAGTGGATTCTAGATGCACGCTGAGGGAGCTGTATTTTTGACTTTTGAGGATGACAGCTTTTCATTTTCGGGATTCTTTTAATGCTAGATGCCTCTTGTCCCCTCTTTCTTGTTATCTCCCTCGAGATCCATTTTCTTCTTATAACTTTTATAGGGGGTACCCATGAGGAACGGAAAGTAAATCATAAGTATGCCGGATACCTTCCGTTGTACATGTTCTTCTTGTACTGCTTGCACTTATAGACGCAAGAGATGTCAGCTATGGTGTGAATATGCACAAATTTTTTTGGATGTGATTAGTCGTCAAGATTATCGCACAATCTTCACTGTTTTCGGGGTAAAGAGTGTTGCAAAGTTTTTACAAAATGTTTTTCGAGCATCAATATCTTGAGACTCTCAATTCATTTCTTTTTAAAGCTAAGGCGAGAGTCGAGAATCCCAATAAAAGTTGTACTGCATTTATTGTTTCTCTTGAACAAAAGGTAGAAGAGTTAGAATCACGGGCGACAGCGTTAGAGGCTTTGCAATCACGGGTGACAGCCTCTAACGCTATCATCCATGATTGTAACTCTTCCGGCAATCACGGGTGACAGCGTTAGAGGCTCAATTAAGAGAGTCTTCCGGCACTAACCCATGCTTTTCTTTTGCTCCTCCTAGAGGTTCTTCAAGGCTCCTATCGTTAGCAGAAAATGTTGCACCGGATATTAATCTTACTGCCGAGTGTGATATCTCGTATTGTTTTTTTTAAAAATTATTAGTAATTATATTAATAATATATTTAGTAAATATATGTAATGTGGGTCCATGTGGGAATTGGGGAAATTTTTGGTGACTCATGAGATGGTAATTAGGTGGCATTTTGTGAAAATATAAAGGGAGGTATCACCATTTTGGCAACATGGCCACCAAAATTCTTGGTGGGTGGCTTTGTTTTATGAGCCCATTTGCTAGTTTCCATATATATATATGTGTGTGTGTATGGCTTTGTTTATGATTTGGAAAATGGCATGCACAGAGGAAATAAAGATCATGGCCGTGGGTTATTAAGGAGGGCTACAAAAATTAGTTTGGTATATATATTGGTGCTATTTTTTTTTGAGGTAAGGGGCTGTACCTAACATGCATCTAAATCTCTAGAGTATTCATTTATTATCCTACACGTTGTATTTCTCTTGAATTCATTACGTTGATTGAACTCGGTCTATTTATTTGGCCTCATTATTTAGTGTTATTTATTAATATGGGCTACATTACTGTAAACTAATTGGTACATTGTTAAGTTTACTCACCAACAGACCTAATAAGCCAATCATGTAAGGCTTAGAGAGAATCTTCGATGTGGTGAGGTGGGTGAGGCGGGTGAGGCGGGTAGTTTTTAACATGTTACCAAGAAGGATCTGTGTATAGGGCCGATTGTTATGAATATTTTATTGTTGATAAAATATTCTGTTGAGATATTTTCACTCCTGTGTGTTATGTACTGCCTCCCTTTTTTTTCTTATGTTGCAGGTGTCTAGAGACGGAGTCGTTTTTTTTTACTTGCGAGTCGGATGGGTTGTAGATTATTATTTTTGTTGATTAAAGGAGAGATGTGTATTTATTGTAAAGATTGTATTTTTTTACAAATTAATTTGATTTATAAAATAAAGTTGGATTTTATTTTAATTATATCGCGTTTCGAACCCAGCCGAGTCGGGTTGTTACAATTTTGGTATCAGAGCTTAGGTTGCGACACCCCTTCGGTTGTGGGGTAGGATATGTGATTTTAAATTTCGAAGACGAAATTTTTAAAAGGAAGGTAGATTGTGATATCTCGGATTTTTTTCAAAAAAAAATTATTATTAATTATATTAATAATATATTTAGTAAATATATGTAATGTGGGTCCACGTGGGAATTGGGGCAATTTTTAGTGATTCATGAATGGTAATTAGGTGGCATTTTGTGAAAATATAAAGGGAGGTGTCACCATTTTGGCAACGTGGCCACCAAAATTCTTGGTGGGTCGCTTTGTTTTGTAAGCCCATTTGCTAGTTTCCATACCTGTAATGTAATTGGTGTAAATTAGACACATATTTTTGAAATCTTGGTTGAGCATGGACCAAATTGTAAAGTTGCAAAAGTTCAGGATTAGAATAATAAAGTTATGAAACTTTAGGGTTAAATTCCGTAATTAAGCCAAAACTTTTATTTTCTTAATTTGACCACCGACTTGGTCACCTTCTTCATCCTTCATTTTTCTTTTTCTTCATACTGTTGCTGAGAGAGAGAGAAATAAAAAAAAATAGCTATGAAGGTTACGTCTTATAAATTGGTTATCAAAACTACGCCGAATCGAGTCGAGCCTTAAGGAAAAGTTATTCTATACGTTAAGGATTACGCAACGGTATAATAATTTTAGAGTTGTACTGGTTAGGGTTCGGGTATCAACTCAAATTTCATTCTTTGGGGTTAAATAATTTGAGGTATGGGTTTAATTATTTTTAAAATCTGATAGTATGATTTTATTATATATGAATCATCATATTTTAATTGTCTTTATCTTAAGAATTATTATATGATGAGGATGATGATGTTTTGTGATTTATTAAGCCAAGAGCATGTAATTTGAAGCAAGATATGCCATTATACTTGATATAATTGTGTTATCTGATATACATGAGATATTTCTTGGATGTATAAATATTGTATATTTATAAAATTAATTAGTTCATGAATTATATACATCAAGGGACATGTATAGATATTTGTTGTAGTTATATGGTATAAGTTGTTTCAAATAATCATTTATTAGCATGTTATGCATGCCGTGCATCGTTATTGTGTCAACCGGATTCTTGAAAACCTTTCGGCAAGCTCGGACTATTTTTATGGCCTATCATATGAGCATATATCTTGTATTTATGGTATCGAAAGCTTCTTATATGTGCTGAATTATTCTGGGACGTAATATGGTTCTGTGATGAGTTTGATATGATTGTTATTGTGGCCCTTCGATGATGAGGGAAATATGTATTGACTAGTGCTTGCCGATGTGAAAATAAGTAGGGCTCGGTGCCCTTGGGTTGAAAATCCCTAAACCCCCGGGGGACAGCAATGAGGTCGATTGTCTAGAGCCAGCGTGAGTAGCCCGAAAATCTAGACCACGGCAAAGCATTGGTGATTCTGTGATATGATATGAATGGACATGTGGTCCAATTATATTATGCTATGATGATGATCTTTTATGGGCTGGATGATATTATATTGTGATTATTTTTGACTTATTCTCTAGGGCGGTCAGGCCCGTTCTTTTTCTTATGATCATGGTTCAGCCCAACTTCGGTATCTCTTGGGGGGTGGTCAGGCCCATTATTATTATTATTATTATTATTATTATTATTATTATTATTATTATTATTATTATTATTATTATTATTATTATTATTATTATTATTATTATTCGGTTCGGCCTCGGTATTCTTTCGGTATAATGGTTGACACAGGGGAGGTAAACTGCATATGCACATGCATGCATTGTTTTATTGGTTGAGCCATGATTTATGATTAAATAGTTAATTACGTTTTGTACATAATATTGCCTATTATATCCCCCCTACTGAGCTATGAGCTCACCCCTTTTTATGTAAACAAATTCAGGTATCCAGAAGACAGATACAACAAAAGAAGCAACTAGGTCGGGAACGAAATAGAAGATCTCTGATACCGACTCATTTTTGTTGTATAGGTGTGTACATGACAAGCCACGACTAGCCTGAGTTGTTGTTTACTCTGTAATACATATTAACATAGTGTGTATATCTTTTGGATTTCATGTCTATGTATAGATATATATTGCACTTGTGTCTTATATTATCGCCCATAGCATGAGTATCAGGATTGTTTATTCCAGGTTATGTGATTTTCTTGGATTTATTGTTTCATTATTTATTTCAAACCTACTTTAGCTCGTCTAATGCGGGTTAGTAACGCTCCAGGTCTTAATTACATGTGTTATCTTACTAATTAAAGCGGGGGTGTTACGAATTGGTATCAGAGCATAGGTTTGCGATTTACTTGGGTTGTGGGACAAAATATGTGAAATATGAGATGAATTGTATTTTTATGAATATGTATATATCAGGTTATCATGATATTTTTCTTATTTGCGTATAGTAAATGGTGACTCCACCAGATGATAGGGAGAACCATGCCACTCACGAGAGTTCTACCTCGGGAGGGGAGTCTATAGATGCTATTCGTGCGATAGCTTGGGAGCTGGCCAATGTATTAGCTCAGACTGAACAACCTCGAGAGACAGAGGGTTTGTATGGGTGCGATCAATCGGGGCATATTTGTAGGAATTTTCCAAGTGTAGTCGGGAGTAACAGCCGTCTCAACCTCCTTACAGCCAGTCTCAAACTCAGGGCTCGAGCCGTGGTAGCAAAATGCACCAATCTTTCTCTAGTGGTTAAGGCCGGGGTTAGAGTCAATCCTGTGGGGGTGGAAGTTCGTATGCTCGGGGAGGCGGTAGGACTTCGGGTGGAGTGTATACCCTGAGTCAGGTGGAGCAACCTGAAGCTAAGGTGATGGAAGGTACCATTTTATTCTTTAGCTCTTGGGTTAAAGTTTTGTTTGATACTAGTGCTTCTCATTCATTTATCTCGTTGGCTTTAGTCACTAGATTGGGATTGAATGTTGAACATTTGGATATACCGATATGTGTTGGTTCACCTTTGGGGAGTGATGTACGGTTGGGTTCTATTTGTAAAAATTGTTCCTTGAGTGTTGGACAATCCTCGATAGAGTTTGATCTTATTGTGATGGATACGGAAGTCTATGATCTCATTTTAGGAATGGATTGGTTGGCTACTTTTTATGTGATAATTGATTGTTCTAAATGTCGAGTATCAATTCTATTGCCTAATAGTGAGATGCTGATCATCCATTATAAGTCTGAGTCATATATGCCGAGTATGTATTTGAGGCCTAAGGAACAACGGGATATCTTTGGGTGGTTGGCTAGTATGGTGGCATGAGAGGAAGGTGGTACGTATCTTTCTAATCTTCATGTGGTTAGGTAATTTTCAGTTGTGTTTCCTGATGATCTTTCGAGTTTTCCCCCTCATCGGGCGGTAGCCTTTTTTATTGACCTTATTCCAGGTACTACTCCGATATCGTTAGCACCGTATCGAATGGCTCCTGCCGAGCTGAAGGAATTGAAAGTTCAAATTAATGAGTTGTTGCGAAAAGGGTTTATCAGACCTATTGTGTCTCATTGGGGTGCACCTGTACTATTTGATAAGAAGCAAGATGGGTCGTTACGGTTGTGTATAGACTATCGTCAGTTGAATTGTGTCACTGTCAAGAATAAGCATCCGTTGCCCCGAATAGATGATCTGTTTGATCAGTTACAAGGTGCCGTTAAATTTTTCAAGATAGATCTTCAATCTGGCTATCATCAGATGTTGGTTCGTGAAGAAGATATTTCGAAGACGGCATTTCGTACTCGATATGGTCATTACGTGTTTCTTGTGATGCCATTCGGGTTGATGAATGCGCTAGCAGGCATTTATGGTCTTGATGAATTACTTGTATCGTCCTTATTTTGATTAGTGGGTGGTGGTTTTTATAGATGATATTCTTATATAATCCAAGTCTGATGAGGAGTATGAGAATCATCTCCGTCTAGCTTTTCAAGTCCTCCGAGATCACCAACTCTATGCTAAGCTTAGTAAATGTGACTTTTGGATGTCAACAGTTAAATTCTTAGGACATGTAGTCTCGAGTAAAAGAATTTTGGTAGATCCAACGAAAATAAAAGTCGTTCTAAAGTGGGAAAGGCCTCGAAATGTTACGGAGGTTAGAAGTTTTTTGGGTTTAACAAGCTATTATCGTTGGTTTGTGAAAGACTTTTCTCGGATAGCATTGCCATTAACTCACCTTACTCATAAAGGTGTCTAATTCGTTTGGAGTGACGATTGCGAGAATGCCTTCCTAGAGTTGAAAGGTAAGCTTACTTTGGCTCCATTTCTTGTTTTACCCGAGCGGGAAAAGGGTTATACGATTTATTGTGATACTTCTAGATTTGGTTTGGGTTGTGTTCTTATGCAAGTAGAGCATGTTGTGGCTTATGCCTCCTGTCAGCTTAAGCAACACGAGAAAAACTACCATACCCACGATATAGAATTGGTTGCTGTTGTATTTGCTCTTAAGATTTGGCATCATTATCTGTATGGCAAGACATTTGAGGTCTATTCTGATCACAAGAGCCTGAAATATATCTTTACCCATAAAGATTTGAATCTTAGGCAGCGACGGTGAATAGAATACTTGGAAAATTATGATTTTACTTTGTAGTATCACCCGGGCAAAGCTAATGTTGTAGCCGATGCCTTGAGTCGAAAATCCCAAGGGTCTTTAGCTGCTCTACGATGTCGAGAGTGGAAGTTAAGACAAGAATTGTAACGATAAAATCTTATGGTGAGTTGGAATGATAACCAAGCATATCTTTATAATATGGTTGTTCAACCAGCAATCCAACAACAGGTGATTGGTGCCCAACATGTAGACGAAGAACTTCGGGTGATAGGTGATCGTTTGGCTACGAAAGCCAAACACGGTGAATACAGACTTAAGACCGACGGAGGAATTTGGGTTCGAGATAAATTGGTAGTGCCAAAAGATCCAGAACTTAGAAACAAAATTCTAAGTGAAGCCCATCATTTTAAATTTTCTATTCACCCAGGAGGTACAAAGATGTATGGAGACTTGTGCCAAAACTTTTGGTGGAGTGGTATAAAATGTTATGTCGCAAACTATGTAAACAAATGTATGACCTGTCAGTTGGTGAAGGCTGAACATCAAAGACTCGCAAGGAAACTTCAACCATTGCCCATTCCCGAGTGGAAGTGGGAACATGTTACTATGGATTTTGTTTCGAGGTTACCTAAATCTTTGGGTGGTCAAGACACCATTTGGGTAATTGTTGCTAGATTGATGAAGTCTGCTCATTTCCTTATTGTTTATAGTTTGGTATATATATTAGTGCTATTTTTTTTTTAGGTAAGGGACTGTACCTAACATGCATCTAAATCTCTAAAGTATTCATTTGTTGTGAATATTTTATTGTTAATAAAATATTCTGTTAAGATATTTTCACTCCTGTGTGTTATGTACTACCCCCTTTTTTTTTCTTATGCTGCAGGTGTATAGAGAAGGAGTCATTTTTTTTACTAGCTAGTCGGGCGGGGTGTAGATTATTATTTTTGTTGATTAAAGGAGAGATGTGTATTTATTGTAAAGATTGTATTTTTTTTACAAATTAATTTGATTTATAAAATGAAATTGGATTTTATTTTAATTATATCGCGTTTCGGACCCAGCCGGTTCGGGTCGTTACACCGAGAATCTTCAAGAACATGAGGTTCTTCCAATCGATGCTGATTTGTTAGCATCTCTTTTATCTGGAGGATTTTTAGGGCTCCTCATGTCGGCAGAAGAAGCTGCACCTAAAATTCTTCCGACTACCGGAAATCTTTCAGACCATAGTTCTTTTCTAACTAATGTGGGTTTGCCGGCATATTTGACTCTGTCAGATTACCAAGCTGCTTTGGATTGTTATTCATCGCGATTTTCTCAAAGTAGTGCTGTTGTAAAGGTTGCCGAACCAATGAGTCCTGATTGGACAGCTCTATTAGATATGTATCATAATTTTGTTGATTATTCTTCTTCTAGTCTTGATGCTATTTTAAATTTTGATGCTGATGGACTTCAGATTCTTTTCCCTTCTTTTCTTTGAATAACAGATAATGGTTTTTAGACTATAAAATTATTGTTAGTTTACAATAAAATGCAAAATGAAGACTTGTGTTTTTTTTTTATCAAGTTGACAAGCATCACAAAATTTATCTTTGTAACAGCCATAGGGTAAATGTACTACATTTTATGTCCTAGACGCGAGAGTGTGCTTGAGCCGTATCTGAATGTAGGAAATGCTTCCACACTATTTTATAGATGTTATTACAATTATCTTTTAAGTTGGGAAGGTTTATGTAGAGTACCCGAGTCGAAATTCTCAAAATCTCACATTTTAAATTACCCGACGAACCGACCTTTAGTCATTCAAGACATCATAACCTTTTCATTTTTGATCATAATGGAACCTAATTTATACCATTGGAAAGGTATTTCAATTTCCAAGAACTTTCGTGTTTGGCCCGGAACCTAATTCCCATCCCTCGTTGGTCAAAATAACGTTACAAGATCCGTTGGTGGCATAAGCAAGCAAATCTGAGGATGAACCAATTTCCAGAACCATGTAGTCGACTACATGAATTGTAGTGTAGTCAACTACATTGCCCTGTAGCAGTCAAAAATGATATTTTTTAAACCTTGACCCGATTTTTATACAGCATTAACCCCACTTTCTTCTCCACTTCGACCAGAGCTCAGGGAGAGAGTTGAAAGGAGTGTAGGAATCATGGAGGAAAGTTCATAAGTATAATTTGATTTCATCTAACAACCCAAATCAAGAATCAAACACATAATCTCCATCATCTTCTTCTTTTCTTCACCTACACCAAGCTAGGGCTCAAAACTCAACGAGGGTAACTCGTGCTTCGGACGTATAGAGCTCGATCCGTGGCTCAAGGAGTGAAGGTTTAACGCTATCGAGGTAGGAACAATAGTATTAAAACCTATTTTAAGAGTTATGCACCCAATCACCATTTTTATACAAATTTGGGGATTTTCTACGTATACACCTATCCCTGTGCATATCCAAACTTTGAGCTTATAAATTACGATGGAAATGGTTGATTATTTCTTTTAAATCATAGTATATCATATTTCCCCATATATATCTTCCATTTTCTTGATTTATGACAAACCCTTGTTCCTGGCCTCTAGCGCGCAGGTACTTATCAGTCTGTATAGTAAAGTAAACCTATGATATGCACTTTATATCACTTGATACTCATGAAATGGACTATTATACCTTTTTACATGATGTATATGATCTTATAATTGTGATTGGGAAAATATGATTTTCCTTATACGGAGTAGTCAACACCGCTCGTACCAGGTAGATGGTTATTACCGATAGTGTATAGCCTTAGTGGCTGCGTGAGGTAGCGTACGCCTTCGTGGCTGTGTGAGGTAGCGTCTAGGTGGACCTGGTAGGTGGTCCCTGCCTTGGGCAGAAGAAACCGAGTTGCCGGCTATCTCTGTACAGTAGATGTGAAAAATCCTAGACGTGAGTATTATATATGATTGATACGAGGTAGGCCTGGTCGCAGTGTCTTGAGATTATGTATATATTACATTGTTTACATACATATTTATGACTTATGTATATGTACTAATTACAATCTCACTTTATAAAGCTTCTCCTACATATACATGTTTTTCTCGCAACTCCAATAGTTCCTACTGGGCCCGTTTGGCTCACAGTGTTTCCTACACAGGTACTTCTAAGGATGGGACGGGACGAGCTGATAAGGGAAAGGTCGACAAATCTTAGTCTCCTCTGATACTGTAGCGTGAGGGCCTTTCACTACTGAAAGGCCATGTTATCAACCTTATTGTACCATAACTCAACTTATATTATGTAGCCATGTTTGTACTATCTATGTAGCCCAATTGAGGTTATGGAGACTGTATTGTGTATGACTATTTTGTGACTATTATGTATTGCTAATATATGTACTTTGTGGACTTTTACTTGTCTTTAATCTTATTCTTTTGGTTATTGTATAGTAAGTTGGTGGGACATGTCTATAGTTTAATGCTAGCCTAATGTGGACAAGTGACTTACATTTTAGTTAACCGGTGCGCAACGGTACAGACTAATCTGTAAGGCACAAGTTAACCGAAGGGGAAGCTATAGTTCTAGCATGTTCCTAGTTGATTTTGTTATATGTTCTTGACCTTATCATATTTGCCTTCCTTGCCAGAGTTATTTTATTTTTACTCACTCCCGCCGTCGCGTACGGCTCTGTGATTAACCGTGTTCCGGAGGTTCACCCTCCCAACAGAACTCGGGGCGTCACAAGTTCGTATCAGAGGAATTAGGTTCTCTTTCTTCCTTCGCCGGAGTGTGGGTAGACTAGGATATCGTCCTTTCCATTGTAACCTATCTTTATGCTTGGATTTTATGAGTTGACTCTGTTATTTTGTAGAATGCCGCCTAAGCGTAGAGGCAAGGCTCCTGCTCAACAGACTTCTCTTTCGGAAGGTGATCCGGAAACCGAAGGGGGAGATAGCTCTAGACTTCTCACGGTAATGAACAAGATGATGAAGGATTTTATAAGGGAATTGTCTGGAGTCCTCAAGAACAGTCATGGGTCTACTAGTGGTGCAGGTGCAAACAAGGATCGAGCCCAAGAGGAACCAGTCGTCGTAGAAAACCCAGAGGAGGATCCCAAACCTCAAGGAGGGGAGACGGATGAGATTACTTACCTACGAGAATTCACTCGTCTTCAGCCTCCAGTGTTTGATGGAACTAAGGGACCCGAGGATGCAGAGGGTTGGCTCTTTGTAATCAAAGAACGATTGGAGGTTATTAGAACTCCCAAGAAGATGTGGGTCAAGTTTGCGACTACTAGGCTCTCTGAGAATGCTCATCGGTGGTGGAGAGTTATTAAGCAATCCGAGGGAATCCGTAAGTGGCGAGATTTTGAGACTGCCTTTCGATTGCAATTTATTTCAGACGCCTACCGCCAAGCTAAAAGAGATGAACTTCGTAGCTTGGTTCAAGGGGAGATGTCGGTAGAGGAGTATCGACTAAAATTCGAAGAGCTTAGTGTGTACATGGATACTTTCGCCCTGAGTGACCAAGAAAAGATGGAGATGTTCTTCCTAGGACTCAAGGATGAATATAGATGTGCTATGGGATTCTATGAGTTTACCTCGTTCAAGCAGTTGGTCGAAGCAGCTCTAAACCTTGACAGCTAGTATGCTCAAGCTCGTCGTTCCTCATTTTCTTCTGATTCAGGCCGAAAGAGAGACAATGTGGGTTATCGTAGAGGCAAATGGGGTAAAGATAAGAAAGCCCGTTCCAGCTCAGAGTCTTCAGGAGGAAACTATACCAGCAGTGGGAGTAGTAGTGGGCGCACAGGTGGTTGTTATCTATGTGGGGACACCGGACATGTTATCAAAACTTGCCCCAGAAATAAACAAGTCCCTGGTAGGTCAGGTTTTCGAGGAAATCGGGGCGGTCGAGGAAGAGATTATCGAGGAGGTCGTGGTAGGGACAATTATGGGCGTCAGAACCAATATGGTAATTATGGTGATTATACAGGCCAAGGTTCTTCGCAAGGCCAGAGTCAGTCAGTTAGTGGAGGCTATCAGCAATCTAACTAACCGATCTAGAATCAATTCCAATCCAACTATCGCCCTGTTCCACCACAAACACAAGGGAGCTCTGGAGGTCGATTTTTTTCACTTAACCCAGCTGGAGATCAAGAAGACCACACCGTCATGGAAGGTACCCTCATTCTTTTCTCGACTGGAATTAGAGTTTTATTCGACACTGGTGCTTCACACTCCTTTATTTCGTTCAACTGTGTATTAAGTTTAAAGTTGAAAACTAAGAAGCTCGCTCTCCCCGTTAGCATTAGTTATCCTATGGGTAGTACAATAAACCTAAGCCAATATTGCACCGCGATTATTACCTTGCATCGGAATTGTCATATAGAAGATGATTTTATAGTCATGGAGATGGAAAAGTATGATCTCATTTTGGGAATGGATTGGTTGACCAAATATTATGCGGTGATCGATTGTCATGCCAAGCGAGTTACTATTACCCACCATTGGGGAGAAACAGTTGTTTTCTTTGGCGAGAGATATAATTTATACCCGATATCATGTGCTACTAAGAAGGAACATAGGGGTTATGTTGGCTGGCTTTGCAACATTGTGAGTGATGCAGTTTCACTTCTTACACCACAAGATGTGCCAGTTGTTAAGAAATTTTTGGATGTTTTTCCTGAGGATTTACCTGGTTTACCGCCACAACGTGAAATCGAGTTCTCAATTGATCTAGTTCCCGGAACTGCTCCTATTTCTATTACTCCATACCGGTTGGCTCCTGCAGAACTCAAGGAACTTAAGGCCCAGTTGGAGGATCTTTTAGCCAAAGGTTTTATTCACCCTAGTTCGTCACCATGGGGAGCACCTGTGTTGTTTGCCAAGAAAGCTGATGGGTCATTACGCTTGTGTGTAGATTATCGCCAACTAAACCGAGTGACGATCAAGAATAAGTATCCTCTTCCACGAATTGATGATTTATTTGATCAATTACAGGGAGCTCATTTCTTTTCCAAGATCGACTTAAGATCAGGATACCATTAGTTAAGGGTCAGGGAAGAAGATATTCCCAAGACAGCTTTCCGGACACGCTACGGCCACTATGAATTCCTAGTTATGCCATTTGGATTAACGAATGCACCAGGAGCTTTCATGGATTTGATGCATCGTATCTTCCGCCCATTCTTAGATAGATTTGTTATAGTGTTTGTCGATGATATATTGATTTACTCCTCTTTAGAGGCAGAGCATAGGAAACACCTTTTCACAGCCTTGCAGTTGCTAAGAGATCACCAACTCTATGCCAAAATTTCCAAGTGTGACTTTTGGAGAGAATAAGTGAAATTCCTTGGACACGTTGTCTCACGAGGTGGTATTTTTGTAGACCCAGCTAAGGTGGAAACTGGGTCGAGTTGGTGCCGCCCTACTAGTGTGACAGAAATTCGAAGTTTTCTAGGTTTAGCTGGTTATTATAGAAGGTTCGTTCAAGATTTCTCCCGTATAGCATATCCACTTACTCATCTTACCCAGAAAGGTGTGCCATTCATTTGGGACAATCGCTGTGAAGAAGCTTTTAATGAATTGAAGTATCGTTTAACCACCGCTCCCGTCCTAGCTCTACCAGAAAGGGGCCTAGGCTATGTGATATATTGTGATGCATCTCGCTTAGGACTTGGCTGTGTCCTAATGCAATTAAAGCATGTTATAGCCTATGCATCACGCCAGCTGAAAACTCATGAGAAGAATTATCCTACACATGACCTAGAGCTAGCCGCAGTAGTTTTTGCTTTGAAGATATGGCGTCATTACCTTTATGGAGAGAAATTTGAGGTATTTTCTGACCACAAAAGCCTCAAGTACATCTTCACACAACGAGATTTGAATTTAAGACAACGTCAATGGATAGAGAGTACCTTGAGGATTACGACTTCACACTTCAATATCATCTCGGCAAGGCGAACGTGGTTGCCGATGCTCTAAGTCAAAAAACACCCGGTTCACTGGCAGCTCTGAGGTGCCGAGAGTGGAAACTCATAGAGAAGCTTCAGCGGTACAACTTAATCGTACGTCGAAATAAAGACATGGCTTTCCTTTCAAATCTCATGGCCAGACCATTACTGCAGAGTCAAGTAATTGAGAGCCAATGGTATGACGGTGAGTTAGCAAAGTGCCGAGATCAACTTCAATCCGGTAATGAAATGGAAGGTTTCACATTAGGTACCGATGGTGGATTGAGATACAAAAAGAAACTAGTTGTGCCAAGGCTTAACAAGGAACTTAAAGAAGCCATCATGGCCGAGGCTCATAATTCGAGATTTTCTATCCATCCAGGAGGCACTAAGATGTACCGAGATTTAAAACGTACTTATTGGTGGCAAGGAATGAAATGAGACGTGGCTCAATTTATTTCTCGCTGCTTAACTTGTCAAAGGATAAAGATTAAACATCAGAAGCCTGCAGGTCAACTTCAACCTCTTCCTATTTCGGAGTGGAAATGGGATAATATTACAATGGATTTTCTGATGGGTTTACCGAGTACACAGCGGAAGCACAATGCAGTTTGGGTTATTGTGGATCGACTTACCAAGTCGGCTCATTTTCTACCAATTCGGGAGACAGATTCCTTGGAGAAGTTGGCAAAACTCTACATTAACGAGATCGTTCGACTCCATGGCATTCCAGTTTCAATAGTGTCCAACCGTGATTCTAGATTTACTTCACATTTCTGGGAAGCACTTCAGCGCTCGTTAGGCACTCGATTGGATTTTAGTACAGCTTTTCATCCGCAAACTGATGGGCAGTCTGAGCGGACAATTCAAATCTTTGAGGATATGCTACGAGCATGTATACTTGATTTTCGTGGAAATTGGGATGAGTACCTACCACTAGCCGAGTTCGCTTATAATAATAGTTTCCAAGCCAGTATCGGGATGGCTCCATTCGAAGCATTATATGGAAGACCATGCAAATCTCCCGTTTGTTGGATTGAGGCAGGTGAAACAGCAATGTTAGGATTGCAGTTGGTGCAAGACACTACGGAGAAGATTAAACTTATCAAGCAATGGTTACTAACTGCCCAAAGCCGACAAAAGAGTTACGCCGACAAGAGAAGACGACCACTTGAGTTTGAAGTGGGTGACTATGTATTTCTTAAGGTCAAGCCCCGACATGGCATTGTCCATTTTGGTAACAAGGGAAAGTTAGCCCCTCGGTATATAGGACCGTTTGAAATTATTCAGCGTGTTGGTTCAGTTTCATATCGCCTAGCCTTGCCATTACAATTACAACAAATTCATGATGTATTCCATGTGTCCATGCTTCGGAGGCATATTCCTGATCCTTCACATGTAACTCCGATTGAGGAACTTGAAGTTAATGAAGATGTGTCCTATGAGACTCATCCTGTAGCAGTGGTGGGCCGGAGGGAACAAGTTCTTCCTAACAGGGTTATCCCACTCGTCAAGGTAATATGGCAACATCACGGGACGGAAGAAGCTACGTGGGAGCTGGAGTCAGAGATACAAACTAAGTACCCACACCTATACAATGAGGTAATTTCCTTTCCTTCTATTTTAATTTCAAGGACGAAAATTCTTAAGGAAGGGATGTTGTAACACCCGTAGGGTAAATGTACTACATTTTATGTCCTAGACGCGAGAGTGTGCTTGAGCCGTATCCGAATGTAGAAAATGCTTCCACACTATTTTATAGATGTTATTACAATTATCTTTTAAGTTGGGAAGGTTTATGTAGAGTACCCGAGTCGAAATTCGCAAAATCTCACATTTTAAACTTACCCGACAAACCAACCTTTAGTCATTCAAGACATCATAACTTTTTCATTTTTGATCAAAATGGAACCTAATTTATACCATTGGAAAGGTATTTCATTTTCCAAGAACTTTCGTGTTTGGCCCGGAACCTAATTCCCATCCCTTGTTGGTTAAAATAAGGTTACAAGATTAGTTGGTGGCATAAGCAAGCAAATCTGAGGATGAACCAATTTCCAGAACCATGTAGTCGACTAGATGAACTGTAGTGTAGTCGATTACATTTCCCTGTAGCAATCAAAAATGATATTTTTTAAGCCTTGACTCGATTTTTATACAGCATTAACCCCACTTTCTTCTCCACTTCGACCAGAGCTCAGGGAGAGAGTTGAGAGGAGTGTAGGAATCATGGAGGAAAGTTCATAAGTGTAATTTCATCTCATCTAACAACCCAAATCAAGAATCAAACACATAATCTCCATTATCTTCTTCTTTTCTTCACCTACACCAAGCTAGGGCTCAAAACTCAACGAGGGTAACTCGTGCTTCGGACGTATAGAGCTCGATCCGCAGCTCAAGGAGTGAAGGTTTAACGCTATCGAGGTAGGAACAATAGTATTAAAACCTATTTTAAGAGTTATGCACCCAATCACCATTTTTATACAAATTTGGGGATTTTCTACGTATACACCTATCCCTGCGCATATACAAACTTTGAGCTTATAAATTACAATGGAAATGGTTGATTATTACTTTTAAATCATAGTATATCATATTTCCCCATATATCTCTTCCATTTCCCTGATTTATGACAAACCCTTGTTCCTGGCCTCTAGCGCGCAGGTACTTATCAGTCTGTATAGTAAAGTAAACCTATGATACGCACTTTATATCACTTGATACTCATGAAATGGACTATTATACCTTTTTACATGATGTATATGATCTTATAATTGTGATTGGGAAAAAAATGATTTTCCTTATACGGAGTAGTCAACACCGCTCGTACCAGGTAGATGGTTATTACCGGTAGCGTATAGCCTTAGTGGCTACGTGAGATTATTGTAGCGTACGCCTTCGTGGCTGCGTGAGGTAGCGTACTCCTTCGTGGCGGCGTGAGGTCGTCTAGGTGGACCTGGTAGGTGGTCCCTACCTTGGGCAGAAGAAACCGAGTTGCCGGCTATCTTTGTACAGTAGATGTGAAAAATCCTAGACATGAGTATTATACATGATTGATACGAGGTAGGCCTGGTCGCGGTGTCTTGAGATTATGTATATATTACATTGTTTACATACATATTTATGACTTATGTATATGTACTAATTACAAACTCACTTTATAAAGCTTCTACTACATATACATGTTTTTCTCACAACTCCTATAGTTCCTACTGGGCCCGTTTGGCTCACAGTGTTTCCTACACAGGTACTTCTAAGGATGGGACGGGACGAGATGATAAGGGAAA
Organism: Lonicera japonica; assembly: GCA_021464415.1. Classification (NCBI taxonomy): domain Eukaryota; kingdom Viridiplantae; phylum Streptophyta; class Magnoliopsida; order Dipsacales; family Caprifoliaceae; genus Lonicera; species Lonicera japonica. Next base: position 13,547,493 of record CM038465.1, read on the forward strand.
GGTCGACAAATCTTAGTCTCCTCTGATACTGTAGCGTGAGGGCCTTTCACTACTGAAAGGCCATGTTATCAACCTTATTGTACCATAACTCAACTTATATTTGTAGCCATGTTTGTACTATCTATGTAGCCCAATTGAGGTTATGGAGACTGTATTGTGTATGACTATTTTGTGACTATTATGTATTGCTAATATATGTACTTTGTGGACTTTTACTTTTCTTTAATCTTATTCTTTTGGTTATTGTATAGTAAGTTGGTGGGACATGTCTATAGTTTAATGCTAGCCTAATGTGGACAAGTGACTTACATTTTATTTAACCGGTGCGCAATGGTACAGACTAATCTGTAAGGCACAAGTTAACCGAAGGGGAAGCTACAGTTCTAGCATGTTCCTAGTTGATTTTGTTATATGTTCTTGACCTTATCATATTTGCCTTCCTTGCCAGAGTTATTTTATTTTTGCGCACTCTCGCCGTCTCGTATGGCTCTGTGATTAACCGTGTTCCGGAGGTTCACCCTCCCAACGGAACTCGGGGCGTCACAATCTTTAACAAATTTAGTTTTGGGTAATCCTTTAACTAATTCCTTTTTAGATAATTTGTGAATTAAATCCATATTAGCATGACTTAATTTTCTATGCCATAACCAAGAAACATCATTCAACACGGATAAACCTTTAACATCTTATTGAGATAAATCATCAAGTTCAAGAGTATATACATTATTAGATTTATAAGCAACAAACAAGATAGAACTATCTCTAATATTTTTAACAATGCAACATTTGGATTTAAAAATAACTTTATAACCTTTATCACACAATTGACAAATCTAAGCAAATTATGTTTTAAATCGTCAACAAGTAGAACATTATCAATATAACAAAATTTCTTACCAACTTTACCTATACCAATGATTTTGCCTTTGGCGTTGCCTCCAAATGTGACATTGCCTCCTTGTTTAGGAGTGAGAATCAAGAAATTTCTCTTTTCTCCCGTCATGTGTTTCGAGCATCCATTATCCAAGAATCACTTTGTTTTGCTAGCTTTTTCTCTCATGCAAACCTCATCTTCATTTGCCATAAGACAAAGGTTAGTCTTTTCTTCATTGCTAGAATCGGCATCCGATTTTCCTTCTTCGGAATCGCTCCATGTTCCTTTTAGTGCATGCTTTACTTGTTTGAATACTTTATCTCGTTTGTCCATTTTCTCCTTCTTTCTAAGTGGACAATTTGGCTTGACATGACCGGGTTCTTGGCAATGATAGCACTTTTTGATTTCTTCATTTTTTGCTCTTTGTTGATTTGATCGATCAATATTTCTTCTAGAGGATGATGGATATTTGTTATCCTTTCCTTGAGAATTTTTCTTCTTAGTTAAAAATTTTATAAATTTTCTAGATAGAAGCGCCATGTCTTCATCACCATCCATTGATACATCATTATCTTCATGTTGGATAGTTTTGAGAGCTAAAGTTTTTTTTGATTTTGTATCCGCTTCTTCTTCTCTTTGAAGTTCATTCTCATGAGTTTTTAGAGATCCCAAAAGCTCATCCATGCTGAGTGTTTTGAGATACTTTACTTCTTGAATCGCCGTCACTTTCGGTCGCCACTTCTTTGGAAGAATCCTAAAAAGTTTTCTTATCTTATCTTCATTAGAATAAATCTTTCTAAGAAAATCCAAATCATTAGTAATAATAGAAAATCTACTATACATGGAAGCAAGAGATTCATTAGGCTCCATTTTAAATAGTTCATAATCATGAACAAGCATATTTATGTTATCATCTTTAACTTGAGTGGTTCCTTCGTAGGTAACCTCAAGTTTATCCCAATTTTTTTTGGCCGTTTTGCAACTAGAAATTTTCTTATATTCATCCATGCTTAATGCACAATTTAAAGCATTTAAGGCTCTAGCATTATATTGAATTTTCTTAATATCATTTTCATCATACTCGAACATTTTCTTAGGAATAATTTTTTCACTATCATCTCTTTTGGTAATTTTATAGGGTCCTTCAAGTATAACTCTCCATTGTTCAAAATCACTAGATTGTAAAAATATACTCATTCTATTTTTTCAACAGCTATAATTTTTACCATCAAATAAGGTGGTCTAGAGGTGGAGAGACCTTCGAAAAAATCGGTTCCTTAATAGAAAGACATGATCATAAACTCTAAGATTGTAAACTCAAAATAAGAGTACAACCTCTGATACCAATTGTTGGCCTGAAAACAACCCTAGAGGGGGGTGAATAAGGTTTTAAAAACTTAATGCGGAATTAAAACATTTTTAAAATATTTAAGCAAAGCAACTTAGTTAAGCAACAATTTCAATGAAATAATCAATTTCAAGTAATCAATCCCAAAACAAGCAAATAAGCAAACTCAAAATATAAGCAATAATATAGAAATAAAAAAGAGAGCTTGAGTTTAGAGAGATTAAACCAATTTGAAGCTCAAGACTTTTTGTCCTCACGGTTCGGTTTTCTTAATACAAATGTTGCTATGCACACAACACTCACAATGTAGCTATACCCACTACACTTCTCACAAGATATGCTCTCTTGCTCTACAAAGAGACAAACTCTCTTTTGAAATGAAGAATGAATTGTTTGTGGTGATACACACCAACACAATAACTCTCAAGTGTATTTGAAGATTACAAATGAAGCTCACACTAGAGTTATCAAGATTGATAAAAAATATATAGCTGAAAGATTGATCAAAATGTGTTCTTGAATCTTTGAATATTTGAATATATGAATAATAGAGTATTCTAATGATTCAAGGTGTGTTAAAACATGTCTAGGACCTCATATATATAGCTTGCAAAACCATATGGCCGTTGGGGATGATTAAGAAATGTTTTGGGTCAAATGTATACATTTTCAAACTGTCCAATAGTTAGTTTTGACAAAAAATTCAAATTTGTTTTGATAATTTCTCCCAATTTAACTGTTGGATCACGCTCAAATTTTAGTCAAAAATGATAAGAGATGTTTTCTAACTACTTTAAAATTTTCAAAATGATCGGAGTTCGAGAATGCCTCCATCTTACCATTAGGTCAAAACTGTGCGAAAATTGAGCGAATTTTAAATGTAAAATAAAAATGTTTTTGCAATTTAACAATTTAGTTCCAAATACAATTCTAATATTTGTGAACCTCAAAGATACCTATTTTTATTAGAGCTTAAAATATGATCATTTAAAATTAATATGAATTTATTTTGAAACTCGGTCTTTGTAGAATGATGTTTTTCAAATAAATTCAATTTCAAGCTTGTTTGAATCAATCTTTAAAAGATGCATGAATACGTTTGAGCTATAAGTATTTGATCAATAAAGTAACTTTACATAAATCTTAAGCACTCACTCAATTACTGAATTAACGAGTTTTCGAATGCTTTGATTTGTTTCTGCAGATTGATCTTCATTTGAAACTTTTTTATAGAAGCTTTTCATATAGTCTTTTGATCCTTTGTACTTCATGATTTTCATTGAGAGATTTGATCTTCCTTGTCTTTTCCAATGATCAAATATTAAAAGAGTGATCCTTGTAATGTTTTTCTTGAATTTTTCGACTAAATGAACTATATACTTATATTAAGAAAACATGTTAAATTACACATGATTGATTTATTATTATTATTATCAAAATAAGATTAAGACCTTAGGTCAACATAATAATTACATGCATTAACCAAAATCCGTTTTTGAGTTTAATTGAATAACAACGGCATTTGTATTCTAGGATAAAATGGAATACGACGTCTACTTTTGCACTTTAGTGTCACTTATGGAACAATATTTTAGTGCTTGAATTTTTTTAGCGACCGAATTGAATCTAGTGCTAAAAGAAGAAGAAAGAAAACTGACGATAGTTATGTGTCTAAGGATATGTGAAATGATGTTTAATGACCACCTATTTATATAAAGGGATGGAACCTTTATAATAATTGCTTGCTTTAACCAAAATTCATATTTGAGTTTAATTGCATGAAAACTGCATTTATTTTTTAAGATAAAACAGAGTACAATTGTCTATCTTCGCACTTTGTTGTCACTCACATAACTAACTTTTTAAGATTGAATTTTATTACCGATCGAATTTAATCTAATGCGCGCTAGAGGAAGAAGAAAGAAGACTTTTGATAATTGTGTCTCTAAGAATGTGTAGAATGATGTTTAAGGATCACCTATTTATACAAGGGATATGAGCTTTTGTAATAATTGTGTACTTTACTTGAAATTCATTTTTGAATTTAATTCCATGAAAATAATGCTTGTTTCCTAGGAAAAAATGGAATACGGGTGTTTAGCTTTGCACTTTTGTGTTACTCACGGAACGAACTATTTGTGCTTGAGTTTTATGACCAATGAAATTGAATCAAATGTTAGAAGAAGAAGAGTGAAGACTCGTGAATGTTGTGTATATGGATTTATGGAATGACATTGAAGGACTACTTATTTATATAAGTGGGAGGAGCCTTTGTAATAATTGCATGCATTAACAAAAATTCATTTTTGAGTTTAATTGCAGGAAAACTGTGTTTGTTTCCCAGGATAAAATGGAATATGAATATCTACCTGCACACTTTGGTGTCATTAACGGAACGAACTTTTTGTGCTTGAATTTTATCATGGACCGTATTGAAAATATTGCTAAAGGAAGAAGAGAAAAGACCTGTGTTAATTGGGTATGTAAGGATGTGTAAAATGATGTCTAAGGACCATTTATTATTACATGGTGGAGGAGCCTTTGTGATAATTACATGCATTAACTAAAATATGTTATGAGTTTAATTGTATGAATTAAATCAAACTTAACTTTTTTGTGATTAAATTTTATCACCGATCGAATTAAATCTAGTGTTAAAAGAAGTAGAGAGAAGGCTTGTGATTGTTGTGTAAGGATTTGTGAAATAATGTCTAAGGACCATCAATTTATACAAGGGGGAGGAGCATTTGTAATAATTCATGTATTAACCAAAATTTATATCTAAGTTTAATTGCATGAAAATGACGTTTGTTTCTTAGGATAAAACATAATACAAGTGTTTAATGATATGTGTAATGATGTCTAAGGAATTCCTATTTATACAAATGGGAGGAGCCTTTGTAATAATTGGATGCAATAACCAAAATCCGTTTTTGAGTTTAATTACATAAAAATGGCGTTTGTTTTCCATGATAAAATGGAAAACGTGATGCTTGTGTATAAGGATGTGTGGAATGATGTCTAAAGACCACCTATTTATACATAGGGGATGAGCCTTTATAATAATTGCATGCATTAACCAAAATCCGTTTTTTAGTTAAATTGAATGAATTAAATCTCTATTTAATAGTAATTCGAAAGAAAAAAAAATAGGTATCATTAAAAGAGCTATTACAATTTTGTAAAAATGGAAAAGGAAAAATTTGCTCTACATGCAAAACATGACTCTACACGGCGGGGGGGAATTCATTTTTGAAGTGGTATTCGTATTCGAGTTATATGATTCCAAGTGGAACCGTTGTTTGCAACCCCCCTGCTGGCACGAGAGAAAGCCTTACTTTTCATGAATGCTTAACAAGCTAATAAGGAGTGATCCCTTAGAAACCCATCAAATTTTTCCCAACGTTCCTATGTATTCCTCCATTTTTTCATCTTAAGTAATTCAATTTGGGTGACAATTTATTATTCACCTTATATCCGTTTTAAGCAAACAAATGTATGATTTTGATGTACTCATAAAAGAGAACACAAATATATAATTACCTTCCACAATCGAGTGTTAAATTCTGTTTAAAATTACCCTTAAAACGGCTCAAAAATGACTTTTATACACAAATTTTTTCCAACATAGCATAACATGCATTAATTATTTTTAAATCAAAGTTGTTCCGATTCTTCCAGCCAATGTTGCAATTAATTCGAGATAAAATTAATCTCTAATCAATTCAAATAAAGCGGTGTACAAGTTTTTACTCTTCACCATAGCAGTTGTTAAACAAAAGTGATTGGTTACATCATTTACACATATATTGTTTTTCTGAGAAAACTTAGAAATACATTTTTCTATTAATTTTAGCAACCAAATCTTTACCTAAACTTTTTTTTGGTGGGCGCTAATTACACACACTACTTTACATTGAGTATATGCACATTATCACGATCTTATAAGACTGAGTTATTGTTGAAAACAAAAGGAATACACTGACTTGGCCTAATAGGATCGAGGTAATGTGTACATTCTCTTGCTATTAAACTGAGTATATGCACTTTACTACGGTCCTATACGGCTGAGCCAATGTTAGAATGTTTTATAGTATTTTCGTGAATGTAAGTAGCAACACCCTTTTTTTGGTTGTTATCTTGGAAACGAATAGATGTCACACCTATCTAATGGGTGGCGGTTGCATGAGAATCTCTACATATTTTCATCAAGATATTTAGTTCTTATATCTATTGTTATATTTTTTGACAAAACAAGTAAGTAAATTAGTCTAGTTGATAAGATATTTACTTAGATATGGAAGAATTTTTAAATTCTAGTCTCATTAATACAATGTTTTTTTTTTTTTTTGGGTTTTCATTATTTGTAATTTAAGGATGACTTAAACCTCCATTTTATTTAAAAAAAAATAAAAAATTCAAGCCAAGAGAGGTTCCAAAACCAAAATCCCAACACACCTTACAAAGCTTACACACCAACACTAATTCTCCACCACTCGATCACCTTTTCTAAGATCGATGACATGGCAAAACAAAACTCTAGACTACTCTTAAGAAAAAGATTTAAGTATTGACTTTTTTTTTTCTGGACAATAGAATATTGATTAATTGTTTGCTAAAATTTGATTATATTAAAGAATATTTTTAAAATGATTATTTTTCTTATTTTAACTATATCATTAGAGATATTTTAAGTTGTATTTAACAACTTAAATGTTAAAGAATATTTAAATACTTACCTTATAGAGTTACTATGGTATACCCGTATCAGATAATATGACAAAATAGAGTAACGAGTGTCGAATCTAAATCGACAAATATCAATCAGTATATTTTGAGCCCATTGTCTAGTCCAATCCAATGTTTTAAACAACCAAAATCTAGGTTAATTATATTTTCAGGCTGAAAAAATTAAAAATAGATCAAATTGGACTAACTTGTTTTTATTTTTTCAAAGAATCTTTTAATCATATTTTTTGATCTCGGCAAAATCATTTTTTAACAAACTAAACTCAAGGCCATATATGTAAATAATCCAAACACCTATGTCATTATGATTTGAAAATTGTCTAAAAATTGGACTACTGTAACACAAACACTCTTAAAAATGACAAACTGAGATAACCAATAATGTATGAAAACGTAAAGTACATCCTTAAATATTACTCAATAATTTTTCTTGATTTTTTTTGACATAATTCTATAATCATCATGAATCTTGTTTAGTTGATCTTAGTTAGTGGATTTTAAATATTAAATTTGGATCTTTTTATTTTAAGTTATGGCATTCTTAATTTAGACAAAATTATTGGTGTGTGAGAATTTTAATTTTTCTTGATTTTTTTCACATAATTCTATAGTCATGATGGATCTTGATTAGTAGATTTTAAATAGGGAAATGATATTAGCACTTCACTTTTGTCCTAAGGCACTCCACTTTTATTTTTAATGACATAAAAATTGTCACAAGAGATATGTATAAGTGCCACTAAAAATGAAAGTGGAGTGCCTTGGGACGAAAGTGGAGTGGTAATATCATTTCCCTTTTAAATATTAAGTTTTTACAAAATTTTGATCTTTTTATTTTAAGTTATGGTAATTTTAATGTAGAGAAGATTATTTATTTATTTTCCAATTTAATGTTTTCAAAAATACTATGACCTTAAACAATACCTTCTCTATATTTATTCCCAATCTAATGCCTTTTTAAAAGTGGTATCAGTAATGCCAATTTTATTAATGAAGACGAAATCAACAATACTAATTTTATCATTGAAAACGGCATTAGCAATGCCAATTTCAGTCATTGAAAAAGGCAACATCAACCAATTTTATTCTTGAAAACGGCATTATTGATGCCAATTTTAAAATTGAAATAATCAATTTTTTTTTTTAAAAATGGTATGCTCCCTTTTTAATTTGAGAAAATGGCATTAGCAATGCCATCTTTACCTTTATATACCACACCCCTTTTACCAAAAGCAAAACAAAATCTAAGCATATTTCTCCCAAGCCCTCCCGCCACTCCTCAAGCCCTAACCCATCGCACACCACCACGTTTCTTCTTCTCACTGCCGACCACTGCTCTTCTTTTTCCACCACCACACACTACCACATTTTCTTCTAGATTTCCCATCCCCTCTTAATTTTTCTTCGTCACATCGCTCACAACACCACCCTCTCTACCACACTATGGAGGTTCCAACCACATACACCATTTACCCCAGCGACACACTGCCAAGCTCAGCCACGTACACCGCTCACCACATCACTAAAATTTGGTATGTCTACAATCATGCATTTTCAAAATTTGTGTTCAACATTTTGTCACTTTTGTTCTAGTTTATAAGTGTGGATTTAAAGAGTATTAAGGAATGGTTATGTTTGAGAGTTGTGTTGGTTTTCTTTTATTTTGCTTGTATATTGTTGTTATAGAAAATATGTGTGGGGTTTAATAATATGAATGAATTACAAAAGGAAGGGAAAAATTTAAAAGAAAAAAGGTGTTACCCCTAACTAGAAAAAAAGGAATTTGTGTGGCTTCCATACTATAATTGATGAAGATGGTTAATATGGTATGGTAGACCTATTATTAAGTTGATATTTAGCAGAAACATAAATATGAAATTGCACTCAGAATGGGAACATATTGAGCCTGTTGGGGAAGGTTACAGATAGTAATGGGAGTAATTGTTGAGATCGGGTGATCTCAGATGAGGAAAAGAGAGAATTTTGATGAATGAGGACAAACCAACAAAACTTGAGTGGATTGAGATAATTTCAAAAAATTAACAACCATAGTTGCAAGGAACAATGGTGATGAGATGTAAATGCATATCATTTTCATCATGATATAAAAATGCATATTATATATAGTACTAAGGTAAAAAAAATGCATATTATTTATATCCCTAGTTTAGTCTAATTACTATTTAGGAAAAGTATGTGATATATGTGGTTGATTATTAAAGTATTAAGTAGTTTATGGGGAAAACAACAAGTTTGATAAATTATAAGATTAGACATGGAAAAAAATTCATCATAAGTTGTTGGCTCAAATTTTAAAAAATATTGCTCCTTCATTAGGCTAATATTTGAAGTACTTTTGTAATATATTATTTGAAGGTAGGAAATGGTAGGGGAGCTTTTTCCTGTGTTATGTTACTAAGGGGGGGATCCACTTTCATTAGGCAAATGGGTTACAGCTTTAAGGGGTCCCTTAAGACGACCATTATGCTGAATGCCAAATTAAACTATAATAAACTATTGAACAAGATACATTGTGTGATGAAATTGGATAAAATAAAGTTCAATATGAAGATTAATTTTCGGTGTCCCATTCTCGTTCAAGATGCTTCCATATATTTGTGGATGCTATACTCAGTGTTTTGAAAATAATCAGTTCCATAACCATGTTAGAGCTATTCGTAGAAGTCAAACCAGTAACGACTGCCATAGTAGGAGACCTCGATTTCCCTCTCATGTTAACACAGTATTTTATCGTCTTGTTGCAGTGTACACCTGGGCCAAGTAGATTATACTTGAATGAGAACCATTTTTGGGAAAATGAGCTGGCCGGGGTTAGGTGTAGCATGCCATTAGGTGGTAGCAATAGGCATATGCAACATACACCTCATTATGGATATGGTGATGATTATTTAGCTTTTGACCCTATGAGGGATTATCATGACAGCCCTCATTTGGACAACGAAGGGGATTTTGACAACCCTTATTTGGACGATGAAGCATTAGTAGACGATGAAGCAGATGTGGAAGCGTTAGAGGAGTTTGAGGATTTGACCCCAATCCATTTTGAAAAGGCAGAACCATACTACACATAAGTGAATTTGAATATTGCGATTGATGCCATTGCTTTTGGGACGTACTCTTTAAGTAGTCAGTGGGACCCGAAGAATAAAGAATTGAGGAGAGGACTTATATTTTTTCGCAAAGATAAAACGAAAAGAGCTGTGCAGGCTTACTTAATCAATAATCACCACCGATATAAAACAAAGGTGTCAAGCCAAACGGTGTTTAAGTTGATATGGAAGTTCCAAGAAACAAAATGCCCTTAGAAGCTTAGGGTATACCTAAAAAAGGGGGAATTGTATGGACAATAACAAAATACGTAGACGAACGCACATGTACCTACCCCAATATTGAATAAAACCACCCTCAGTTAGGTGCAAACTTTATAGCTTACCATGTTAAAATGGTTAGTGAGGGTAGATCCAATACTTAAGATTGATGTTATCATACAGAGAATAAAAAAAGATTTCAAGTACATAATGTCATATAAGAAGGCTTGGCACGCCAAACAAATAGCCATCAAGGAGATCTTTGGTTATTGGGACGAACCTTTATTTTTCTTCCCCGTTTGATGCATGCAATTAAAGTTTATAACCCAAGCAGTGTTTCAAATATTGAGGGCATACAACAGACTAATGGTACCAAGTGTTTTGACATAGTGTTCTTTACATTTAAGGCCTCCATTTTAGGGTTTGTTCATTGTCCTCCGGTTGTGTGCATAGACGTCACCCATCTTTACGGCAAGTATAGTGGAAAGATTCTTATTGCAGTGACACATGATGCAAATAGGCAGATTTTCCATATAGCTTATGCTTACGTTGATGAGTAGAGTATTAGAAACTCGCATTGGTTTTTAGAATTACTTAGGGCCTATGTATTGTGGGAGAGAGAATATTTGCCTTATTTTTGATTGACACACTGGTATACAAGCTGCAATTGGTATAATCGAAGAATCGTGGGAACAACCCCGAGTGTGTTGTCGGTTATGCATGAGGCACATTATTAGTAATGGTGTACAAAACTTTAAAGGGAATGGGGGGGAGGAGTTGAAAAATATGATTTGGAGAGCTATAACGACATCTCAAATCCAACATTTTAACCAAATTATAAAAGACATCAAAGTTAAATCAAGAGGTGCACAAGTACCTGGTAGATTTGGATAAAAATCAATGGACTTTTGCACACGATGGAGGTCATCATTATGGAGTAGCAACCATGCATAATGTTGAGATATTTAATGGGGGTGATTAAAGGTGCGGAGGAGTTTGCCCATTACTGCTGTTGTTAGACTTATTTTTTATCATCTTGTATCTTACTTCAACCGTAGGAGGGAACTCCACTTAGATGTGAAGAGAGTAGTTGACGAAGGGGGATATCTGACACCAATAATTCCTAATATATATAAAATGATAGCAAACTCCCTAAACATGGAATTAAGTTGTTAGTCGAAAATCAACCCTAGAGGGGGGGGGGTGAATAGGGTTTATGAAACTAAATGCGGAATTAAAAACCTTTCAAAAATGTTTAAGCAATTTAATTAGCTACACAACTATATAAAATAAAATAAGCAATTTAACTAAGCAATCAATAAATATAGCAAGTAAATAAAGATCTTGAGTTAGAAAGATTAAACCAATTAAAGACCAAGACAATTTGTCCACACGGTTCGATTTGTTAGACCATATGTCCGCTCTCAGTTAGTCCCCCAAGAATTTTCACTAAAATAATTTTTCTTCCAGGTGAAAAATAAACCTCTACAAGTGTATTCTTCTCATACACTCTTACAAGTATTGCTTTAGCACAATACTCTCATAAGAATCCCTCTTGCTAACTTATGAGATTTACCTCTCACAAATACTAAACAAGAATTTACCTTCTTGTTTTCCTATGAGATTTACCTCTCACAAATGAATACTAATTGTTTGGTGATTCACACCAATTAACAATAACTCTCAAGTGTTTGATAGATACAATTTGAAGCTCACACTAGAATTATCTTGATTGATCAAATGGATAGCTCAAAGATGAATAATTATGATCAATTCTAAAGCTTGAATCTTTGAATAATGAAAATAGATGAAATATGAGTTTGTATATGTGTTCAAGCTTGACAAAATGTGTCTTACATAGTGTATATATAGTTCCAAAAGTGATATAGCCGTTTTAGAGGTTTGGTAGAAATTTGGCACAAAAAATGGTAAAAAGTCAGATTTCTAATGGTTATATTCTAGGGCATTAGTTAACTGAGCAAAGCCCATCATATGACTATTGGACCCTTAGTCGAATGAGCATAAGCCTTCAGTCGACTGATGGGTAACACTGTCTATCAGGCCATCAGGCCAAAAATCCTAATTTTTGGACTTTTGCAAATTAGCTCCAAAATCAATTTTGATGCTTTGGGGATGTTAAAACCAAGTATCTAAGACACCTATTTTTATGAGAGCTCAAGATATGCTTGTTTGAATTTAATATGAATTTATTTTAAAACCGATTTTTGTAAGAATGATGTTTTCAAAGAAAATTCAATTCAAGCTTGTTTTAATTGATCTATGAATGATGCATGTTCATATAAATAATAAATTAAGAAACTTTACATTAATCCTAAGCACTCACTCAATTACCGAATAGTCGAGTCTTTGAATGCTTCGATATGTTTTTTCAAATTAATCTTCTCTTGCAACTCTTGCCTTGAAGCTTTTGATCCTTGTTCTTTGTTCTTCATGAGATACATTGATCGCATGTGTGTGATGAGATTGATTTTCTTGATTTTTCTAATGCTATGTTGACTTGATCGAATATGAAATGAATGCTCCTTGTCACGTGGCATGCTTTTCTTGATTTTCCAAGTGAATAAACTATAAACTTATATCAAGAAACAAGTTAATTACACATGATTGATTTATTGTATTATCAAAATAAGATTAAGACCTTTAGGTAAACATAAGTCATAAAATAACATCATTTAATGTGACAAGGCAATTATTAAAAATCACCGACAAATCTGAGGATGTTTACGTGGTGAACTTGCAGGAGCATATGTGTAACTTTGGTTTGTGGAATGTTTATAAAATACCTTGTTCTCATGTGTTTGCTAGATAGTCATACTATAGGGTTGATGTTATGCAAACTGTATATGACATATTTAAGATTGATACATATGAGAAGACGTGGGAGCCTGAATTTTTCCCAATTGCATACCCAGATTATTAGCCCGAAACGACACTCCTAAATTTGGTAGCTATCCTCATCGACATACAAAGAGAGGTAGGGGCAAAGTAGACGGAGGCATAACAAGATGGACTGTGGATCGCGTAAAAGGACAACGCGATGTAGCATTTGCAGGCAAGTTTGTCATGATCGAAATAACTTGTTTTAGTAGATTTAAATAATCTTTATGTGCTGCAGAACTTATTCCACTAGAAGATCGTTGCAGGAGTTTACGCTATTAATTATGATTTTATTTATCACCAAATTATAATATTATTTGAACTTATGTATTGGGTACTAATTATGATGGTTATAAGGCTTTTTGATATCAATTATGATTATATTTAGTACCAAGTTTTAATTTTATTATAAATTATCTATTGGTTACTAATAATGATCGTTATACGACTTTTTGACATTAATTATTATTTACTACTATTTGTATGTTGTTTAAAAGGTTAGTGTTTAATAATTTATATTATAAATATTTTTGCTAACAAATTTAATGCTACTAATTTGTTTAACAGGTTACAACCACAAAAATGGATTCTCGTGATTTGCTAGAGCCTGGTCCTATTGATCTTTCAGTGTTGTACTTATAATTGGTGTACAGATCTAAAGCAATATGGGAGAGGGAAGAGTGACATACAAACATTCCGTTATTCACTCATACATACAACTCCGAGCTACGTAGAAAAAAGAAACTAGTGGTATTACTTGATGTTATACAAGATAAGTTATTATGTGCAAGATTTTTTGGTGTTTATAAGGTCAGTTATATCATATTGGATTATGCATTAATTACTACCTTAGTGGAGCAGTGATGGCCAAAGACCCACACATTTCATCTCCCAGTAGAAGAGTGTACCATCATCTTATAGGATGTAGCTATACTACTGAGGTTGCCTATTAATTGGGCACCTATTATTAGAGAACCTCTATACCCCGCAAATGTTAGCACTTATTGGCAATTATGTGAGGATTTATTAGGCATCCGCCTAGATGTCATGCACTTCTTCGGGTCTCGATTAAAGTTGTTGTGGCTTATGGTCAATTTTTTTAAACTACCTAACAATGTAGGTGATGAGACCGTAGACCGTTACATGAGGGCTTGGATATTACAATTGCTTGGCGGTTCTTTAGTTTTAGATAAATCTAGCAATATGGTTCAAATTTCATATCTGTCATTTCTAAAAGATTTAAGTCAAGTGAGGACATACAGTTAAGGCAACACCGTACGTACTTGCAGCTTTGTATAAAGATATGTGTTGAGGGTCTGGTATGAATATTGCGGGTATTGAGGGCTATTTAATACTATTGCAAATATATAATTAAATACACACAAACATATATATATATATATATATATATTTGTATGTATATGTTTAGGATACTAATTATTTTATTTCAACACTTTGGTACGCGAGATATGGGCTTGGGAGAGACTTTTCCCATGTTAGATTGGAGTGCGTCATTGCTCTTATGATACAGGGATACGATGATTTAGTATCATTTCGAATGGCGTATAAGACTCGGTATTACAAAATTAATACTATAGAATTCAATGTTAATTGACTAAAACTTAATATTAATACATTCAGTGTTAATTGAATAAATGTGTATTGATTTTGAAACAGGTGGAAGGAAAGGTTTTCAGTGAAATCCACACCTCCTAATTGTCTTTCATTATACCGAGACCAATTGGAAGCTATGAGAGATGATCAACTTTAAATTCCTTAAACTTATATTTAAAAATATTATTATGCCTTGTATCTTCTAAGTTTAAATCTGGAGCATCAAATAACATTGCCATTGTCTCTTATTATATAATTCACTTTTCAGATTATATAGGAGCCTTACTCAGATGACGTGATCCTTACATTGCCATATCATTGTTTAAAAAGAAGGACATTTGGCGTTCCGTTTCATCACTCATATGCTATACGATTGTAGAGTGGCATTTACCAGATCGTGTCATGCGACAGTTTGGATTTATGTAGAGAATATCGCATTCTTTCGACACGAGTGTTGATCTTCATAAGACTGATGAATGCGATCGTGTAGGTTACAATTAGGTAGAAGTATACGCTGATTTCATCTAACGATGGAATAAGCGCCAAAATACCATATCACTAGTGGACCACTTATCGCTCATGTTACTTATGACAACCCGTACTTTGTGTGGTATCAAAGGGTTATTCATCGATATGTAATTCCACCAGCACTTGTCGTACCACGTGTTATAGCATTAACCATTGCTAGCCTTTTACATATAGTGGTATTTTAGTAATACTTTTGTAATATTTAGTCTTGTTTAATTCTAAATCATTATAATTAATAATTGGACAAGACTTTTATAATTATTAAATGTAGGACGATTCCTTAGCAAAGATAAATGCATTAACGCAATAATTAGTTGGGGACTCGCGCCATATACATCCTGCTCCAATCCAAATTTTAACATTTTCGAAAACAACACTATAGTCAATTATACTTCAGGTCGACCCTTTAGAGGTCCAACCCCCTTCTACAGCAGCTATACCACGCCCTCCCGCATGTGGAGTTGTTCATAAGCATAATACGATAAAAGCACCACTCCCTACCACCTCTTCGGCACGTAGCACCACTTCTCCACCTATCTCCACGACTCCACCACTTACTAGTTCCACAACAATGTTGTGAATGTTTTATATACGCGCAAGTGCACGAATCGTATATAAGTATAACTTAGGTAAGAGCAAGGTCGAACCCTAGGGACTTGACGGATGGAACATACGTATTTCACTCACTAATTCTAATTAATTCATAATCTAGCTTAAAAATAAAGAAGGATGGTTTATCAACTAAAAATACTAATAAAATAATTAATTAATAAAATACTAATTAAATAATCAATTAATAAAATACTAGGGTGGCAGAGTCATATATTTGATATGATATTTTTATTATTCATACCCAATAAACTCTACTATTTGTCTTGTACCAATTTGGTCTCTCGATCTATTAGATGCAAAAAATAAATTCAATTAAGCTCAATTAATTTATAAAATCCAATGATTAATTCTTCCATGACCAAACTTATGTACACAATCAAAACATTCACTATATCCGTCAAAACACACTCTATATCCACTCTTAACCCTAGAAAATATACTCAATATCAGCCCTAGAAAATAATCTAGCCTAGCATGCCTAAAAATAAAACAAAACAAATAATTAAAGAATACGTAAAGAAACAAACTATGTACTTACTTGGTACGGGCAAATAAATTGAAGAAAAGAAAAACAATTCTGAATTAGTTATAGTAATCCAAAAAGCTTCTACAAGAGAACACTAAGAAGACAAGCAGGGGTTCAACAGATGAAGAAGAAAAAAGAAAAGAAAACATAAATAGTTTATAGCCATCCTCGAAAATTGTGCAAAAAAGAAGAAAAAAAAATCAATTACAACTGTCCTCCCCAATCCCACGGCTGGTTGTTGCTAGGGGTGTTCAAAAACCGAACCGAACCGTCAAACCGAATGGACCAGACCGTAAAATGGACCGATTTAGATCGGACCATTTGAATTAGGTCCGGTCCGGTCTAAATTTTTGTGGACCGAACTGGTCTAGTCCGATCTTCGGTCTTGTTAATTTTTTACCCCTAAAAATCGGACCGGACCGAATATACTTATATTTTAAAAAAAAATTAAAAAAATATATATACATACAATTAGTGTTTCCCTAAATCCTTCTCAGCCCACGCCGCTTGCAGACTAGAAAAAAAAACCACGCCGCTCTGCTCCTCCCCTCTCCCTTCCCTTCCCTTCCCTTCCCCTCTCTCTCTCTCTCACCTGCACTTTCACCGTCCGGCATGCATGATGGCTTCACCAATTGATCCCGTCGACCCCTCCCTCTCCGTCGCCTCCAGCCCTAGCTTTAGTTACACAGTTCCGGCGGTGCTAGATTTAATTACAGATCCTCCATCTTCACAGCCCTAGCTTCAATTACACATCTACGGCCGGTGCTAGCTTCAATTACAGAGCCCTAGCCCCTCAACCAGTAAGTAATTCCTATTTCTCTCTCTCTAAAATTATTTGTTCATTTTCCTTGTGAATTGGCTTTATTGAGTTCCATTTCCGAGTCTGATGTTTACTTCGAATCTTTTGTTATCTCAAATTATTTCTATGATAAATTATGAATTGGTGTTCCTGATATGTTCCTCTTTTATATTGATCCCTATTACTTAGTCTTGTTAGTTAAAGGCTTATATTTTAAGCTTAACCCATGTTTTATACCCATGTTTTATATCCTCTAATTTCGTTTGTGTATCATGATATTTGGTTTTTTTGGCAGACAATCGGTTGGCTTTTGGCTACATTTGGATTGAAAATAAGGTACTTTCAATGATTAGACTATTTATATAATATTCATGTTTACAAGGTGTTTGACAGATTGCCTAAGAGAATATTTTACTTGTATAATAATGTGTTAACAAAAATCTCACATCAAACAAATTTATGTTAAATTTAAATAACCTAAGCTCTATTTGTTTGTGAAATAACATCTTCTTCTAAAAACATATATAATGCATTTAGGATATCTAACTTTGACTACTTACATAATTGATCTCGTATAGAATATTTCTTTAGATTTTGATTAAGTATTTAATGCATCTATCACTCCTTTTGCGTTTAGATTTATAATTGTCTACGCTCAAAATTTGAATCCAGATCGATGTTATTACTGACTAGGTAAAATTGCCTTTATATATAATGCACTTTTGTGCCTGGATTTGAAATTATATCACTTCTTGAGTATAAATAGATGGCAATTTAGTTTGATGAATTAATGAAATGCATTGTTTGCAGCTAAACACAATAATGAAGCAGAAGCAGGGGAGACACTAGCAGATGCATTTGAGACCAAGCGGGTAAAGAGGGGAATCTTTTCATTACTACCAAGGCTAACTAACTACCTCTTTAAAGTTAATCATTATTCTTTTCCAATTTTACATCATGATTTGTACTAACATGACATTAACTTTGCTATTCAACATGTAATTTATATACATTAAAACAACTTAGACCAGGATCATATGAGGCAAACTTCTTTACTACTATCTTTTTTGTTTAATAATTGGAAAAGATATGGCTGAGGTACTTCTCATTTGGGCTGCTTCATTTTTGTTTCAGTCATCTTTTGATCCTAATACAACTTTTTGGCCCAAAAAAAAAAGGCCTAGACCGAAATCGGACCGGTTTGGTCTGGTCCGGTCTTAACATGCTTTTTGGTCCGGTCCGGTCTTCAAATTTTTAGGACCAAAATGTTCGGTCCGGTCCGGTCCTAGGTTGTTCGGTCCGGTCAACCGAACTGTGCACACCCTTAGTTGTTGCTATTTATAATTGCAATTAGAGCTTTAGGGCTCTTTTTAATGGGCCTGGACTTGGATTATGGGCCACATGGCCTGTGCTTCATTTTAATTAATTTGGGCTTGGTTTGTTGTCTTGGACCTGCTGGGTTGTGGCTTGCATATTTGGCCGAATGCTTTGATTGGCTTGTTGACTTGACTAATAGATAGGCTTCCTGGGATGGCTGGGCAAGTGGGTTTGGCCCATTATTTATAAAAAAAAATCCCATTTTCATTAAAATGCCACATTATCATTGGAATTAATACCTTGGCGCACTGATCGTATTTTTACCATAACTTTGTGCTCCAAACTCCGATTGACGCAAGGTTTTCACCCAAGCGTAGCTAACTCAAAGATTTAGAACTTTTGTTTTTAGAGTTTTCTTCAAATTCCTTACGGGTTAGTGTCATAATTTTCTTGAATATAGGCATTGCGCGCAACCAATTTTTCCATTATTCGAAAACTTCTCGATTTAATTCCAAACACCTAAAAAGCTTCAAAAACACATCAAATATAATAATAAATACTCTCCAAAATATATATTAGTGGAATACAATATAACAATTTATTGGCACATCAATTTTTCCTCAACTTATACTTTGCTAGTTTTTGAGTAAAGTAAAAGCTTAAAATAAATTCTTTTATTAACCTCAAGGCTTCCCTCAAAAGAACGAGTTTAGCCTCATGATGGTTTGCAGTGAATATACCAACAAAAATCGAATGTAATGGTTCTTTCTAAAAATTATTCATCTTCTTTCACTATTGCAAATAAGTCAATAAAAACATCAAAACGCCCACATGCTAATAAATGTGGTACACATACAATATTAAAGTTCTTAAACTAGCAAGATTAATAAGAATATTTCATTCTCTTCACTCTCATTGTGTGTGTGTGTGTGTGAATTGACAACAACATAACATCATTGATATCTAAGTAAGAAAAACTTTCAAATTTCATCCAAACTATGCTTTGATTTAACTCCTCACATAGCATGCACTCAACAAATGAAACACTCAAGAATAGGGTGTAAATGCTCTCATTACATGCGGGCTATAAATAGTAAATGTATTCAAATTCAAATACTTCTTACATGTATATATAAAAAATGCTATAAATGAAAAAACAAGAGTCTCATGAAAGAATAAATCCCACTAGAAAAGCGAAATGCATAAATGGATCCCCTCCACCACTCTCACCTCTAAACCATATTCCAAAGGATCATTTGGACTTTTTTGGGTTATAATGCAAGGCTTAGGGCGATGGCTAATTAAATGAAGGGGTAAATACAGATTCATAAATCTAAGAAATACAGTTAACACTTTGGGCTAAATTTGACTTCATTTGAGTTTTTTTTTCTTTCTTTTCAATCTTTTCCTTTTCACATCTCTTTTTTTCATACAAATTTTTCACTTTGATACTTGGAAGAAATTTCATCACTTTTTTCTTTAACTTTTTTTTTAAAACTTTTTTTTCTTCATATTTCATTTTTTTCAAGCTCACTTTTTAATATTCCCCATATATAAAATAAATAATCTCAACATACTCTTAGATATAGGGAAGGCTATAAATCTAAGTTAAACTCTTAATTGGAGTAGGGAAAAGATATCAAGTTATCAAAGAAAGGTAATATATAAGGTTCAAAGGGGTGACTAGCGACATATATGTAAGGGTAGAATTAGGCTATATGTAGGGTACCAAAGATGGCCTAAGTCACTTCCTAAGGTTTCTAATTCTTCAGTTTAAGTAATATCACGAATCTTTAAAATAATTGCATTTCATGAACGTACATTTCTAGTGTTCAATCAAAGTAAAGAATAATGAGACTTTTTAACGAGATGCGCTTTTCAAAAATTAAGAGTTGGTGTATAAACCCTCAAATAGGAAGATTGGCTCAAATACTCACGGGTTATTTAGTCTCAACATTTATGTTCTTCAGGAATCTTCAGTTATGCTCACTCTTCCATCTAGTTATGTATAAGTTATCATATGTGCTCAAATATAATGATGCTTGAAAATCATATTTTTTTTTAATAATGATAGCAGGAGAACTAAGTATGCACATGTAAAGTATTAACACGAATGGGTCATCATTATTACATCGGCTAGAAAGAAAATCTCAGTCAATATTAAAGAACCATTGTAAAGCTTTTCTTTGTTTATTCTAAAAAAATTCAAAAATTTAGATCATTTTCTAACAAAGTGTAGTAAGTGAAGTGTATGGAATAATAAGGTAAATAAATCCCACCCCCTAACTGAAATCTTACATTGTTCTCAATGTATAAAGACAAGTAAATAAGAAAATGAGGGATATCACCTGAAGTCGATGAAGCTTAATGACAAAGATAAACCTGCACTTTTGTTAGAAATAGAACAAAGAAAAGCATAATATCCAATTTAATTGCAAAATGTGTTTTTATCAGGTGGAAGGTCAACATATATAATAATCACAACATGAACATAATTATTAAATCAACCACTTACCTCTATGCTTTGATGGCGGATGTCAGGCTTTTAGATCAAGGGATATTGGATGCATTGACTCAGTAGGCTCAACAGATGGAAGCAGGAAATCATTAAGTGAATAAGGTATCTCCAAAGGTGATGAGTTACTATGTTTTAACTCAAGTATTCCAGGATTAAATGGGATATTCTCACCTAGCTTCACACTATCGAATGATTTATCTCTCTCGCTATCTAGCTTTGAAAATAAAAAGTTATGCACATCTACTTACCACTATTCTTCTTTTATTCTCAACTTTTGTCTTGCATCTTCCAAAATTTTTTGATAATTTATTTCATCTCCCAACAAAGTTATAAAATCTTTTTCAAGCTCTGTGATGCCCCGAATCCCATTTTGAGATTTTCACCTCCGGGATCTAATTAATCACAGCTGCCATACTCGACGGCGGGTTTAAAATATGAAAATCACAACTTTTAAAATCATTTTCTTAATAAAACATGATCCGAGAAAAAGCTTGTTTTACAAAATTTCAGCATGTGGAGTTTGTTTACACAACAATCCGCCATGTTAAGTTTAAAACCATTTTCATACAAAAACAACACAAACCAATCCATAATTTAAATTCACCCCATAAATATGAAAATCATTTACATACGTCTTATTACAGGTCCTTAATACATGAATAAAAATTTCAGTTCTTATAAGAGTGTTTAAATACATCAAAACCAAATCAAAGTCAAATATACAATGTAGTCCTTCCCAAGGAGGGCTAAAAGATTCAGGGACATCAAAGGCCTCTAAACTCGAGAATCATGTGTCGCCCGAAATGCCAAACCTGCAAAACTATTTTGAAAATGGGATGAGCCAAATCTGGGCTCAGTGGGAACTATATAAGTGTAGTATGGAAATAAACATTGCATTTATAATCGTGTGCACCTTTATATAGAGGAAAATACTTACTTTTGGGCATAAGTTAAAACCATGCTATGTAATGCAAATCATATCCATGTGCATGCCAGGTCCTGCTAGGATCCCCGTCTTAGTCAGTTGAAGCTATATTATTCACTATTCGACCATGTCCTCACATGTTCCTAGGTATGACTGCTTTCTATAAGTTTACGCTTTGCTAAGGAGGCATCCATGAAGTAACTTAATAAATTATCAAAATCCTATGGCACGTCATGTTACGGTGAGTTGTCCAATGGTGGGAATCGTTACTAAGCGTTAAGAATCCTATACTTGTACCGAGAGTTGACAACTATAAGCCAAGCATTAGATATTTCGTCTATGTTTATATTTCATTATGAGTTTCGTGCTTGGCCGGTCACGAAGTGTCATTGCTAGACCATCTAACTCAAGCATTACGCTAAGATATTCCACTCGTTTAGTTATCCGTATTCTATGCTTGTCACTAGCGTTATAAATATCTTCCATACAATATAAACCGGCAAACTAATCTCATGATTACATGCATTTACATGTCCGGATGCTATATCTGCAGATTGATGGTTATTAAAACTTTCCACTTTAGATATTAATTCGTTATGGATGGTCAATTGGTTCCCTAAGTGTATCTTGATCCCTACATATATATATACATTTCACATTATTTGCAAAATATATATCACATAGACTATACATACAAAATAACACAAGATATAGTACAATAATGTGATCAAAGTCCACCATCACCTCTATCCGGGTGGTGTACCATATATTTTCCGAGACATAATCTCTTGTTCTCAATAGTTAGCCATGTCATCCAAGACATGTATCTCAATGGTAATCATAACCTCAACAATGATAATAATACCCGTAGTTGTCCAAGTGTCACCAGGTCTGTATTTCGTGGCCTTTTACCCATGCAGCAACAGGGCCTCTCATTCATTTTCGTGCACGATTTCGGGTCGTTCACCCGGGGCACTCGGTCCCAACTTACGGCCCTAATCGTTAGAGTCCAAATCGGGACCTCACATGGACTATGCAATCTCATCACCACACTTCATACATACATATATTCAATCATGAATCGCACAACATACACATTACCACATTCATAGAACCCATCCAATAGTAAATAAAATAAGATAATAAAAAGGTGTATCATTCATTTACATAATGCTGATATGGTAATTCACATTAGGAGTTTTATCATCACTCATATTCATATGCAACTAGACTAAGTGATCCGTCATTCTTAGAGCCATATATGTATAACTTTTATCATATTAGTAATAATGTAATTTGCCTTAAAGTCTGTCCACCGCATCTGGAAACCAACATCTCACCAAACAAAATTATGATATTGATAGGATGTATCAAGATAGCTAGCTTATTACAAATTCCCAACAATAGTATTCTTAAGCCATCAAACCCAAAGTTATTGTATATTATCCGCCTTGGTAGGTTTTGGTGCAACACTTTCGGATAATCATCTATATATAAACTCTATGGTATAAATGTGTATCTATGGTTTACAACTCATTATCAACCATTGGTTAAGTACAAATATCAAAGTCACCAAACTTTAGTTCACACACTTTCTACAAAATGGGTTTAATGTAAATATCCAAGGGTAGAAGCCAAAAGCATGAAATTAATTGTTTGTACATGCTATCTAAGTAAGAATCTACTAATTTGAAACACCAATTGAGGATTAATCAACCCAAGCCACATGGAATGCATACAACCTAGGGTTTGTCATAAAAACCACCAAATCATTGAATAAAATCTTTAATGCAACAAGTAAAAGTTGAAATCAAAGCTTTAATATTAGTGTTCCCACTTAATTGAAGCCTCATCCTTGAATTGAGATGCGTAGACCCTAAATCCTGAACCCCATTCCCGAGCTCAAGCTGCCATGGATGAGGAGGAAGGAAAAAGAAGATGAATAGTTGTTTAGAAGAGGGGTTGGATGATTTTTGAGCTTAATCTTTGGATGGGAGATGAAAAATCCACAAGAGACCTCAAGAATCTCTTATCTATCTCTCTCTAGAAGCTTTCGTGAGGTGGTGGTGAATTGAGGAAGAAAATGTAGAATGTATGTATATATAACTGCTATTCCAATTCGTGGGTTACTGTTCACTCGCACCACTTTTGGAACCTGTAGCACTGAACTTTGAATGACCATAACTTCTCGCTCGAAAGTACAATTGAAGTGATCTATATGTTCACGGAAAGCTTATTCAAAGCTCTACAAATCCTTAAGAGAAAGTTTTTCCAAATTCTCCACGAATTATTCACAGTAACGCGTCAAAGTTAGCACTACGCACAAAGTTACAAAAATGAACTGTTAGTGATTTGCCTATTTTGCGCCCAGTTTCGACCTACTAGGAGTTTGAATTTGTCTCTGGCCAAAACACAAAAGTTGTAGATTGCCTAAAAATCTAGACTCCGTTTAGGACGAAAACTCAATTTAGCGAGGAAGGAAGAAGTTATACTTCTTTTAAGTTATTCAAAATTATGAAGTCGAATAAATTGAAAACTTGCAATCTACATCCGATTTCGACTCGAACCACTCGAAATGACTTAAGACTATTCTAAAATGCTTAAATATATTAGTATAACTCGTTGAAAGTCTCAGAGCCATTCCGATCCTTTCGGAGCAAAATATGACTATCCGTAAGTCCACTTCTACCTTACGTGCGACCTATATCGTGATTCCGACAAACAGGGAGATACAGGGTGTTACAAGCTCGTCGTCACCTCCATCAAATACTTCCTCCTCTTCTTGGAGCTGTTTACTTATATTAAAGACATTAAGCTCTACCGTCATATTCCCAAAATTTATTTTCATTAGTCCATTCCTATAGTTGATTAGTGCATTAGTTGTAACGAGGAAAGGCCGACCAAGAATTACAGGAATTTGCCCATTTGTGTTTTGAACAGGTTTAGTGTTAAGAACTACGAAATCCACAGGGAAGTAAAATGTCACTAACTGTATCAAAACATTTTTAATGACACCTCTAGGAAAATTTAACAGAACGATTAGCTAGTTGGATTGTCATTGGTGTAGACTTCAGCTCTCCCAAACCCAATTGCTTAAAAACTGAATATGGCAATAAGTTTACACTAGCCCCTAGATCTACCAAAGCTTGCTCAATATGATGATCCCCAATCTTGCATGAGATTGTTGGACAACCAGGATCCTTATACTTAATAGGGATCTTGCATTGAATAATGGAGCTTACTTGTTCAGCTAAGAATGCCTTTTTCGGAATATTTGTTCTCCTTTTGTAAGTTAGCAAATCTTTGAGGAACTTAGCATAAGAAGGTACTTGCTTGATGGCATCAAGTAATGGAATGTTCACTTGAACTTGGTTAAACACCTTTAATATTTTTTCAAATCGATTACCTTTTTTTATTATCTTTCTGCTTATGGGAAATGGAGCTTAAAGAATAAAGGTCCTAATCGAGAATCTTCATTTGTTTGCGTAGCATGAGGAGTTTGGTTCACAACTTGAGGTGTAGGCTCAATGTAACATCTTGTATTTAATTATGTTGTATAAATCCCATTGTATGTATGTGAATGATCGTTTGGTGATTCGGGTGGTCCAAATCGATTTCGGTGGCTAAATAGGAAGTTTTGGTTCCTTGCGATTTGTGAATTTTGGCTAATTTTGGGCTATCGTAATTTCTTCGTTTCTTGTTCGATTAAGATTATGTTCGTGTACGTGTTTATTTTTCATACCATTCTACAACTTTCATGTTTTGATCGGAAGCTAAATCGCACTCCTTGTGGGTCAAAATAGGGTGCAAAGTAGGCTCATCGCTAAATTCGGGTTATTCGGTAATGATTCGGCAGAGCGCTGCCTTCGGCGAATTTCTAGAATAAATCTATCCATAATTTGGGAAAACTCACAATTAGAAAGTTTTATATCTTTGAATTGCCTTTTCGTGGACATAAAGATCAACCAAATTCGAGTTCCGAGCAAGGAGTTATGACCGAATTACCAACAGTGGTCAGTGTAGCCAAAATTAAGCTTGGACAGAATGTTTCTGGGATTGGTCCTAGAAATCCTAGGATCGGTCCCAGGCTGGGATCAGTCTCAGAAACCCCTAGGATCGGTCCCAGACCCCTGTGTGACGAATTTTCTAGAGTTTTAACCTCATTTTCTCACCATTTATCCCCAAAACTCCCAAAACTCGACCCAAACTTCTTCCTATCAACTTGAGGGCTCTAGAGAGAGATAAAGGTGGTTATTAGAAGGATTCTTACTCATTTTTCAATATCAATCCGATATAAAAGCTCTAAATCTTCCAAATCGTCCTCCTGGTCGCTATTCATCATCTTTCTCGCTGGGATTTCTTCGGATAAGGCTTGAACCTTCAAATTTTCTTTTTCTTTCTTATTGATAAGTTGAGGTAGGGGTTTTCTTGCCTTTAAAACATAATGATTTGCTTTTATTCTTCAATATTGATCACTTTTGACTTGTGTTTGCTTGTGTACTGAAAAATAAGTGAAATCTTGATATTTATATGATTGATGAAGCCATAAGGATATGATTTTGAGACAAAATATGCCATCCACACTTGCTTTAAAGTGTTATCCGAACTATATGAGATATCCTTTGGTTGTGTGAATAATATTTGTTGTTTATAATGGATTGTTGGCGGAAGTATACACACCAAAGGATATAAAGTGGAATTTGGCTAATTGTGAATGGCATAAATTGTCCCATATGGTTAGTAAATGGCATGATTTGCATAACCCACATGCATATTGTGTCAACCGGAAGCCTGGAGATGTTATGGAAAGATCTTGAACGCAATTGTGGCTAGTGATTTAATTGGCTATCTTGTGAAAGGCTTATATCTTCTTGTATTGATTCGAGGAGCTTGTATTCCTAAAAAATGGATACCTTGTGCCGATTGAATAGTGCTTGCCGGGATGGAAAAAATAGGCAGGACCCGGTGCCCTTGGGTTGAAAAGCCCTAAACCCTTGGGGGAGCAATGTTTGGCTGCCTATAAGCCACCAGTGTGGAGCCCGGGAACCTAGGCAAATTGGCAAGGCACTATGATTCTGTTGTTATCAATGTTTGTATGGGATCGGGATGATTGATCCCAGGACTGTTGCCATCTATGTTCATATGGGATCGAGACAATTGATCCCAGGGTATCAGCTTGATGATCCGATATCTCGGTGGCGTTGGATACACTCACAGCTCAGACTCTCTATTGTATGGTAATCAGTTGACATGGGAGGTAAACTACATTAGCATGTTCATGCATGGTAAATTGATGAACATGGTTCTTGTTGATATTATCGACTTACACGTGGTTTGAAAGATATGGTATTAAACCTGTTTTGAACATATGCCTTTCACCCCCTACTGAGCAAATTGCTCACCCCGGTTTTCTTTAAATCCTTACAGGTACTCACAAGTCTCATGAGGATAAAGAAGCGACGGGATCAGGGACGAAATAGAAGCTCTGATACAATTCATTTTTGGTATATATATATATATTCTGGGAAGCCACGGCTAGCTCGAGTAGTTATATACTTTGTGAATTCATATGGTTTGGGGTTTACATATATGTTGCATGCTTAAATGTTATGATATGATATGTACCCCCTCCTTGAACCCTTGATATGCATGTTGTTACTTGTTTGTTTCCCTTCATTATATACCTATCTTAATCCTACTAAGATGGGTTAGTAACACTCCAGATCTTAATTATAGGTGTTACCCTATAGATTAAGGCGGGGGTGTTACACTCGACCTCAATTAGAATATGATCTTCTTCTTTATCTTCATCCTCACTATCTAGAAGTCTCACTTTATTGTCAATTACCTTTCCTAACCTAAGTGTGTGATGGCTTGAACTTGGCTATATGTTAGCGCATATGGTAGGTCAAGAGTTGTCCCACTTAAGAAAACACCTTCAGGATTCAGAATTGGCTGACTCGAAAACTTACCATTCTCTCTCTCACCTAATTGACTTTCCATTTGACTCTGTAACCTAATCATGGCTTAAG
Organism: Lonicera japonica; assembly: GCA_021464415.1. Lineage (NCBI taxonomy): Eukaryota > Viridiplantae > Streptophyta > Magnoliopsida > Dipsacales > Caprifoliaceae > Lonicera > Lonicera japonica. Next base: position 13,575,562 of record CM038465.1, read on the forward strand.
TGTCCATGATGCCGTTATTCATAACTTCTCGCAAAAGTTGGCTTGAAGTTTGATTATTTTGGGTGGTCACTTGAATCAATTGTTTAAGAGTGTCTTCCAAAGATGAGAATTATTGTGGAGTGACATGGGGTGATGGAGCAGGCAGACCAAGTTGGAATGGTGGGTAAAAACTGACTGGAGGGCGAAAACTAGGAGGTGGTTGTTGTCGTGGAACTGATGGACTCCCATATTGGGTATGAGTTGAGCTTGTGTCCACGAAAAATTTGGGTTACTTCTCCAACCCAAATTGTATGTACGTCTCTGTGAATGGATTATTGAATTGCTTATTGAACTTGTTCATTGCATTTACTTTATATGGCGTGAATTTGGAGAATCCTACCATAGAGAGGTAAGTTTGCGACATATGCATAGGGTTAGCACACACATAGCATTCTTTAGCTTGAATTTGGTTGACAAAATTACTATATAACTGCAGAGTTAACGCTTCAAGTTTTTGAGAGATTATCTAATTGCCTTCTAGTCTCTACACTTTCAGATAGCTCATAGATGCCCTATTTCTTGACTTCATTCTTAACTTAAGCTGATGAATTTCTATGAGAAGAAAAATATCATTGCTGAGAGCTCTCAAAAAGATTCTCAAGAAAATTATAAGCTTCATCTTCTGTGAGATCAAGCAAAGTGCCACTGTTCATGGACTCAATCATATTTCGATTAGTTTGAGTCAACCCATTGTAGAAGAACTGGACTAGTCTCCATGTTTGAAAACTATGGTGGGGACATCTCAGAAGAAGGTCCTTAAATCTTTCCCATGACTCGTAAAATTTTTCATGATCCTCTTGACAAAAATCGGATATCTATCTTCGAAGTTCATTTGTCTTTGACATAGGAAAAAAATTAGTAAGAAATTTGGAAACCAAAGTCTCCTAACCAGTGAGGGACCTAGAAGGTAGCGAATTGAGCTACGCATTTGCTTTCCTTTTCAGGGAGAAATGAAATAAACGTAGACGAACTGACTCATTAGAAAAATTTAGAAACTTGAAAGTAGCGTAAATTTTTAGAAAATCCTTAATATGAAGATAAGAATCTTCTTGATCAATTCCATGAAAATTAGGAAGAAGTTGCATCACTTGCGGTTTAAGTTCGAAGTGGTTTGCGATAGTGGGAGGTAAAACGATGCATGACAATGGGTTGGTAGTGATAGGAGAGAAAAGCTTTTTCAAAGTTTGCACTTCTTCTTGTTCTTCAGCCATTGTTCCTTCCTCAAACAAAGCATTGAGTTCTAAGTTCTCTATTCGATTCAATCTCTTAACACCAAGCTTCCAAAAAATACTCATGCACTACTCTACTCCTAAGATGTGTGCTCTTTTTCTTTTTATTTATTTTTTTATTTTTTATAGAACTAGTAGATGGAAATAATATAAATTAGTGAGATGGCGGGAAAATGAATTTTCAAGTCCCTGACAACGACGCCAAAAATTTGTTGTGAATGTTTTATATACTCACAAGTGCACGAATCAGATATTAGTATAACTTAGGCAAGAGTGAGGTCGAAACCTAAGGACTTGACGGATGGAACGTACATATTTCACTCACTAATTCTAATTAATTCATAATCTAGCTTAAAAATAAGGAAGGATGGTTTATCAACTAAAAATACTAATTAAATACTAATTAAATAATCAATTAATAAAATATTAGGGTGGCAGAGTCATATATTTGATATGATATTTTAAATATTCATACCCAATAAACTCTACTCTTTGTCTCGCATTAATTTGGTCTCTGAACTCTATTAGATGTGAAAAATAAATTCAATTAAGCTCAATTAATTTATAAAATCCAATGATTAATTCTTCCACGACCAAACTTATATATAAAATTAAAACACTCACTATATCCGTCAAAATACACCCTATATCCTCTCTCAACAAATCGTAAGGTGAATCCAATAAAAAATAATGAGAATCCTACTTTATTTTTATCAATTAAAATAGGCATGCAATAGGAAGAATTATTTTTAACATTAAAGCATTAAATTGGTATAGTCTATTGGCATGAATACGTGCAAGAGATTCAATCAAACATACTCATCCTTAACCCTAGAAAATAACCTAGTATAGCATGCTTAAAAATAAAACAAAACAAATAATTAAAGAATTCATAAATAAACAAACTAGGTATTTACTTGGTACGTGTAAATAAATTGAAAAAAAAAATAATTCTGAATTAATTATAATGATCCAAAATTGTGCAAAGAAAGGAAAAAATATCAAATATAAATCCCACGGCTGACTGCTGCTATTTATAATTGCAATTAGAGCTTTAGGGCTTTTTTAATGGGCCTGGACTTGGATTATGGGCCACATGGCCTATGTTGCATTTTAAATAATTTAGGCTTGGTTTAGGCTTGGTTTGTTGTCTTGGGCCCGTTGGGTTATGGTTTGCATATTGGACCGAATGCCTTGATTGGCTTGTTGACTTGAGTAATAGATGGGCTCGCTGGGATGGTTGGGCAAGTGGGTTTGGCCCATTATTTATAAAAAAAAAATCCCATATTCACTAAAATGATATATTCTCGCTGGAATTAATACTTTGGCGCACTGATCATATTTCGGCCATAACTTTGTACTCCGAACTCTGATTGACGCAAAGTTTTCAGCCAAGTGTAGCTAACTCAAACATATAGAACTTTTGTCTCTGGATTTTTCTTCAAATTTCGTACATATTAGTGCCAAAATTTTCTTGAACACAGGCGTTGTGCGTAAGCAATTTTTCCATTATTCGAAAACTTCTTGATTTAATTTCAAATACCTGAAAAGCTCCAAAAATACAACAAATGTAATAATATATACTCTACAAAGTACTATTATTGGAATACAATGTACCAATTTCTTGGCACATCAAGCACCATTCCCCGCCACCTTTCCACCACATACCACCACTCTACAACTTACTAACTCCACTCCCCACCACCTCTCCACCACCTAAGTCTATAGCACCACTCTCAATCACCTCTCCAACACCTACTATGTCCATAGTACTAGTCTTTACAAGATCTCTTAAAGGGGATGATTGCGTTATTTTAATAAGAGAGCTACGGATTTATAAAATTATGAGAGCTTTTCTCTTTTGTTCTTTACGAACATGTTGAACAAATTCGGTTTGTCCGTAATGTTCATTCGACTTATTAATTGATTCATCATAATCAATTATGGTGTTATTCATGTATACCAAGGTTCGCATCTCTCTATAGGTATTGAGTCATAGTGTTCATTAATCCATCTACCCATATATACCAATGTTCATGCTTCTTTATAAGCAACGAGTCGCTGTGCCATCCGAATCTGATTGTAGAAACGAACTTTCATCCGTTTTTACTACGGGGTTTGTCACACTATTGTTGTGGTTCATAACAATTACTCCCCGCTAGCTCTCCACCACGTACTACCACCTATGCACCTATATCCACCATTCCACCACCTGTCCACCACGCAAATTCATTTGTTTATATGTTGACATTGTCTTCAACACATTTGGAGAGTTGCAACAAGTATTTACCGCCATTTGGATAACCCCACATGCATAAGCAAACTGGTCCATTGGCAAGTACACCATTACTGACACTTTCATCTTCACCCACTGTAGAGGTGTTAACACAATTGCCGACATTTGAGGTTGTAGATACAACTACAGTTACTATTGACAGAGGTGTAAAGAAGGGCAGAAGGAGAGGTAGAGGAAGAAGTACATGTAAGGGTGAAATTGAGGCTGTAGATGCATATATAAGTGCATATCATGAGGGGGCGACAGACTTAAAAAAAAAGAGGAAACAACCTACTTGTGGTACATATTATGCTTATAGGGGTTTGCTACTGTAGATGGACTTATTTTTTTGGGGTATATGTTTATAAATATGGTATTTGATATTTTTGGGTACATGTATATATGTTTGAGGTAGTTTTACATATTTGTTAAACATGTTTAAAATTATCGGATTGGTCTAAAACAAACATAACTCTATCGAAATTTAGTTGAAAAATATTAAGTTTTTATTATATTCAGAGATTTGATGAGCTACTGAAAAAGGTTTGTTTTGACGATACAATGGGTTGCAACAATGATTTGACGAGCCGCTAAAAAAATCAGTGATTTTACAACATAAAGCTTCATCTTTTTTCATCTTTCACTTGAATGCATTGTCCATTGTTTATAAAAGCAATCTAATAAGAAGTATCCCACATTAAATATAATTAAAACTTTAGGAAAATAAGGAACATAACATATTAAATAAATGAAACCAAGGTCTTTTAACGTAATACAACATGAAAAATATTTGAAAATAACGTAAGCAATTAAACGTGAACTGAGCAAATCAAATATTAAGTTTAACTCCATTTTCATTTGCAACTGCGCTTCTAGACTTGTGGCAATATCTTTAGCATTGTATTGAATACCGGTGTTCAATGCATTAGCTCTCCATATGGCAGTTTGGAAGACAATATTTAAGACACCCAATGGCTAATGTACATGCGGAGATCTATTTGCATTGTTACCCATTCGAAATGAGAATGGTTGTAAAGGCCGTTGTCCATTAGTGGCTTGTTCGAGTTAAACTTTGCTATCAAAAGAACATGTTTGTTTATTGGCTCATTCAATGGATGCATTGAGCTATGTCCAGATGCAACAATCATCTAGTCTTTATTAAATACTTCAAACCAGAACTTGTCAAATAAAATAAAGTCATAGTATCGCCATGTCCTGTACAAGTATGGTGAGAAGACAATAATCATGTGATACGTATTTAGCAAGTACCACATATACACATAAAATAAAAGTGTCCATAAATGCATAATCAGGAACACGATTCACGAATAATAGGGATGTTTAAGGTTTGGCCACTGATATAAATAGAACCTTGTCCTCCAATGAAGAGGTGGGACCTATAACAATCTTTGGCACTTTCGTATGGTTCTTCAAGCCCCATTTTGTAGGAATCGATCTCGTATTTTCGATTGGATTTCACTTGGAAGAAGGGGAACCAAATCATCAATCTAGAGGAATTGCTCATGTTTGTTTTTATAGAGTGAGATTGTGTAAGGTATGAGATATTATATAGGATATTAAGAAGCATGTGTTTGAACAGTGCATTGAGGTGACGAGACAACTAACAAAAATATTGAGCTTTTTACTTTATCAAAGATTTGATGAACCACTAAAAAGGGTTTGATTTGACGATTGAATGGGTTGCAGCAATGATTTAACGAGCCACTAAAAAGCTTTTACTATTGGATTTTTTAATACAAATGAGAAAAAAAGAGATAACGGGTTTCAGTAAAAGGTCAAATCATAAATATCACTTTGCAGTGTGTTATTATATCATCCAACTTTAGCAATGCACATCTATGTAGATAGACATTATATAAACCCCATATCTAGATAATTTTCGTTTATCTCACTCTTAACAAACAATGGCTTCTTCTGGCTCAAGCAATAATTAATTTGAAGACATAAATGGATTCCCAATGAATGACAAAATTTAGTTGTGCGATGCTTGGAAACAACTAACACGTGATGGTAAGTGATGTGAGCAGGATAACCAGCGACCATGGGAGCAAATGGCTGCAATTTTTAATACCAGACCTAAGAAATTGAGCTCCTTGTGCAAAGACAGGGTTGTGATGCCTGATGAACTTGCTCAACTATGGGCAAAGGTTGAACGCTGGTAAAAAAGTTGACCGCTTTTACAATGAGAATGAAATACCTACTCCTCATCCAAAAATTTTGATTGATTATCCTGGAAGTAGGGCTCACTATTTTGCAAAATTCTATAGCAAAGTTGATACGAAAATGCTAAAAGCTTGTTTTAGTAATTATATTTTATTAAAATTTAATTTATGTTTATTTTTACAGTATTTAATGCATAATATTTTATCTTGTCTTTCCTGCAGATCGAACACGCTAAGCTTATTTACTTGGTGGAAGGAGTAAATTTTCCTAAGGGGTGCACTAGAGATTCCATCAGAACTCTCTTAATTGATATATCGTTTCTACTATGCAATGTTTAAGTTGATGTGTTTTTCTATTTTAGTCTTCTTCTTCTTCTTCTTCTATAATGTTTTTATTTCATGCAATCTGTAACCACGGACACTTTTATAGAAGTTTTCGTGTCTAGTTATGTTTTAAGTTTTAATTAATGAAAAAAATATCTATGATGTCTACTATGTAATGGTTTTTCTTAATGTATTATTTATTGAAGTACTTTTTTGTACTATAAAGAAATGTGTAATGTTGTGTTATCTAATGAAGATAAAATATATAAAAATAATGATAAAGTAACAAACTTAAATTCAAAACAAATTTAATAAATCCGAAAGACTATATAGTGTTTATGTAATAAATTCAAAACAAAGTTAAAAAAATATTTTAAAATTTCAAAACATAAAAATTATATTTTAAATTATACAAAAATAAGCAAAATATAATAACAATGGAAACAAGAATAAATATCAGTAATTCAAAGATTAAAAATAATTAGAACTTAAAAAAAGGAAAACTATTTAAAAATAATATATATTAATAATAATAAAAGAGATTGATAAAGCATGAATAAAAGTTTTTTTATTGAGTTTGAGGATTTGGCAGAACTGTTCATTAAAAAAGAATTAAAAAGTGTGAATGGAGGTCACCATTAAAAACGGCACATTTGATGCTATTTTTTAAAAAAAAATCAAAAATTAAAATTGCTATTGCAAATGCCGATTTCAATGGTGAAAGTGGTAATGATGATGCCATTTTATAGGACAAAATCGACAACGGCGATGCCGTTTTAAAAAAAATAAAAACTATCAATTTAAAATTGGCATCATTGATGTTGTTTTCAATATTGAAATTAGCATCACTAATGTCATTTTCAAAAATAAAAAAATTATAAATTTTAAAATTGGCATCGCTGATGCCCTTTTTAGTAATGAAATTGGCATTGCTGATACCATTTTTAAAGACATTAGATTTGGAATAAAGATGGAGAAGATATTATTTAAAGATATAAGATTTTTGAAAACGTTAAATTGGGAAAGAAAAGTCAAAAATTATGAGAGTTTTAAATTTGATGTGACATCTTTGATGTGTGTATAGAACTCATTTAAGATTGTAGAACTAATGCATATCATAACATGTGACTTTTTAATTATTAGATTCATATACTTTTTGGAGAAAGTGTTGGTCAAAAATGGTATTTTTATAATATAGATGCACATAATTGTATATTATCGAACAAATATAAATGTTAATTCTAGCATGTGAGCATACAATATATGCATACAGTACTATCTATACATAAACATATGTATTATATTTGTATTTAAAGGGTAATAACATGTTTTATCGGGCTAATTTGTAAAGATAAAGAATTGGATTTAAATATAATTTTTTCACTCAATAAAAAATACTCATTTAGACCCAAACTGAGAACACCGTACCTTAAAGATAATAAAAATTGAAATGAATACGACCCGAATGGACCCATTGCCCAGTCTAGTGTGACTGCCAAAAATTTACAATTATCACACAAGTGGCCCTGCATGACCAAAATCGTTTGGCTTGGCCCAATTCTTGCGACTAAAGCCCACTACCTGTCCAAGTTTGAGTTGTCATATTTATCTGACATCAAAGACATAAAATACTTAGTTAGAATATATTTTAATAAAAATAAATTTAATATGAACTTTCTAACTATTTAGCCACACTATATATATCAATTTTTGTGCTAAACAAAATGTCTCTTTACTATTATTATATTTTGAATTTGTTATAGATCCTACCCTAAAAATTAGAAAAGATATTGGCTTCAAGTATTAGTTTGTATATATGTATATAGGGGGAGATTTAAATTACACGGTTGTAAGATTAAGAAATTTTACACTCATCCATAATTTTTTCTCAAATTCATAATTTATCAATTATTTTCTTAGATAAGCTATTTTTATTGTAACTATCAAGTATGCAAGGTTTCAAACCAAACAATATTTGTAACCATATAATCATTGTACTTAATTTTACTTAAGTTTTGTATGATTAATTCAATATATAACATGATTATTACAATGGACTTCTACATCTCTGATTAATTTAATATTTTGCATGCATCTTTGACATATTATAATTAAATAGTTCAATGGCTAGATCAATTAATTATGAAATTGAGAAAAAGTTATTAACGGGTGGAAAAATTCTTTATTTTACACCATGTATAGCTTGAACATTCTCCATATATATATATATATATTTTTGGGATTGGGGTTTTTTTTTCCCCACCAATAGTGGTCCCTTATTCATGTAGTTCACTAGATATAAAATGAAAGATACCCCCCCCCCCCCCCAAAAAAAAAAAAAAAACAAGGGAATAACGTAAAAAAAGGAAAGAAAACAAAAAGTAGCGTATCTTCATCTAAATTAATAGTCTTCTTTTCTTATGTTTTTGCAATATCTCAAATTGATAGTTCCATTTTTTTCTCGGGACAAAATCAATACCCTCAATCTCACAATAAAAAATGAATTATAAATTTGACCGTTGATTAAGTTAAAATTATTATTTTCTTAAGATGTACTAAATCCAAAGTGGTGCAATCTTCATTAGTCGAAGGGATTATAATGGAACAACCCTCTTTGCAAAATAGTGTCATCTTTTTAAGAAAAAAATCCTACACTTAAATGGACAAAAAAATGAATTTTTCGATAAATTTAAAATTTAATAAAAGTGGGTAGAAATAAAAATTAATATACATGCTGAATGGAATTTAATTAAGAAATGTAGATGTAATTGTTTTTTTCCCTCGTTAAAATATGTGGGAAGTGCCAATAATATTGTGATCTTTAATTAAAGCCAAACGCCATCCATAAATTGGTGACATGGAATCAAAGTTTGATTTTGATTATCAATGTTTGAGTTGAGTTACACTTTCATCTAAACTTGGATACTCCATCAATTGTTTGGAAAAAAATTTGATGGGCGTTCAGTTTTGAATAATCATGCAACTCAGCTCAAACTTTACAAACCAAATTTTTGCAAATGAATCATTACAGACCAAAGCTAGAATAAACTTCAAGGGAATAAAAGGCCAATTACTCTACACTCGATCTACTAACAATAATAAGTTTTGGGAGACACGGTTTTAGACTTTTGAGATATGTATTAAGAACATATATAGTGATATGTTACCTTACATTGGTAAGCGCTATATTTTGTGTGAGACTCTACTCATAATAAACCTATTTTATTAACCAATGTTTAAAAGACACATGACCATGTCCCATTACTACCTAAACCCTCTCCAAAACGTACTATTATTAGAATGTTCCAAGTCAAAGATTCTAACTATCTCATTCACTTGTACCACAAATCATCTCCAAATGTTTGGTAAAGAGAGCTTAACTCATATCCACAACCTTTCAAAACTTCACTCAAACCCATCCCCTATAAGTTCAACACACATGAGCTTCACAATATGTGTGCAAAAAAAAGTAATAAGTTTCTTCTTTCCCAAGTGTACATTGGCCAATAAACTTCTTATTTATTTTTTTATTTTTTCAATTTGTCAAAAAAATATGAGTCATTCAATTCACTCCACTTTTTTCGTAATCCTCTCATGCCTCTTCCTTTTCTCGTCAGTGACCACCGCTTTTAACATCACCAAGATCCTCAGTAAGTACGACGGATATGGCACGTTCAACAGTCTTCTTTCGCAGACAAAACTCGATGAAGTAATAAACGGGCGTAGCAGCATTACAGTGTTGGCGGTCCAGGACGGCTCGATATCTGGCCTCTCGAGCAAATCGCAAGATGTGGTTAAGAGGATCTTGAGCAATCACATCGTTCTTGACTACTATGACATGCAAAAGCTCAAGAACCTTAAAAATGGGAGCGCCAGCCTTACGACCTTGTTCCAGACTTCCGGTGATGCCACGGGCCAACAAGGTTTTCTTAAAGTCAATGTCAAGGGGGGCGGCGAAATCAAAGTAGGTTCTGCAGCAAAAGATGCTCAACAAGACGTGTCGATTAACAAAATGGTTGCGTCCCAACCCTACAACATTTCCGTACTCGATGTTTCTGGTCCTATTATCGCTCCTGGGATTGAGAACGTCCACAATTCACCGGCTCAATCACCGAGGAAGGTGTTGGCTCCGGCTCCTGCACCACACAAGAAGTCCCCAGCACCGGCAGAAAGTCCCGAGATGGATCCTCCTTCCAGTGCAGACGGACCTGCGGAAGATGGTGGTAATGCACCCACTCCCGGAAAATCAGGAAGTGTTAAGGGGCGTGATGTTAATTTCTTGGTTGGTTTGATGGTATTCTTGGTGGCATCTTTCCTCGCGGCTTAATGAGCGAGCGTTAGCTAGAAGAAGCAATAATGATAGATACGTATGATCGCGAGGAAGAATACTGCCCGGAATAAATGAAAACAATAAGATCTCGTTTCAATATGGATTGGAGGGGACTTTTTTATTTTCTAACACAGAGAGGGAAAATGGTGGAAAAGTAAGCCTAGATTAAGAGTCTCTCCTATTTTCTTGAAACATTAAGTTCATATATGATCATTTTGTAATGGCTTTAACTTGTTAATGAAACCACCTCTTGCTTGGGCTTGTTGGCCTAACCATTTAAATCTCTCTCTCTCTCTCTCTCTCAATTTATGCATAGTGTTGTGTAGAGAGATATTGGCCGGTACAATCCAGTTAATATGTTAACACTGAAGTAAATTTTTGGACCATTGTTAACAATGCTATGGAGAAAAAAAAATTCCTAAAAACAAAAAGTTGTATCAACTTAAACTATTTAATTCAATTAAAATTAAATATTGCTATAATACTCTAGACACTAATTAATAACAAGAGTCGGTAACCTATCGATCCATGATGATCAAACTCAAAGCTTCCTTGTTACGAGTTAAGCCATCACCTTGTTTGATTTCGGTGTTGTATGTATGATTGTTTTATATTACTTAATTATCCAGTTAACGTAATGCATATATAAGAGTAAAGTTTTGTGAATTAGAATCGACATAGACTTTAGGGTTTGTTTACATATTCACGATTAATTATTGATAAAATTGTTTTTAGCGAATAACTTGCACATAATAAACCTAGGTTAACTCTGTCACCCGAAATTTTCAATTGGTTTGAGAGCGTGTTCTGATCTTGATCGACCTAGATTAGGCTAGCATGGCAAAAGATGAGATGTTAAATCCAAAGATAATGGTGACTCATTATTTTGATGAATCATTTCTTCGGATAGAAGAAGCTTACGTAAACACTTGCTCAAAATCTCACTTATTTAATTCTATTTTTGAAGACCTCCGAGTTTCTCTAAAAAATTCACCATGATACATGTAATCGATGCATAATATATATTAAAATATTGGATACAAATTTTTGACTCCTAGGGTCCAATTTACCTATATTAGAAGGCTATTATCTGCGTTTATCTTAAATCCAAAGATGATAATGTTTACTGTTTTCACCGGTTGGTCTGAGCCAACTGAAGCTTCCGCGGACGGGAAAACCACCACGGTTAAACCCGTTAATAAATGTTTGGATGAAGAGCCTCAGGCAGCTAAATGGAAAACAAAGGGTTTGATTAATTAGGCCATTGTTTTGGGTCTTTTAATTAAGCAATGTTTAATTTGATCCTGACGAACTTCCTGGATCTATCACCATTGAGATCGAAGCACTTAATTGTAGTAACATTTCAAATTTTACATCGTTAATTACATTTTCTTATAAATTACATGTTGAATTATGAGATGAATTTGAAAGAGTTTTGCTTCGTTCGTTGTTTGTTCTTTCATCTCAAAATAAAGTTCCAAAATTTGTGGAAGTGGAAAGGCCTTTGAATATGCCCATTACATTCAAGTTAGCCCATGCCTTCAAATCATCTCTAACTATTTTTAATTTTTTGAATAAATTGAAGCGGGATTCAAACTCAAGACCTCTTTGTTATTGTTAGTCGAGAGTGAATTCTGGTCACTAGGTTAATCCTAGTAGATATCTCTAACCAATCTTTGAGAGGCTCCTTTGATGAACAAAAAAATGAAACACAGAAGCAAAGGCTCTTGTGAGAAAAGTGCACTTCTAGCCTAAAGTGATTTTCATGATTTTCATTACATTAGAGGAGTCATATCTTTGGCTCTAAATTCATGTGCAAGGTAGACTGATGTTTTTTTTTTTAAAAATCACTACATTTTATTTTTTTTATTTATTTGAACAAAATTATATTTTGCGTTTTTCTTAGATATTTCATTGAACCAACATTTTAATTTTTCTCTTTGTTTAAGTCTCTTTCACAGGCTTACTGAAAAAGAAGGTTCGCCCTTATTTTGATTTTAAATTTCACTATATGAATAAGCTAGCTATATATATATATATAAGAGTATATAAATAACATGCATAAAGAAAATTAGTGTAATATTGATTTTAATAAATGTAAGCTTTTCAGGTTAAATCCAGCAATGACTTAGGGCTCTTTCATTTGTCCTTCAAATTGCGAATTAGACAATTTACCATAGATAATTTACAATTTTTCATTTATTAATTTTTGGTCGTGTAAATTGAACAATCATAAATATGATAATTCAAATTGATTCACAAAAACTCAAATAAATCACTTTAAGTGAAACTTGAAATTGCTTAATTTTACGGTTAAATATTTCACTCCAACTCTAAATTTTCGAGAAGATCTAGCTAGTTTTCACACTTGATGTTGATGCCTCTACACAAAATTTTAAATAACATAGAGGAATTGAGAACATATTTTTGTTTAACATTCAAAATTTCTCATTTAAATTTTCCAAACACAAATGGATTAGAATAACGAAAAAATTAATTTCAAATTTCTCAATTGAAAAGGAATTAATTATAAAATTAGGCAATTCATGCAACCAAACGTGACCTTAATTAATTAATAAATTTTACCAACTTCACATATATACCAACTCAAACTTGAAAATCTTTCGGGACATTTTGCAACACAAATCATGTCCTAATATGTAGGAGAGAAGCTTACACCTATCTAAGTACCTTTTCCCTCAAATTCTATCATAATAATCATGCAAAAAAAGAAAGAATTCGTACACATCCGCCATAATTGACAAATACATCCCTAATTCATTCGTGTCTCTCAGGTACTAAAATACATTTCTGATGGTCCCTGATATTAAAAATTTAAAACATTGTTGTTGTTTCTACTTGCTTTGGACAAAGGATATAAGGATTTGAGCAATTGTTTACATGTGGGACTAAATGAGATGGAAATGCTTGTGTTGATAGAGACTTTTTCTTCTTCTTTTTTTTTTGAGCCTTTTCCAAGGAAAAGATTGGTCAATTTTTACCTCGATAAGTAGGTTATATTCGTAAACTTTGCAATGCATGTCTTCGCGGAATTCACATCCGGCCACCACTATTTTTTGGATCGTGAAGAGTAGTTGATGAGGCTACTTGACCTTCAAATCAAGCTCAGCTCGTTCCTTGCATTCCTTCAACTTTCTCCCTAGCTTGTTAGTATACTTTGCAGCTAGTTCGTATATACTCGATCTTCTTTCAAGTCGAAAGCTTCAACTGAAAGTTGAAGAAAGTGAGACAAAAAACTTGTACCGCTTTGTGACCTCTAGGACTGGATCATCTTCGTTGTTATCATCATTTATTTCAATTCTATTTGCAATTGTTGCCTTTTTGGTCCCGGCCACCTTTTCAAGATGAGTGGCTTAGGATTTTCATCTTTATAGTCATCACATATTAGGACAATCCAAAGGGCCTGTGTTTTTGAGGTATGCTAACGTATGATTCCTACTTCATATTCGAAACGATGTGTTAATGGATGACTAAAGTGGAACTAAACATAAAGTGTGTTCTCTTATTTACTAAAAAAAAATGAAAAAAGAAAGTACAATGATCAAATCGTAAAAAAATGTTACGATAATTAACTGTATACAGAAACCTAAGTCAACTACACACATATATCATTTATATAAAATAATAATAAAGGACAATGCATAAATGGTGCTTATAATAAAGGACACCCATTTGAATTCATTAAGGATAAAATATAATCATTTTTATTAATTATTTTTTTATTATGTTATGTGCGTCATTTTACTATATTGCCCCTTGTAGTCTTGCCCATTATATCGTTGTTCATTAGTTAAGGTCGAATTCAAATTAGTTTTGGATTTGACTTCTAACAAATTTGGAGAGATATGGATAAATATTTTTAATCAACAAGAACCCATGAAGAGAAGTATTAGTTTCCAACAAAATCCGTGTATTTAATAAGTTGCGAACTATTGAAGGTAGTTTTTTTCTCTTCTCACTCTGCCTTTTTCTTCTTATCAATTTTGAATACACAGCTCCTCCTCCTCCTCTCCTACCCGCTTCTTGCTTGGTACAATGGCCAGAGCACTAGCTGTGTGCGCTACTACCTCGACATTTGGAGCATACAAGGTATTATGATTCTTGGAGTGAACATTGGAGGACGCTTTATTTGTTTCTTCCATGCTTATAATTTATTTTGCTTTTGGTGATGTCTCATCATCATCATAATATCATGCTATTCTTTGTATTTGTTTTGCTGCCACTACTCACAATTGGAGAATTTTTTGAATAGTGACTTAAAATATATTTTCAAGTAAAGGTTATTGCAAATTTGGGGTCTGTTTATTTGTTTATTATATGCGGTCTATTGATGGAGGTTTTATCTTCCCTAGGTTTCATCTTCCTCATTGGTAACTACTATACCATTTAGTGAAGAAATATAACTTAATATGTTCTTCCTATTTTATATTATGATTGTTAGAAAATTGTAAAAATGTAACTTACCAGAAAATTGAAAAAAAAAAGGTAACTTAATATGTGTGGCAGAAAATTGAAAATATGTAACTTAATATGTCTGACAATAAATTGAAAATATGTAACTAAATATGTTTGAGTCTAACAAAAAATTAAAAGGATGCAATTTAATATGTCTACTAGGAAATTAATTAAAAGTATGTAATTTAATATGTCTACTTGTTATTCTGGAAAATTGTGATTCAGACATATTTGCACATTCAGTATCATATTATATCTGATTAGTTTAAGATATTTACTTCCTTTGACTTTTTTTGAATAATTTTTGTATTTATCTTCTTGATTGATTTTTTATGATATTTGTGTTTGAATTTAGTTTTATTGATTTAATTTTGAATTTAATTTTATATTTATTTTCTTTTAGTTATCTTTAAGAAGGGTAATATTAGAATTCAACTTAATTAATTGTAATAATAAAATTATTAATATTTTGTCCTTAATTAAAAAATTGTCCTCTAAATTAATTAAGTCAAACGAGTATCCTTTAATAGAAAGAGAGTCCGACATTCGTCCTTTTAAAAAAAGCCCCTACCTTACCCATAGGCGAATTGAAAGCTAAGCAGTGGGAATTCTAAAGATTCCCCATGGGAAAAAGAGAGATGTCTCATACCTTACCCATAATATGTGAAAGTATCGACGTAATTTCATAGAGTCATTCGGTCTGAATGCTAGATGAAGAACATAAGCTAGATGACGGAACGGGAAAACCTAGGATGTAAAAGATCATAACATGAGTGATTCGGCAGATTTTTTTTCCTATATATCCACCCATGTGGTACTTCATTAGACGATATATAGAATATCCATCTGTATAGATATCATCATCTACATCCAGAAAGCCGTATGCTTTGGAAGAAGCTTGTATAGTTTGGGAAGGGGTTTTGATTGATCAAAAAGAAGAATCTACTTCAACCGATATGCCCTTAGGCACGGCCACACATAACATAAAAAGAACACTTGGAAAGGGTGGACAATTAGCTAGAGCAGTGGGTGCTGTAGTGAAACTGATTGCAAAAGAGGGGAAATCGGCCACATTAAAATGAACTTCTAGGGAGGTCCGTTTGATATCCAAAAACTACGCAGCAACAGTCGGACAAATGGGGAATGTTGGGGTGAACCAGAAAAGTTTGGGTAGAGCCGAATCTAAGCGTTGGCTAGGTAAGCGTCCTATAATAAGGGGAGTAGTTATGAACCCTGTAGACCATCCCCATGGGGGTGGTGAAGGGAGGGCCCCAATTGGTAGAAAAAAAAATCCACAACCCTTTGGGGTTATCCTGCACTTGGAAGAAGAAGTAGAAAACGGAAGAAATATAGTGAGAAT
This sequence comes from Lonicera japonica, assembly GCA_021464415.1. Lineage (NCBI taxonomy): Eukaryota > Viridiplantae > Streptophyta > Magnoliopsida > Dipsacales > Caprifoliaceae > Lonicera > Lonicera japonica. Next base: position 13,591,778 of record CM038465.1, read on the forward strand.
TTAATTCTTTGTCGCCGGGAGATAAAATTGAATTTCTTTCTTCGTCCTTAGAAAAGAAAAAAAAGATAGGAGTCAGCTGTGACACGTTCATTAAAAAAAATCCTTTTGTAGCAAATCATTTACTATCAAGAGTGTGTTCGGGGGCCAGGGAAGACGGATTGGATCGAGAGGCGATGCTTATGCCTCTTCTTTATCGATAGGATTCCCATCATTTTCAGTCTCCGGCGAAGGAGACAAGGGCGAGGCACCGAAGATGTTCTATCCTCAACCTCCATCCGTCATTAAGAATCTCAATTCGCTTTTCCTATTCACTAGTACACTGTGCACTACAACTAGCAGCCCCTTTACTAGTAAGGGAAAACGCTAGCGCACTAGCTAGCTACTTATAGTTATAGCCCCTACTGAATTTATGGGATATTTGAAGAAGCATGCTGAAAAACAGAACGCGCAATGGCTGATGAAAAGCCAGCAACTTGTTAGGAGTTGGTTTTAGCTTGCCCCTTTCTTCTTAGTAGTTAGATAGGTTTGGAACCCTATACAAGGGGCTGCTTGCTGCTCACCCCTCTCTCTAAAAGGGCTTATGGACTCCACTCGCTGTCTACTAAACGACGAAGCGGAATGAGGGACTTGAACCCTCAACCTCAGCCTTGGCAAGGCTATGCTCTACCATTAAGCTATTTTCGCCAGCGGGGCACAGTCTAATCGAAGCACTACTGAGTAATTCACGTATCACTTGAGATGGAAGACTTCTATTTTTCCCCCGGACCATAGTCCTGACCTCCGATCGAGCTACGAACACGAGTAGGTAAGCGGCTAAAGGGTGGCTGGGCTGCTTTTTCAATTAATCTCCGGCCGCTCAATGCCGCTATTGGTGTAAGTTGTAAGGAGTCTTGGTCTTGAGTCAAGCTGGGGCATCATTTCATTCTCGTAACAGGAATGAGTGCACCGCAAGACTAGACAAGTTGCTCCCTCGCCTCCCTTTATCTTAGTAGGGGGCGGCATCTATCTTTTAAGTTAAGTCATTTCCTAAGATGACTCCTCTTATTCTACGATAATCCAAACAGCAACTCCACAAGTTTGCTCGGAACCGGTCGATTCCTGAGCCATTCGTTCTCCCAGCCTTTGCCAGCCACTAGAGAAAGTAAGAGAACCTATAGTGAATTAACTTAAAGAACCGCATATTTTGACCGAATTGTACACCTTTGTGTCTGGCTATGTATATGGATGTGCATAAAGAAGGGACGGGGCATCTCTCTTCTTTTTTTGGGGAAAAGAGAGGGAAGAAGCTGCAGTGGCACCTCACAAACTTTTTACTGGGCAGTACTATAAGCATTTTCGAGTGTTTGGATGCACGTGTTTTGTTAATATTCCTGCGCAGTTAAGAGATAAATTGTCCCCAAGGCCCCCTTCCTCTTGTTAGGGTCAATTGTTTGGCTTGAGCTTGAGTGGTTGACTTTCGCAGTAAATGTGTCGAGTTGGCGGAAAGGTACTATCAAAAGTTGTTCAAAATCCCTATGGAGATCGGCCTAAGGGAGTGGGGGGTGTTTACCTCAATGGACTACATCCTCGGTAAAGGAAAGAAAGAACTCTTGGATTTTGGGTAATCTAAAATCTTGATAACCCTTTCATCGAAATAATGGGGAGATTTTCTACTTAGTTTTATGGGGAAAAAAGCTTTCTTCTATTTGGAACGGGGAGTAATCCATCGTCTCCGAGTAGACTCTGGCCTTTTCAACCAACATTCCTAGAATGGGCCTCGGGGCTTATTCAGCCAGTGTTCTGTTACTTCTATTTTTCTTGTTCTGTCTTCCCGAAAGGAGGATCTAGACTTCAATAATTTTCCATGGCTTTCTGGGAGAATCGGTATACTCTACCATCCAATATGGAATCTAATTATTGTAAAGCTGCAGCAACCCTTACGGGTTTGCTCACATTTGGGTATAGTTATTGCCGCAAGGTGATTTTGCACGCTTGGACATCGGATGATGATGTAATGGTAACCATTGCCCTCGGGTGTCTCGCCTTTAAAAGAGGGATCAGGAAAAGAACGGCTCTTTGTTATACCCAATGCCCTTAAACAACCATTGTTGCGCCCAGCCCATGATTGGTGTATGAAAGTCTTACGTATGTTGCCATGTGATGGAACATACAACCAACATAAACCATTAAAGCGGCTTCGTAACGCCCTCTTATTGCAGAGTTATGCTTTGTCTTCTGCCATGGATCGCTTTTCGTTGGCGGTGCAGGGTTTCTTAGTAGAAGCTTTGTTTAATCTTACTACAACTTTCGCGTGGGTCCGTTCGGGTCTTGGGACTAATGTTTTTCAAGCACCGACGACAAGGGATAAGCGCGTGGCCTAAGCTTGTCCGTTTTGCAACGGGACAGCAAAGAGGTTCTCTTTCTTCTTGGCCTCTATTTGCGCTTTGCCATAACTTTCTCGTGTGGTATTGTGCAGACAAAGTGCACCCTGGTAGAAAGTTTCAAAAGTACGCTCTCCCCCTTACTCTTTTAGGGGATGATATCGTCCTTGGGGATCCTAAGGTGGCAGACCTCTACATGAGTGTCATGACCGAGCTCGGAGTCAAAATATCTACACCAAAATCATGGATTAGTGGTCTTGGATTTTCGAAGAAATTCTTTATTAAAGATTGCAATTTGTCTCCAATCAGCGTGAAAATGCTTCGATCTGCGAGACAGGCTGTGGCTTGGATTCAAGTTTGCAAGAGTGTTAGGGTTCCGAATTTATGCACCACCTTAAGGTTAAGGGGCACGGGATATCGACGTTATTCTAGTCGACCTGAGCATATTAATCCTAACTACAATCGGCACTAGTTCCGACATGTGTTAGTAGCATATTCACTGGGTGATATTACCACCTTGCCATTTAAGCTGTGGCTTGGGTTCCCTTCAGGTTTCCTTGTCACTCTCTATCAATTGGAAATGGTAAGGCAGATGCTCCTTGAGTCCTGCTCTCCCGATTGGGACTTCATGCAACAATTGGCATCAGATCTCAATAAAAAGTTAGATGAGGACGCAGTGCTTCTCACTGAGAAGTTGGAACTTAGATACTGGGTTCGCTCAACTGTTTAATATTTACAGTGGTATACCAGAGCGTCAGTAGAATTTTTTATAACAGTCGTTACCCTAAAAATTATTTTGTATCGCAAAACCCAATTCTCAAAATTTGTGAAGTATGGTCAAATGTTCCGGTGTTGTGATTTAATACGAACACAACGGGCCCTATCTCTCTAGGGGAACTCTGGGTTTCCAATCGGTTCGACTTGCAAACTATGGTGAAAATCTTGTCTAACCATTGACAATCTTTCCCTACTTCACGAAACCAACCAGTTGTATTATATTAGGCTTGAAACTACTCAGACTGTGGTTACAGAGAGGAACTCACAAGGACAGGGGTCTGGTCTTTAAGCTTTCCTGCAATAGTACTTCTAAACTACACTCGCTGCCTACACTAGAAAACGACAGACGCTACGAAACTACGTACAGAGAGCAATGAGCGAGAGCATTAATGGAGTTAGGGAGTTCCTTAATTATACCGACGCAGCCCACAAGTTGTATTATCTCTTCTAGTCAAAAGACTCTCGAAACCGTATTAAGAACGACGAGCCATGAATTAGTCGGTTGGTGAGGAGCAACTCCTATATCCCCGTCCAACTCCCCGAGAGTACGCCTCCCCGGCAGAGAGATTAGACCACACAGCTTAAGACTAGACTGGACTTGCCTTGCTACGAGACTAGACTGGAATGGGAGGCAGCGAGCGGAGTCAGGTTCTGATGACGAAGACTTGAAAAAGAGTAGCCAATTCATTAAATGGTGAGTGCAAAAAGCCACCTTTCTTTTCTGTTTAGCATGTGATTGCATTGAAGTCGCCGATCAGCATCCATGGTCTTTGCCATTGGCTTGTCACTTGCCAAAGTGCATTCCTAAGTCTACGTCTTAGGAATGCTTGAGCATAGTCGTATACGGTCGAGAGAAGCCATGTCGAACTCGAAGCTTTTTCTATTACAGACATATGGATTACACGAGATGATTCTAATAGGATCTCCACTTCGCAATTTGCTATATTCCATAGAACCAATATGCCCCGGGCATCCGTCCAATGCATTTTTTTCGAGACAGTACAGTCGGGTTCGAGTGCGTATTTAAAGTCAAGTGCGAGATTGGCATCCGAAGGCCCAATGAGCGTAGAAAGAGAAGTTCGAAGACTTGCTTCGCTGGACAACCTATCGGTGTAAGCCATAATCTCTCTCTTGCTTAAAGTGAGTGCTCGAAGCTCTGTTCTTGTTCATAAAGGGAGGAATATGTTTTGAAGGACGTATCTTTCATCTCGCTAATAATATCTGAAGAGAGCTAAAAGCAAAAAGCTCACACCGACATGGGAACATAGCTTCAAGAAAGATGTCCAATAACAGATGCTGACATCAAGCATTCCCTATAAAGAAAATAAGGCAAACACCTGGTAGTCTCCCATGTCTTTCTCTTACCTAGATATGGAAAAAGACTTCAAACAAGTAGCTCGTGGAACATCTCCTATTTGCCCTACTTTTCTCAATCTTCTATCTTGGACTACGTCATGATCAGGCAACCACGCAATGTATTTCACTCCTAGCGGTAGGAAGAGATGAGAGGTTCAGCGCAACATGTCCACAGGTTGATCCCTTGTCTCGACCTTAACCTGAGATTTTTCTTTGATAAGCACTGAAGATATCTAAAAGCAAACATTCCATTGATTGAGCACCCATTTCTGTGTTTGATGATGATCCAACCTGCTATCTTAATGCATGGGATTTCATTGGGGATACAATAATATAGTCAATAGTGATACCTTAATGGCCGAGTACGATCAGACAGAAGCAGAATCATAGTCTTTTTCCAGGGATTGGTCATTCATGAGCCTTCCTTTCTTTACGAGATCAAGCCAAAAGAAAGAGTCGCATTAGCTGAGTAAAGTCAGGTTGCACATTGAGAGGCCTCCCCAGCTTTTAGTAGCACCACCTGTGAAGAGTCAGATTCCGAAGCAATGGGAATAGCATTTTCGAAGCTTTTGTGTGGTGGGTTTTGTCCCTAATAAGATGGGAAAGCAGCAAAGCAAACATCGTACTCTTCGAAGGGACCGTCTCATGTCAAATTCATAGCTAAGCTGACCATCTATCTGCCCTAAAAGCAAGAGCTTGGAAAACGGGTGCCAGCAGTTCGGTTGAAACTTAGAATTAGGTAGTCAGTGAATACTTGGGCTTTTGGCCACCGATGAAAGGAAGATTCCTAGTCATTTAATGAAAAAATCAATTGAGAAAGAAAAGCCCATGCTTTGGTGTAGCACCGGTTCCTGCTACTCTTTCTAGATGTTATTTCCGATATCCTGGACTCAAGAAAGGAATTCACAAAGGACTGAGCGACTATATCATGAGAATATTCCACTGCTGAACAGTGAGAACATGGCTAAGCCCATTGAGAACAGCTTACTTACTAGACTATAGTATAAGAATTCCATCGTATACCTAGGAAGTCTCAAGGCAAAAGAATGAAAGTGGGAATCGGCATAGGGCGCTGTAAAGGCCATTCTTTAAAAGAGAAAGGTGAAGTCCTCCGTCGGTGTTCACCTACGAGAAGTGGTTTGGGACGGGCTTTGAAGAAGCTTTGGATGTACAAGAGACAAATGGGCATGCAACTTTCCTAGTCTCATCTTTGGGGCGAAGTCAGCTGCTTAACCTTACTAATATAAGTTACGATAGGTGTGACTAATCACTAATCCAATCTTCATACCTAAATTCCACATCCTGACATTCCAACATGCGACTCACTGCCCGAAAAGCTCTTATTTTTATGCTAGCAGGGGTAGTTCGGGTGGGTCAGAAAAAGAGTCCAAGAAGACTAATTGAGAATGGGCCTATGGACCAAGATCTCGATCCAACCCAGAGTAAGGCAGGGAAAACCAATCTAAGAAAGGAAATCCGGATTCCAGGGCAAATTCTTGTGATTCTTGGTTAGCTGACTAAGGGCGGATGAGGCGAAGCACTCACCCAATAACAAGAATGTAATCCCAACCCAACTAAACAATTTAGACTAGAAGCTTTGGCCATATTTACTGAATGCAAAGGAGGGGAGGGACTTTCACCGCTAGCCGGGTTATGGATGAGAGGAAGTTACCCACTAATTATAGGGCTCTTCTGCGTGGGCTTGACTCCTTTACTCGAATATCCGCTAGTCGGTTATATCTAATGAGCAAGAATAAGGGGGAAGCATGCATATTCACCATTCTTCAACCGGTGTGCTGGCATAGTGGATTGAAAGGACAGCCGAGCAATCTTCTGACCCTTAGAGGTGGAATAAGAAATTTGGGCAGTACGGATCATGCGGCAGAAGGATCAACCAAGCTTGCCCTCGAGCGGTGGGAATTAGGACAAACCCGATCATTCCCCCGCGCCTTTTGATGTAAATCCTATTCTGGGGTGGTTCTGTTTCAGTAGTGGGGGTCGGCTTCATTATGCACGAGCACCTGCCAACCTGAGTGGCGTAGTGGACTAAGCTTGGGCCTGTCCACGGGGAAGCGTTTTGGAAAATGTTGGAACTCTTTTGTTAAAAACAAGAAGCATTTTAGATGACATTTCTTATATACTACAACGAAGAACACTTCATGGTAGTAAGGGGTTCGCAAGCGCCTCTTCCTCCCGTTATACAACAAACACGAAATGGTCTGCCAGCGGAACTACTTACTTCATAGCGATCGATTAGGCGGAACTGCTGAAGCTGGTTGTGCAAAGTTTATTCATCACACAGGCATGATAGTACTCAACTGCGAAAAACTAGTAAGGATTGTGCCTGCCATTAAATTCATGCCGCATGACGGGATTACTCTACACTATATAAATAGAAGCTCGATAAGCCTTCGTGCTCTACAAGAAAATAAAAGCATTTTTTGATTAGCGCGAAACTATGGCTATTGCAGAAAGGCTCGCTCAAGTTGGAGAGGAAATCTAGCACGTAGAGAACGACCTGCACAAACGCCGGAGACTCTTAACAGCCTTTTGGAGACACCTGCGCCCAGCGAACCCTGCCGTCGTAGGAGACCGCATGCGCCCCTAACTGTAAGGGGACCAGAGAATAAGGGGCCTCGAGAGGAGACTGGTTCAATAAAGAAGCCTATATCTACTGACCCTACTTCACTTCCTTATAGTGCCTTGCCATTATTATATATTTCTCAAGCTTTGAAGAATGCGTCATTCCAGGGAGAAAGCTTATTAGAGCATTGAATGGACCTCTAGTACCTGAGTCCAGGAAATCCATGCTAAATTAAAGTAAGTGGTCATAAGCTTTTTCAAAGTCTAGTTTGCACACGATCTAAGGAAGGCCTGCTCTTGATTTGGAATCTATGCACTCGTTAGCAATTAAAACACCATAAAGTCTCTGCCCCCCTTTCACAAAGGCAGTCTTTTTAAGAGAAAAGACTAAGTCCAAGACTTCTCTGATTCTCGAAGCAAATGTTTTTGCAATAGTTTGATAAATGCTACCCGCCAAGCTTATAGGCTTATAGTCTCTGATCTCCTCTGCCCCCTCTTGGGGATCAAGGTGAGAAAAGTGCTATTAGAAATTCAATCTATAGGGGCCTCCTCTTGGAATTTCTTGCCTTGATGACTTTCATAGAATCTTTCCCCATGACCCTCAACACTTCTTATAGAATGCTAATGAGAAGCCGTCTTGACCGGGAACTTTATCGTCTTCTAGGTCACCAATGGCCTTCAAAATATCCTCCTCCCATCTAGTAAATTTATGATATTCCGCCTTCAAGGACACCCTCCTCTGACAGTTATCAGAAGAGATGAGCCTCTCTCCTTCGCTTTATCTATGGAAGCGATCTCTTCGCTAATGGTCCCCTTAAGGGCCACCTTCCCGAATTCCTTTATATTCAATTGCCTAATAGACTCTTTGAGAGCCTTTGACTTTTTTCGAAACACTAGCCCCCCTTGAAACGAATTCCACTAATCTGAGACCTTACCCACGAAATTTGGTGGTTCCAGATTTTCGATCCTTAAGGGAACAAGGCGATGAGATATGCTCCACAATCAAGAAGTAGAGGAACATGATCTGATGCGGGCCTGGGAATTGCCAACTGGATATGTAAGAGAAGCGGTTCTCCCAACTACTCAAAACAAGGAAATGAGAAACTTTGCACATGGTTGGATTATCCCAATTATACATAGCACCCCTTAGAGGAAGATCCTACAGTAAGTGCCTACCCTCCCCGAAGTCCCTCATATTCCTATTTAGACTACATCCCTATTTCTTGTAATGGGAGAACCTGGTCTCATTGAAATATTGCCCAACACAGCATGGGAGATTCAAAAGGCTATGAACATAATAAAGTTCCTAAAAAAATGGACAGCGGAAGTCTCTTACTGTGGGCCCATACATTCCGGTGGAAACCCAATAAAAAGAAATAGTCATCACTGCAAAGGAGGGAATGGAAATGCTTCCTCCAAAGTCTCCTCCACCACAAGAGCCAATTTTTCTCATGTAATAACTACTAAACTGGCTGACCCTATTGTTCACAAGACCAAACAAAGGTTTCTTCCTCCCCACATTCTTAACCAGAATCTCGTCCTTCTTTTTTATTTGAGTTCCCTGAAGGATAGCTACATTAACTTTCGACCTACGTAACGTATCTTTCACCCCTGCTCTCCTCCCCTTGTTGCCCAAGCCCCTAACGTTCCAAGATGGGATTTCGAGCTTCACATGGCAATATCGATCTTTCTTACCTTTCCTCATAACCACTTTCTCCCCTAACCAACAATCATAGTCGATCTGAGGGGAAAAGACAGGAATAGCAGAGGGAGTGGGGAAGAGGGGCTATGTGCCGATAAAGACGTGCACTGAAGACCAGAAAGAAGAGGCCTATGAAACAATTGATACATGCTAGAAATAATGACTTGACATATACCAAAAGAAAGATAGATTGACTAATACCAGAAAGATTGACCAGAAACATCTATGCACCGACACAAGCCATCACTCTCAGGTGTAGGGGATAGAGAGGAAGCATTGCTCAATCGAGGGGCGTGGTTCAAATCACCCCTCAGCGGCATTTTTCCCCTAAAGAAGCGCACCACATCTCTCGTTTGAGTGGCCGCCACCTTACTAGTTTTTCTTTCATGAATCTAGTTATAGTTGCCTTACTGGATAAGCTACTAAATGCCCGGTTTAGATCGATTGGTTTTCCCTTTTCTCTTGCTTTCAATAAATGAAACGCTTCAACCTGTTTTTCTTTTAGGGAGCCTTGCCAAAAATCAACTAAATGGTGTCGCAGCTATATTTGACATCAAGTTTGACAATCCGATACCGGTGAAAAGGTCGTTGTATCATTTTCCAGCTATATGAGATGGATTTGATTCACACCCTCTCGCTTGACAAGCAGACTAGTGGCTTTAGATCTCGAATCGACCGGTCGTAATACATGACTTGATGGTAACGACTACTCCTGTGCTTGATCCTGTCAGCCACACAAAGCACAAGCTTGTCTCAATTTCTCCTATTTGATTAAGTAAACCCTTCTCCCAGTGGTTATGCCTTAATGGGACTGGCAGTCGGATTAGAACATAAATTTCAAGTCCAACTAATTCCACCTGAGTTATAGGTCTTAGCTAAATGTGCTAGGTAGAGCTAAGGGCGCTTTACCTTTTCAATAAGCCCACTCTTTTCCCTTTAAGACCTTTCACTAGCTAGACATCTTATTGCCGGTATGGTGACTACTGGATAAACTCACCTTCGCGGGAACATACACAGTAGCTCAATCGAATCCTAAGATCCCACACTTCCCGCCTGCCAAGCCATCGGCTTAAGATCTTATGAATAACCTCTCATGGAACTTACACCTTAACATAATTATCCTACTTGGTGCTGGGTCGGAGCATAGGTGAATATGCCTTTTTAACCGGACGTCTGAATGGAACGTTCACTTCATTTAGTTGAGAATTTCACCCGTTGTGCGTTCTCGCTCATTGGTTAAGCCATTTCTGGGCTCTAAGGTCCACACTCTCTAGAAGCTTTCATCTTTTTACTTTGTCGGCTAAAGTAGGTACCGCTGTTAATAAGTTGACTAACCAAGCAAAAGATGAGCGCGCTAGCAAGCGACGTTCTAGTCGCATGGTAATCTTTCTTGATGGGAACGAAAGCCTAGTTCGCATTCCAACTAAAGTCGAAAGAAGGAAAGGAAGACAGACGGGAAGGCAGTATGACAGGGCGGGGGGATTGGATTGCCTCTGATCTACGTTCTCGATTGAAGCTGAAGCTCCTTATTCTGATTGCAAAAAGGGAATCCAGTCAATGTCACTGGGTTAAGGAGAAGAGGAAAAACAATACCAATAAGTGGATGCAAGAAAGATTTTGAAATCCATCTCGAGGCCGCCAAGGTCAGTCGTGAGGGGGATTAAAGGTGCCATAAAATGAATGTTTTAAAACAAAAGTCTAGCGTGAGTTCGAGTTTGTAGAAATTCAACCTATTTGACTCGACCTATCTTAAAATATAATTTTTTTCCTTTAATAACCCTTATAATATACTATATTTACCACGGGCTAGGGCGAACCAAAACGGCTCGGGATGTGTATGGATATACAAATATATTATACAATGTGGGTTTAGGTTTTTTTTAAAACCCGCACTGGGTTAAGATCCGCTTTAGGCCGCCAGGTACATAAGCGGGTTGGGTTCGGATTTGACCAATCCCGACTCATTGCCATCCCTAGATACACTACTAAATGTTTAAATTTAACTTTAATAAATTTTTATTCCAATTATATCTTATTATTTTCATTCATTAGCCACTGAAAAAAAAATTAAACATAATTTCAAAACTTTTGTTCAGTATTAAATATCTAGAGTTTAGTATTGAATATTGAGCATTCAACGATTATGGGTCCATTTGATAACATCATAGAAAATGAAAATAAAAATAGTTGACTTTTATGAGAAGTTGAAAATTAAGTTAAGATATGTGGTGAGATGTCTTTTTACTTTATGCCTTTTTTCAATGGAAAGTTTTTCTTTAATAGTTGAAGAAGAAATATTTTTTCATAAAAAATAATGAAAGATTAAATTCAACTGCTTATAAAATTGAGCATGGGATGGAAAGTATATAATCACATGTATTAACTTATTTTTTGACTTTTTACACAAATTAAATATTTTTATTATTATTTTTCATGTGATTATCGAATAGAATGTAAAACTTAAGAAATTAAATAGACCGTTACTTAAATGCAAACCAATTCGGTTAACGAATCAATTTTATTAAAGCCCTATATAAATGGTCTGGGCTTTTGTTACCGAACATAGGTTGATCCATCTCAATATGGGCTAATCCAAAAATTGAGACCCCAATAAACTTGAAAGTCTATATAACAAAAATAAGAGCCCACTGATTTGGCCCTTAGGCCTGTTTTTCAATATTTCAGGGTCCAGTTTCCATATTTGGGCCTTAGGTTTAAATAATTTAAATATGTATTTTTATTGGTGTCTTGAAAAAGAAAGCCCAAGTATAATAAAATAATTAAAAAATCCAAATGTTTAATTAAAAATTTAACAAGAAGAGAAGATTCAATAAATTAGAAAAAATTCAAAATCGATATAATCCCTTAGCTCAAAACTATTATTTAGGCCCAATGAGCAAATCAACCAACCGAAATGATCAAAACCGAACCTACCCTAGTCGGTTTTAACCAGTCAAGTGGTTTGGTTCCATTAAAATTAAGCATAAGACTAAAATTAAGCTTCAAATTGAAATGTCCGTTTAGTTCTCGGTTTAACCCAAAAACCCATACCATTTTCGAAAACTTGATTTTCAAACAAATATTTTTGGATCAATTTTCAATACTAGGAGAGATAAGTAGAATATACCAACCCACCAAAGATTTATTCCTTCATGTATGCCCATGCAAGCTCAGGCACCAGAATCCTGATACATGGAGTGGCCGACATCAATTTTCAAACATAAATTCGAGGATAATTTCGTCTTTTTTTTTTTTTTTTTTTTTAACTGAGTGGAAGAATGATGCAAATAAGAAATTAAACTCATCACTACACAGCACCGGGTTTTTTTATCAACTGTGGTTACTGGATTACATGGGTAAGTCACGTGGTTTTGTTATCAGTCCTTCCATATAAGGGTAGTTATATTGTTAGGGTGCGTTTGGCGCGCCGGACAAGAAGGTAAGATATGATAGGATAAAGGCCGGATAGGATAAGAGTCGGAGTTAGTCGGATAGGAATTATGTGGGATAGGATAGGAAATGAATCAGTCGAATAAGGATTAAGCATCGGACATGATAAGGACTAGTCGGATAAAGATTTAATAAACTTTGCATTTGATGGAGTTTCGGATTGCAAGTCTAGATATTATATAATACAACTTGCTTTTCTTTTAAAAATATATACAATATTTACGAATTAAGCATTAAGTACAATTTCAAATTCTAATGTTACCCTTTTTTTTTAAATTAAAGTTTCTTATAAATATCTTCATTTAATAAAAAAAAATAAAAAAATACCATATTATAAAAGAAATAAAATTTATTAGTTGAGTTACTTTGATTTTGGATGGTTGAAACTTTTCATTAATAAATTTAATTATCTAAAAAAGTGTAAAGAAAAAAATTAAAATAATTAAAAAATAATTTTTATATTCATTTTGTTATCCGACAATAATGGGATAAAATAATACCACCTATAGGGGTGGTATATATTTATCATGTTCTAAAGGGATAAAATGATAATTAATCCCGAGTACAATCCAGTCCCGAGTTGTGTCAAACGCAGTATAGGATTAAAATATTATATCCACCCTTGCGCTAAACGATGAATATTATTTATTTATCCTATCATTTCCGATACAAAACACCGGATAGGATTAATTAATCCTATCCTATTTCTAATCCCACGCGACAAACACACTAAAGTAATGTTTTTTTAGTTTGAGCATAGTATTATTTTGAAAAGTTGTATTGTATATTTTTAAAATTTTATATTATTCTAACAACACAAAAAATTATTTAGACAATAATACTACTCCGAAAGCTTTTAGGCTTGATGGCTCTCACGTTATTACATGCTTATGGAAGTTTCAATCGATGGCATTAACTAAGGAATAAAAATTAATATTGATGTTATATAACTATAAAATCTTAGCATTTCACGCTACGAATCTTTAGCCTTCCACCATGAAATCCTAGTCCGCTACCTCGAAACCGTAACCTCTTGCCATGGCACCCGATGCTACTACGCCGAATCATGCATCATAAACTAATTTGCTGGCTCGATCATCGATTATCGTTCACACTGAAGGAGAAACCAATTTCAGAAAAATAAAATAAAGAAATGAAGGTAAAGAAATATCGTCTGAAGTTAAGAGGATAAAGAAAATCGCCATCAGAGATACTTGACCAATTCATTCAGGAGAGTAAAATATTACAATTCAAGAACCATATATGGTAAGAACTAAATAATTAATGAATTTTTTTTTATCAAAAGTAGAAATCGATCATGAACACATACACACAAATAGAAAGTAGGAGAAAAATTTACAGTTTGTGGTACATATACAATCAATGTGCAAATAAAAAGTTTACAAAGGATAAACAAAATATTTATATATGTAATACTTGTATGTAGCATGGTTCAACAAAGAAATCTATTTTCAGCTTAAATAAAATTAGCAAAAATGACCCTTAAAGTTTAATCCGAATTTCTCGCTCATCCTTAAAGTTCAATTTTTGGTTGAATCCTCCTTAAATATTCTAATTTTTCCTCGCTTGTCCAAAACTAGATGCCCTATTAAAAAGGTGGATGGAAAACATGTGTGATTGTCATAAGCCACTCTTTTAAGTGGCATTTAAGGATGCTACCGAAATTAGAAACTTTAAGTATGTTTCAACCGAAAATTGAAATTTAGGGACGGGTGAGAGATTTTAGTCAAACTTTTGGGGACATTTTTGCTAATTACTCCCATTTGGTACTTGTTGAGGAAATGGTTCAGGGACATCTTGTTGGGACGAATGGTTTAGGGATATCCGAGTTTCAAATTCCAACAGCCACAAAACTATTGCGGCTAGTGGCAGGCATAGATTTAATTTGCACTGACATAGCCTCTCCTCTCCTCACCTAATTTTATTTTTTTAGCAAAAACGAGAGAGAGAGAGAGAGAGAGATTTTGATGGAAGAGGAAGAAGATAAAGCTGCGCCAATTATCATTTCCTACAAAACAGGTGAGGCTTATGGTTTTTTCATCCATACATTTTCAAACACAATAAACAATGTAATAAACACACAAAATTAGCACACAAAGGCCAAAAAAAAAACATGAGGAGGGAGAACTCCAAACGCAAAAAGAAGGTGGGGCTTCGTATTTCTGCGGCTACCAAGTAGGGAAGAAAGATGGAGGTGAAAAAGGGAAATGACAGAATAAACCCTAAAGTTAAAGGTATGTTGTAAAATTTCGCATGATTTTTTCGATTTTTGCAATGTCAATTATGAAGCATTATTAGTGTTACAATGTCAACCCTCTATTTTTCCTCTCTTGAGAAAATTTTATGTCGGCTAATGTCGCTTGCTAATATGGACTTAACGCGGACATGCGGTTAACCTTCTCCATACTTGGGAGTTTCTAATGTCAAATCATCGTTCATGTTTCTGGTTGGGGTTCGCCATAGAAATGGGTACGGAGACTAGGCACCGAGGCTTTCAAATGATATGATTGAGCTAGAGTATGGTCTGGTTAGTAAAATTTAGATTAAGTAATTCGGCTTTCAATTTGATTAGTCGCAATTTGTGGTTAATTTTAAGCATTGTTAATTTTGCAATTTTTATGGTTACATATATTGTTCATATTTATAATTGAAATCCATCTAAGTGGTACAAGAGGGTTCGGTACGTATACTATTTTTATTGATATTAATATATGTAAGCTCGTAATTGACTTTAGAGAACAAAATTTTAAATAAAACTAAAAACTAATGAATAAAATTTATAAGTTTTTATTAAAAGACTATTATTGTTAATAATACGAATATCGGTGAAATTGATGTATTTATATATGTAATACAAAGGGTGGGCATTTTATTACCAGGAATGGAATGACCATTCCCATTCTTGATTATTGTTATTCAAACAAGGCCTAAATACATTTTTGGGTTAGCATTGCAAATATTGAAACATCAAAAAGACATTGGAACTCAATCCGAATATTGTGGTCTAATTTGTCGTTTTTGTGGTAATAAAAACAAGAGAAGTTAAAAAAAATAAAAATTTAATGTTATAATTATATTCTCCATCTAACACAATATTACAATAAATGCATATGAATTATTTCACTATAACATAAATATATCTTGAACGTACAAAACTTATTAACGAACAATGAACATTCTGCGTTTTCATAATGTTATCTTTGCTTTAATTTGTTCAATTATTTAAAATGGGGGCTCATAAAGAAAAGGGAGAGAAGAGAGAGGAGGGGGGGGGGGGGGGGGGTGGTTGGGGTGAGGGGGTTCATCAAATTCAAGTAGTTTTCAACCTCGCAATCATGCATGCCATTCAAAATAATGTGGTCAAAAAAAATTAAAATTAATATGTTCTTTAAATCCCATAATTTTTGTCCAAAAACAAAATATTCCATAATTTCGCAAGTGACACAATTGCCCTTATGTGATATGTTCACAAAACAGAATTTTTAATTGATTTTACTGTTTTACAAAATCTATATTTCAAAGCATCATTTGACATGACATTTTCAATGTTTGCCAATTTAAAAGCATCACTCACAATGGTGTTTTCAATTTAAAAGCTATAACGCTTTTCCAATTCTCTACTTCTAATATATGTTCTTATACATTACATTCTTATAATATTATTGTTTTACATTACTAGCAGTTAGTTTTTTTTCTTTGCGATGAGGTATCTCTATATTTGTATTGGAATAGGACTAAACTCTGCTCGATAAACTGAGTGTCTTTAATCACAAGTATTTTTAGCATAATTCAAACTTTTACAATAAAAGAAAGATTCGTCCACTTAAAGCACATATTATCACCTACGCTTGCCATACCTTGTAATTCACTAACAATTACTCTCTCCTATTACATTTGAATCTCCAAGCACAATGTCAGACATATTCGTTGGAGTTAATTATAAGTAGAAAAGACTGTGTTTTACTTCTAAACTAATTTCCATATATTTTTGTCATCAATATATAAAACTTGATGAATAGCTACCTCCGAACCACTACAACCACCGCAACCTTCATGAAACCGCCCCCACGGCCCCACCCCAACCCCAGCCATCGTAGCACCGCTGTCATTGTCAAACCACTACCACCATACCCCATGGCTCCATATATACCAATGACCATCGTCATTTTAAACCATAATGGCATCACAACCACTGCCCATTGCGTTACCCCGCCACCCATCATCGCTGCCTACATCACCACCATATCCACCAGGTTACACGCAACCACCTAACTAGCTTTTATCGCCACGTTGCAATTATATATAACCTACCACTATGTCAAAACTCGCTGCCACTACATTGTACCATCACCCATTGCTTACCGGCTGCTACCGCCTACCACAACTGCATCCCATTGTTTTGGCACTAGCATCTCTTTCGCGTCGATATATATATACACTATACAAATCGATCAAAATAATTTATTTTTTTCAAAATTTGCTTACATCTTAGACTTGTCAGTTTGTAAGCATTCAAAATTAAAATGCCATTTTAAAATTTAACGTGCCTGAAAACATCATTATAAGTGATGTTTTTTCAATAGCAAGAATGTTAATTGTCACTCCAAATGATGTTTTTCGACCGTATTCAATATGATTTTTTATTCTTTTTTTGTCATTTTGTGATTCATTTAATTGGTTAAGCTTATTATTGACGTTCAAAATGATTTAACTTTTCTTCATGAAAAAATTTAAGCAACTAATTTATTGAACTTATTGTAGTAAGAAATTAATACTCTAATTTTTATTTTTTTAAAGCAGGTACTTCTACCTCTATCCATTCCAAGGACTTTAATTTCCCACAAATTTGCGTCTTTTGTACCGCAGTGGAGCCAGTACTCATGTAGAGTGTACCCTACATTATAACTTAAGACCGGCATACACTAATATGAAAAGAGCTCGTATGTAAGTGTGCATTAAAATTAATTTTAGTATCTCCAAGGGTATATAATCAAAATGTTAGCAATCTTTTAAGCAATAACCAAATATGCTCCTTTTGATAATCAAAATTAATAACCTTCTTCAATAACTAAAATGAGGGACCTACTAATTTTATCGGGTAAAAGATAATCCTTTCAGATTTAAATCATCTTTCCTTCCTTTTTTTTGAAATAAAATTCAAATTCATTAATTTGTGGCAATCAATATAATGGACCCTACAAATTTGGTTATCAAGAAGAAATAGCCATCGGGGATGTTGACATTGTTAACTTTAACAACTTACTAAATGGATAATCAAAAGTCATTTTAATAATTCAACTTGAGTTATTCCATTGAAGATGCTCTTAGCTCTTAGCAATAAATTCTGGCTCCACAATTGTTTATAGTCAAGACTAAGATAAGGGAACAATGGATGCTACCCTTAAGAAAATGCAATTCATATGTAAATTGTGATAGACATTGACGGGTTCAATTCAGACAATTTCTTACCAAATATAGCCAAACATGACATATATACCAAGTCAAAATTCAAAGTTTTCGGGTTATTTTTGTAACACAAACCATGTCCTGATATGTAGGAGAGAGAGTTTTACTCTTATCCATCATTGTTAAGAATTTCTTTGAAGCCCCACACTTATAAATTCCCCACAATGGGTCTCACAACAATCAAGCCAAAAACAAAGAAAAAGGTCTTCATTGTCTACTTGAATCATAAGCTAATATGAGTTCCCTCATTTTCTCTACTTCTCTTACAATTCTGTCTTGTCTCCTTCTTTTGTCATCCCCGGCATGCGCCTTCAACATCACCAAGCTCCTCGACAGGTATGACGGGTACGGCACATTCAATAGTCTTCTTAGCCAAACCAGACTCGCGGATGCCATCAACCACCGCAGAACCATCACGGTGTTTGCAGTCCAGGACGGCCAAGTATCCGAGCTCGCGAGCAAATCGCTAGATTTTGCTAAGAGGATCTTGATGAACCACGTCATACTTGACTACTATGACATGCAAAAGCTCAAGCACTTGAAAAGAAAGACTGTCCTCCTCACAACATTGTACCAGACCACAGGTAACAAAATTTTAAAAATTGTGTATAGTACCACAAAAAATTGTGAGATAATATACTGACTCCATTAAAATTCACATAAAACAATAACAAGTGGGGTCAAGTGGCGGGGTGAACGATCCAATTTTTTCAACTTCCCTTTCTTACTTTTACACAAAATATATAACTGTTTGTTTAAAGACCCATGAGAAAATAAAAAATTTACTGCGCTACTGCAGGTGATGCTGTGGGAAATAATGGTCACGTGAATGTAACTGACTTTGAAAATGGAGAAGTCAGGATGGGTTCAGGAGTTAGAGGTTCGCAACTAGATGTAACACTTAACAAATTGGTTGCGGCTCAACCCTACAACATCTCGGTGCTTGAAGTGTCTGGTCTTATTATTACTCCTGGGACGGAGGACATCCACTCTGCACCAGCAGCTTCACCAAGGAAGATGTTGCCTCCCTCTCCCGCTCCCGCCCCACACAAGAAGAAGCACAAATCTCCACCAGCATATAGCCCCGACATGGAGGATACAGATGAGGATGAGTCAACTTCAGATGGTCCCGTCGCTGATGGGCCTGGAGATGATAAAGCACCTTCTCCAGCGAAATCCGGGGCTGGCAAGGGCTCCAAGGCCTCACTTCGTTTGGTGGCAACAGTAGTGACGACCTTCCTCGCAACTCAATTAGTTTTGTGAAGGAAGAAATAAGAGTAAAACAAATGGGAGGGGGGACACTACAAGGAATAAATCGAAAAAATAAGATCTCATTTTGATATAATGGGGGCTGCTTCATGCTCTAGATGGAGGAGATTGGAAAAGATTGGAGAGAAAGGCGCAATTAAGTCACTTTCTATCCTATGAAATAGAGATGATAATGTACTTGTAGTGGTTTGAAGTTCACATTTGTACTCTTTAATCTGTTAGTAAGACTGCCTTTGCGCGTACTGGTTTCATTCACAAGACATTCAGATCTCTCACTTCTCTCTTGCTGGATGTATATTTCATTCTAATCATACTTTTTTTATTTGTCATTATTACTTATTATTGTGGAACAAGATATTGGTAACCACAAGATGTAGCGCAAGTGGCAATCGCACTTCAAGTGGGCGAGCTGTTCTTGCACTATAAAAGTTCAATTCTAACTGGAACCACTAGCAGCTCAGGATTAACCAGTTTCCCGGGCGGGTATTAATCCCATCCCGATGCTAGTGTGGAGATAGCTCGTGACAAGAACATTAAAAAAAAGGAATAATATATTGGTACGAGTAAGTCACTTGTAGACATCACAACACATACCTCCCTGTTACGAGAATAAGGTGAACGGCAACAACTAAAACCATATACTCACAATTTTTCAAATTAGGAATGACACTTCCCTTGTCAAGAAGTTTCAAATTAAGACACATATATTCTTTTTTGGCACATAATAATGGATCAAATGTAAAATTAAAATATAAGTTGCAAACGTGAGCACTAATTAAAGTAAAATCATTATTATAACTAGTCTTAATTTAAGGGAAGGAGAATAATAAATTTAATGTATGCGTAAATGAGTCCTACTATTTATTATAATATTAAATCCACAATATTTTTAATTAATATATATATTTGTAAAAAAAAAGGGAAATTGACAGAGTACTACCGTACTCCCTCGGGATCACATGGGTACATCAGTGTTTGCATGCTGTTATAGAAATTAAGGCTCCGTTTAATAGCAACATGAAAAATGAAAAAAAAATAACTAATTTACATAAAAAAATAAGTTGAGGGATGTGGTGAGATTAACTCTTACTTTTTGCTTTTTCCATGACAAAATTTTCTTTGCACAAAATATTAAAGGATGATGGAGGACATATACTCACAAAAATGAGTATGAGATGGAGAGGATCTCAGCATATGCATCAACTTATTTTCCATCTTCTCATCAAAATTAGTTGTTTTTATTTTCATTTTCCATGTTGCTATTAAACGGAGCGTAAGTTTGTTAAAGGTAGTTATTAACGAAAAAGAAGGTAGATAGTTTGGATTAGGTACAAACCGTATCACGCTCTAATGAAACCCTATAGTACTTTCAAAGATGCTTAGATATTGTAAAACAAACCTATATTTTTCGAAGCATACATGGATACTTTGATAGATATTGCCGCCTCCCGGGACAAATATTGTATCTGTGAGGTCTCGATCACATCTTTTAATTTTTACGTACGTGTTTGGACCGCATTCTTTAAACTTTTACGACGAGTAACTTTAGACAATATGCCTCTGCATGGCTAACTAGACGTTAATCACCTGATCTTGTGATGTGGATTTTAGTTGGTGAGGTTGGATCAGGGTTTAGTTTGATCAACTGATTTGGTAATTTAGTTCTTTCTTTTTGAAATATTTGGGTAATTTGGTTCGTAAGTTGTATGCATGATTTTTATTTTTATAAAAAAAAATAATGAATTTCGAAACATTACAGCAAAACCAGATATCTACCTTCTTTTTTTCCCCTCTTTGTAATTTGTAGATAAGTTTCTTTTTTGATTTTTACAAATTGTAGTCAATTTGTGTTAATTATCTCCCTCGCTCTCAATATGTGTATATATATATATAAATATTTATATATTTATAAATAGTGTCAATTTTGCTGGTTCGTTTGGTCATATTTTAGATTATATTCATCGAGAAGCTCGGATCTTTAGATCTTTTAATTGGTTTTTTGTTAGGCGTAGTGGCAATGAAGTTGCCCATTGTCCTGCTAAGCAAGTAAAAGCCGTGTCAGATTTTGAGTCTTGGATGGAGGAGGTTCCGGAGTTTTTGTTGCCTCCCATCCTAACTGATTCATCTTTTATTTAATATTTTATGATTTACCTTCCAAAAACAAAAAATACAAAAATATTTATATATATATGCATTGAGAAACGGAATGGTAGGTAATTTGTACCATTTTTCATAATGGGTACTTCATATAAAAACCTTTGGATAACAGCTCAATGAAGTCACCTCAATAACGAAATGAAATAAAATCAGATTAGGAAACAAAATGTTATGTGCAAGCTAGTGGCAGTAAATTTTACTTTTATCTACAAACTGCAGTAAAATTCAATAAATTTTCATGCAGTTTTCTGAAATTTGAAGAATTTCCCACAGAAGGCGCAATGATTTTTTCTACAAATTTTAGCAATTTCTTTGAAATGTTTTACAATTGTTCAAAAAAAACTATTATAAAAGGTTATGCAAATAGGTGCACTACGTACCGGTAGTAATATATATATATATATATATATATTCTTTTAATAATGCAAAATTGTTCATTGCATTCTCCAGACAATTGCAAAAATTATTGATAGCCAGCATTTGTGCCCCAGCACAAGCAAGGATTAGTCGAATTTTGGGAAAGTTGGCCCGGAATCTCGCTGAAAAAAACAAAAAAAGTGGTTCATAGCATGTTGCAGTATTTATCGGACATAAATGCCTTTATATTACAATTCACCTAGAAAAAATGTATAACGTATTTTTTTTTTTTACTTTTCAAAACATTGATCAAGGGTTAGGCCTAAGGTTAATAATAAATTAAATGTATATAACTTGACTATACAAATGGCCCGAGAGAGCTCTTCTTGTCAACTGTCCATTAAAAGAATTTGAAACTGCGCTGGGTTGGTTAACCAGCCCATACTCATTCTTGTGAGCGGATAGTGACACCATGTGAACTATAAAACTCCTTAATTTCTTAATTTTTAGTTTCTTCAACTTAGATTAATTTACAAAACATTGCAAAGCACTAACCTCTATTATAACATATATTCAAATTCAATATATCCCCTCATTTGCAGCAACAATTCATGTGCATGAGTTAGCACAGTAATATACCGAAATAAAGTGTTACATTATTATATACTTAATATTTATAACATCCAAAAATATGTGAGATACTATATAAAAATGATAAGACCAACCAATTGCAGGCATAGCATAAGTTTAGGTCAGGGGGTTGAGGTTATCTCAGTTTAGAGCCAGATTATACTATAAAGTTCAGTGAATGTTTATAATGGTTTTACAATTCGTGCACATTGAGCACTTACAGTAGTTCTGTAGACTGCTTATCAAGAGGGATTGCTAACAACGGGATTTGTTCATAGCTAAACATTACAATTAATCGAAATATTCGAATCCTTACCGACTCAACAACTCTCGTTGACCAAGCCCAACCAATCCTTATTGGCAATATATCCAAATATAGATTCCCCGTCCAAAAAAATGACGCAGCTTCCAATTCTGAATGAAAGTGCAATTAAAGTCAAATTTTGACGACCAAAATGTAGTAAATAAGACATTAGGGATCAAAGTAAGAGAACTCATGACTTCAAGGGCGTAAAAAGTTAATCACCCAAAATATTCAGAAATACGTAGTCAAACCTCAAACATTTACCACCCATTTCTAATGCTCCATACATATATGTAGGAGGGAGAATTTTCCTCCTGTCCATCAATATTTTGAAGTTACATTCCCTCCCCCACCAAACATCAAATATGCCTATATAAGACCTAAAACCATTCACCAAAATGAGAGAAAAGAAGAGATTTGCATAGTTTTCAGGTTGAAGGGGCTTAAATAAACTAGCAAATTAATATGAGTCCCTCCATTCATAGCTCTTCTTCTCTCATAACATTCCTCTCTTGTTTTCTCCTCCTCTTTACGGCCCCGGCCCCTGCCGCATCCTTTAACATCACAAAGCTCCTTGATAGGTACCAAGGTTATGGTACATTCAACAGTCTGTTGAGCCAGACAAAACTGGCCAGTGAGATCAATCGCCGTCAAACCATCACTGTCCTCGCAGTTCCTGACGAGCAAATATCCGGCCTCGCCAGCAAGGGGGTCGATACCGCTAGAAGAGTGTTGAGCAACCATGTCATACTTGATTATTATGATATGGAGAAACTCAGAAACCTTAAAAAGGGCACTACTTTGCTAACAACTTTGTACCAGGCCAGTGGTGAAGCCTCGCATCAAACAGGTTTGGCAAATCTTTCTCCCTTTCTCTCTTTGAGCGCGCGCGCATGTATTTTGTGTTTAGGACAAAGAACTGATTTTACAATTTTACTTGTTCAGTTTGTGGCACAACAACAATTATTCTAACTCTTTTTTTTAACTTTTTAAAAGGTGTTTACACGTGTCAACATGCAGCGGCGGAGCCACAACCAACCTAATTTTTTTATAATTACAATTTCACACCTATAATTATTTTAAAAAATTGTAAACATATGCACATTAATTAAATTTGATCCTTTTAATTTTTAAAATTTACTAATATTACTCCCCAATCTTGAACAAAATAATACCAGTATCAAATTTTCTCCTTTCATTTATAAAAACTAGCATTAGTATTAAGCTTGTACCCTCCCCCTCTTTAAAAAATTAATTCCTGACTTTGTCCCTGTCAACATGTTAACTATTCATTCAAAAATTGAAACTAAGAACATAAAATTTCATTGCGTACACATGTCAACGTGCCATTCATCGACATAGAGAACCAGAAACGTCAAATTTAATTGCCTTCACTTATTCTAAGATTTACCTGTTTCTATTCAATATGTATTCTCGCAAGAGTAGTTAGTTATTATTGCAATTTCCTTTTTGGTACATATAAATTGTACTCATGTCACAACATTATTTTGCTAAAAAAAGATGAATCATTGATGTAATCTTTCTATAAAGGGTATTTATTTTATCCTATGTTCACATTTGTCACAGGTTTCTTGAATGTGACTGATATGAAAGATGGTCAAGTTAGATTTGGATCCGCCACCAAAGGTGCAGGCCTTGATGTGACACTGAGAAAACTGGTCGCAGCACAACCTTATAACATTTCAGTGCTTGAAGTGACCGGCCCTATTCAGAGCCCTGGGGTTGATGTAGGGCCCGCAGGACCGCCGTTGAAACCCGTGGCACCACCACCAACTCCAGCTAGGAAGAAGCTCTCCCCATCGCCGGCTGAGAGCCCTGATGAGGCTGAGAGTCCAGATGAGGCTGAGACTCCATCGCCAGCTGAGGGACCTGCAGAAGGTCCCGTAGATGCCCCTACAGATGCGCCTGCGGACGCACCTGCAGAAGGGTCCACGGCAGACGGAGAGCCAGAAACAGATGCACCCTCTTCTAACAAAGCTGTAACTCATGAGGGTTTGCCATTAGCGTCTCGCTTGGATTGATGGTTGCATTGATTTCGTTCTTCCTTACAGATCAATGACACTAAAAGAGGAAGAAAACAGGAAAAATAGGAATCAGAGGGAGTGGATACTACTTGAAAAATATTGGGAAAAACAAAAATATATATGTCTCTAATTTAAAAATTGTTTATTTAATTTGTGTAAGACGCTATTAGATAATATTTTAAAAAAGTATGTAGAAACTTTATTAGCTTTGTCGATGCGAAATATTTTACGTAGCAAGTAACAAAATTTAAATTTAAGTCAAAGATTTTTCAGAGAATTGACTAGTACTTAATTAACTATAATAAAAAGAAAAACGAGAATTTAATCAATTCAAATATATATATATATATATATGGAGCAGGCAAAAGGAGAAAATATTCAACTTTACCATGTACATTATTACTCTCTAATTAATTTACTTTTCTAATAATTCTCTTTTTCGTAACTCAAAACCCTTAAAACCAATCCGGAGTTTTGGAAATTAAAAGCTAAAATTTTCGTTTTTGTCTAAAAATTCAAGTTTACGATTTTGTTTGCTACTAGCAATGTAATTTTTTCAAGTATTAAATATCAATAACACATGGAGTTTTAAAATAATGAGAATAAAGATGGATTTCTTCACCTCACGCTCATGTTCAATCCATGTACGGGAATTCTATTTTCCTTTCCTTCCACCATATGGAATAATAGAGACCCATCCCTATCCCAAGTTTGATCCACTAGAACCAAAGGCGAACCCAAGAATTCAAGTGAGGGTGGGGCGAGCTTAAGGACCTTTGAAAAAAAAAATCACGTACTAAAATAAAAAGAGGTAAAACTTACATTTGGCCAAGTGGACTATACATTTAGCATACTTAAACTTGAACTGAGACCTCTAGTTGAATAAATATATACTAATTATAAAAGTGTGAATGTTAATGGATGATTTATACTTAAAAGTGTTTTACACGTATATCAATTGATTAGGAGTAAAAATATTTTGTTCTCTATTTTTTATGTTTTGGTTAAGAATATTTATTTTACTCAAAATCCTTCTACTGAGAATATTTATTTTACTCAAAATACTAGTACTACTCGTTTATTTTATTTTATTTTTTGTGTAAAAAAATTATATTACTATTATATTTTGTTTTGTGTAAAATCTGTTTATTGTTGAATAAAAATCACATTTCTACTTTAGTTCCCCATCATACTACTAATCAATTGCATTTTTTTTTTGTAAAAATTCTACTGCTAGTACTACTTTATTTCTTTTTATTTTTGTAAAATCTATTTATTATTGAGTAAAAATCCTACTATATTTCCCCAATCCTAAATTACTAATAGCTAAAAACAAACTAATTGTTATACTCAAAATCTTAATATCTTTGGTGTTTTAGTTATGAAACAATTTCGAATTTGGTATCTAATTATGATAGAAAACCTTATTCTATTAGTACCAATTCTATTTAGATAATTCAATATATTTTTATTCAACTAGAATTCATACAATTTATTTGTTTTTCAAAAAAATAAAATTATTCATTACTCATGAACTTCTTCCACCCTCACAAATCAACTTTGTTCGAACACAACAAGTTAGTTACAAGGAAGGTAGAAGAGATTCTAGGTGACTTTTTTTTGGTTATAAAATTATGTTTCAAAATATTCTTAACTATCATTAATCCCTTATTTAATAATGTTAATAGCTTAATTCATCACATATAATGAATTAGAATTTATGGTCCAAGTATAATGAAGCTTTCAGTGTGATTTATAAAATTTTGTTCTAAATCATCAAATATAGAGATTGAAATTTGAGAAAAACTTCTCAATATTTTAAGTGCATCTTTCATAAACTCTCTTTGTTTTTTTAATAATTTTGTGCTTCTCAATATTTTGGAAGTCGTTATTTCTTTAGTATTTGTGAGATATGATGTACAATAGTTGACCAATATGTTGCGTGCCTAACAGAAAGTAATCACAAACCCAATAATTAAATTAAATATCATAGGATAAAAAATCTTATTAATGCAAAATTAAGACCGAATAACTTCAATATTACTTTATAGAAATGGTATTTAATGTTAATAACTTAATTGATCACTTATAATGAATTAGAATTTATGGTCCGTGCATGATGAAGCTTAATTTCAAAGTGATTCATAAAATTTTATTCTAAGTTGACAAATCTAGAGATAGAAATTTGAGAAAAACTTCTCAATATTTTAGGTGCATCTTTCGTAAATTCTCTTTGTTTTTTCTAATAATTTTGTGCTTCTCAATATTTTGGAAGTCGTTATTTCTTTAGTATTTGTGAGACAGGATGTACGGTAGTTGACCAGTACGTTTGCATGCCTAATGAAAAGTAACTTCAAGTCCAATAATTAAATTAAATATCAAAGGATAAAAAATCTTATTAATGCAAAATAAGATCTAATAACTTCAATACTTTATACAAATGGTATTTAACAAAAAAAAAAGTAATTGACATAGATATAATCACAAATATTAATAAATATGTAACTTTAATTAATATCCATCCTTTGTGTCAAAAAATAAGCATAAGAATTAAAAGACGGATACTTTAATTTATTTATTTTTAAAAGGGAGGGATATAATTTTTGATATAATAATATAATACTGTTGTGATAAATTTTAATACTCACAAGCGCACAAATCAATTTATAGTGTAGCGTGTAAGCGAGGTCGATCCCACAGAGACTCAAACAATATGATTTATAATTATCTTGTTAATCTTTCACTAATCCCTAATTTAGTTAGAAAAATTTATGGTAATTAAACAAATAGATAATAAAATTAATGAATTAATTGACTAGAGTTTTGAAGTCATATATTTAATATCATCTTCTTAAGTATTCGCTCGCATAAACTCTAATCTTATCTCGTACTAATTTGGTCTCTCGACTCTATTAGATACGGAAAATAAAATTAATAAAGTCCAATCAATTAATGAAATTCAATTGTAATTCTTACACAGCAAAACTTATGTATAAAATTAAAACACTCATTATATCCATCAAAACACTCACTATGTCCGCTCTTAACAAATCATAAGGTAAATCCAACAAAAAATAACGAGAATACAACTTTATTTTTTATCAATTAAAATAGGCATTCAATGGGAAAAATTATATTTAATATTAAAGCATTAAATTAGTAGAGTTAATTAGTATAAATACGTGCAAGAGAATTAATTAAATATATTCATCATAACCCTAGCACAAATTTATGCTAGCAGAATAAAAATTAAATAACAAATAAAATTGAAAGAAAATTTACTTGGCATTAATTAAACTGATGAGTAAATAAAAATCTAAATCTTTTAAATCTTCAATAAAGCAAAAATAAATAAAAGGAAAAAAAATAAAGAAAAGAGAGGACATATGCACGGCTGTGCTGTCGGCTGGTTCCGTTGTGCATCTCCCCACCCATTATCTCCCTTTTTAAGCCCTAGTCTACTTGGGTTTGTATTACATTAATTGGGCTTCATTTAACTTAAGGGCCGCTATGTTAGGCCCACTTTTAGGAAGACTTAGAAGATGGGCTTTTTAATATTGGTGTCGAATATATGAGTGGCCCATAGATAAATATATTGAATTTTCGCCATAATAAACTGCAGAATTTTGTGTCGTAATTTCGGATTTTGAAATGGTTGAATTTGAAAAAGTGTTGAATTGTAAAGTTGTGTCTCTCGAAATTCTCTTCAATTTAGGCTCAAGAATCACATTATTTGGAATTCCGAGTAAAAATTTATGCGTCCAAAAGTATTGCGCACTTTGGGTATCTTCACAAGCTTTAATTTCTCTATTTTTCTCAATCTTCTTCAAATTCGTTTCTAACACCTGCAAATAATAAAAATATTAATATTAATAACATTTTATGCTCTCTAAATTATAAATTAACATAATAGATTATATCAATTTCTTGGTATATCAAATACGCATAGTTAAATACTTTAATATTACAAATAGAAGTTACTAACAAATTGTGGTATGATAATATATAAAAAAATCCACTAAAACCATATTTCAGTTGCGAGGTATTAAAAAATATAAATACTATAGATATTTTTTATATTCTTGAGGAACAAGTATTTTTTTTTCATAGAGTCCCCACATCAAAATTTGCATGTCTTATGCATCTAAGGTATGCAAAATTAAACTCTATTAGTAAACAACATTTCTACTATCACAAGAACTAGACGGTAACTTAATTTATTTGCTGAAACAATTTTGAATTCATTTGGTGAACTATGTTACATGTAAAACATAATATAATATTGAAACACGAACCCAATACACTATTTGCTTTAGATGTAAGAAGTTTAAAAACATTATTTTTACAACTAAATTTAAATGTTAATATGATAATTAAACTCTAAAGGGGAAAATATATTCAAAACAAGAAATATCAATTAATGTTCCTAAGGTTAAAAATAATATTTACACAATTTTATTTACATTTTTTCATTGTGCACCATCAATTGTTTTTTTTTTTTTTTCAAATCATAATATTCCTCTAGAATTGTTTATAATTCAACTTTAAATATTTTTGAAAAACAATTTGATTTGCATAATTGATTTTTAACCTATATATAATTTCATTAATTTAATTTATGCATTTAACATTTATCATCTAATCACGTGCAACGCACGTGCCCTTTGACTAGTAATCAATAGAAGTTGACTGACCTCCTTGAGTTTAGATATCATTTCTATTAATTATAACAAGGCATTTTAGACAATATTATATATAACGCATATGTTGTATTCACCCTCCTCTATTAAAAAGTGTGGGAAGCAAAAAAAATAGTTTTGTTTCTCCTTTAATTATATTGATTGTGTAAATTTTTTTTATTTTTTTTTGTGTGTGTGTGTGTGGGTGGGGTGGGGGGGGGGGGGGGGGGGGGGATAACTTAACAAGAGTTGAACTTGCATTAAAATCACTGCTATCCACCCAAGCAGTTGTGCCTTCAATTAAGAGTGTTTCTTCGAGTTTTATATATCTAAATTACACATATATCGATCACGTGTTTAAAATAATCCAATATATATAGAAAAAGGTACGCAAAATATCATTTTAAGAGGAGGAGAAAGGGGTGGACCTACACTAAATCCGCCACTAACTAGAACCCCATTTTCCTTCGCCCTCACCCTCCCCACTTCCGCTCCCCCTCACCCTCACCCTCAATGAAGCCACAATTATCAAACTGATAGAATAAATAATCAAAGAAATGCTGCATAAACGTTAATTATCAAGCTTATGATGTCAACTTCATATAATGACCAATTATTTAGTTAATTAAAAGCAAACAAGGAGATTAATAAATAAAAATATGCAAAAGTAATAATCTAAAAATTCGTTCATATATTATGAAGTATACCCCTATATATATATATATTTTTATAAATTTTTGAGCTAATGACATAATGACTAAAATATAAACAATCGGATTCAGAAATTCATGGTAGTGAGGGCACTTGTGAGAATTTTCTTAAAGAGATCAAAGAAGTTAAACTCACTTAAGTATAATAAAAGTCTAAGTATTTTATTAAGTACTTTACAAATTAAATAAAATTTATAAACTTTTATTTAGAATATAGTAATTGACACTATAAATTTTAACACTTTAAAATATATCACGAATATATATAAAATGTCGTTGAAAAAAACAATTGTCACTAAAAATTGGTTGGAGTTTTTAAATATTTAATTTAAAACTTACTTTTAAGTATAATTTTTTAAAATTGTTTTTCAATTTGATTTATATACGGTACACTAGTTTTAAAATTTTACAAAAAAATATAATTTTTTATTCCATTCTTATAACTTTTATAAAATACAAAAGAAAAAAACAAACAAAAACGATTTTTGTTTACTTGAATAAAGTTTTTAAAATGAGTGAATCAAACGTGATTTAAAGAAAAAAAACCAAAATATTTTTTAAAAACCCAACCAAACAATACCTAAATGACTCTTTGCAAGATAAAAAATGAAAAGCATATTACCAAAACTCAAACAAACGACCTGTTATAAATGATAAGAGTTCAAGACGTCCCCACTTAATTCCCAAATCTCAAACAAACCTTCAACCAGCGGACCTGCTATAAACATTAATAATAACTTGCATGGATAATGTATTTATCCATTATCATTTGAGTGGGGGCACCCCCTATGGACCTCATGTGCATTTGCCAGTGTAAACAATGATACTGTTATATTTATAACGATGAACTTAGCTTTAGTTCTCTAATCAATCTTTCTGACTTAAGTTCCCAAAATATCTTCAACTCCTCACCTTTAATTCTTCTCTCAAACTATTCTATCTATGAGCAATTTCTTCAATCTTTCTATCTTTAAAATCTTTAACATGAAAACTAAAGAAAAAAAAACCATAATTTAGGGTGCTAAAAGTGCTCGCATAGATCTAGTGTTCAAACTTGAAGGAAATAGTATAAGAATGGGAGAGTGCTTGAACCCTAATGTGCCGAGTTTAATGCCAATCCTTTTATCATTATACTATACGCTCGATTTTTCCTTTAATTTCGTTCTCCTTCTAAAATACATCTTCGACATGTACATACACCATAAAAATGTTCTGATTGAAGGGAGCAAAATTTATACTACTACTATTTTTTACCTTCAAAATATCAATCAGTACCACTACACTATTTTTTCCCTTTAAAATAGCTCATATATGTATATCTTTTAAAATTTGTATCGATAATTTAACACCAAAATATTAATTTTTAAAATTAAAGGGGGACAATTGCACCGCCCATATTTCTTTGTCATGTCATAAATATGTCAATTGGTATTACTTTTCGTGTTTTTCTTGTGTTATTAATTGCTTCTTCATAACGACCTTCACTCCTTTTTGGAAATTGTGTTTATGATTAATATTATAGAAATAATTAGACAGTTATGCTCCGTTTGATTGCAAGATGGAAAAGGAAAATAAATTGAGTTAGTTTTAATGAAAAGATGGAAAATAAGTTTGAGTGATAGAGGTGATATCCTCTTGATTTTTAAGTTTTTCCATGAAGAAATTTTCTTTGCTTGGTGGCGAATAAAAATTTTCCACTAAAAATATTGAATGATGGATGATATATACTCTTAAAATGAGTAACATCTCACTTTATTTTATATCTTTTTCACACAAACTAACTAAATTTATTTTCCTTTTCCCTCTTTGCAATCAAATGGAGCCTTAGTTGTTTTTAGGACCAATGAATTATGACTTTTCAATTCGTTATAAGTCATGTATTCATCAAACTTTTTACTCAGATTAAAGGTGTGTTTGATCGTAAAATTAGAAAATATTTGAAAATAACCAAGTAATTTTGTATGAGAAGTTGATGAATAATATAAGTGATTTGATGAAATGGTTACAAACTCGAGCAATGCTTAGAGGGGTTAAGTAAATTGTAAGAAAAATATAAGTGATAAATTTGGAGTTTGTTTAATAATAGAGTTTTGTACATATGCGATAAGTGCACTATACAAATATAAGTAATTTAAAGAAAAATTGTTTAAAAATTAAATAGCTTATCATTTGAGAGTTGTAATATCTTTACTATTGGCGAGATGTTCAAATCATATTACTTACGCTAAAAGTCAAATTAAAAAAAAAAACAAAGAAAAAAAAACAAACATGACCAATTTTAATAAGATATATAGTAGAAATAACCTAGTAGATATAAGATGTATGTTAGTAAGTGTCCTCCATGGCTAATATATTTCCCCACTACACCTTTTGCCACTATGATTGGTTAGACCATCTTCACTGGTTGTGTATAGTTTTTGTGTAAAATCTTATGTATAAAGGACTTTTAAACATAAATTATACACAAATTTATTTTGTGCTACAATGCTACTCATGTGTAAAATTTAAATGGACCAATGAAAATTGTACAAATAAATTATATCGTTATATGTAATATTCAATAATTTTGTATGAAATTTTTATACATAATTTCAAAATCACGATTGATCTTATTTTTTAGCACTTGATGAGTAGATTTCAAGTATATAAATTCTATTAAAAACTAAATTTTAGATTTTTAGTTATATCATTTTAAAAATTTTGTAAAAAATTAAAGAGAGAGAAAGATGATGTGGATGTATAAATTGAGTTTGTATTTTACCGAACCCTGTTACGTACACAAATCCTATGTGTCAAAGTTTTTTAAAAGATTGCTGGAGGCCATTTTTTCTACAAAAACATGTAAATTTCACACAAACCAAAATTATACAAAACGGTTGGAGATACTCTTAGCCAATGCATTTTTTAAAATATGTCATAAAGTTATTTCTATTCATATAAAATTATGTATCAGGAATGTAAATTAAATGGAATAAATGTATTTTAGTGAATCTTTTTATAATTATTTCTACATAAGATGAAATGTAAGTGATATAGGAAACTTTTATAACCATTTCGAACAACCTCATTAGATAACAAATGTTATATGCATCTCTACCCAGGTAAATATGTTGCTAATTATAAAAATTTCTAGAAAGACCTTAACGTATAACATATAAATGAAAAAATAGAAATTACTAAGATAGGATTACGGCCTACAAGTAAAAAAATTAGTATCTATAAGAGTATCTCCAACTGTTGTGTAAATATTTTTGTGTATATCGTATGTGTCAAGACACTTTTACACAAAATTTGAAATGTAAAAAAAATATGTTCCAATGGTACATTTTTAAACTTTCGTGTAAATTTTGAATGAACCAATAAGATAATTATGCATATTAGATATTGTAGGTCGGAAAATACCCTAGAGGGGGGGTGAATAGGGTTTTAAAAACTTAATGCGGAATTTAAAAATCTTTTTGAAAATGTTTAAGTAAAATAATTTACTAAACAAATTTATCAAGGAATGTAAGCAAATAAACAATCAAGTATAAGAGCAAAATAAATAAGCAACTTCAATCAATTAATATAACAAATAAATAAAGAGATTGAGTAAGAAAGATAGAACCAATTGAAGTCAAGATTTTTTGTCCACACGGTTCGGCTTGAAAACCCCTACTCCGCGCCCGGTTAGTTCCCCGAGAACTTCCACTAAAACCGATCTCCTTCCGGGTGAAGATCAAACCTTTACAAGTGTAATTCTTCTCACTACACTCTTTACAAATATTGCTTGACCACAATATTCCCACAAGAATCCCTCTTGCTAACTATGAGATTTACCTCTCACAATTTCACTCAACAAGAATTTACCTTCTTGTCTATCTTATGAGATTTACCTCTCATAAATTGTCTAATACAATTGTTTGGTGACTCACACCAATTAACAACTCTATCTAAGTGTGTATAAGATACAATATGAAGCTCACACTAGAGTTTGCTTAATTGATCAAATAGATAGCTCAAATGATGAATATGAATGATCAATAAAATAGCTTGACTTTGGATAGATGAAAAATATATTTGTAGAAGTGTTCAAGCTTATAAAAATGTGTCTAGGAGGTTCAATATATAGTCCCAAAATAGATATAGCCGTTTGTATTGGATTAATTAATTAATGGGTCAAAATTGCACATTTGTCAAAGTTCCAACAGCTAGTTTTGACAAAAAAATTCAAATTTGTTTTGTTAATTTCTCCCAATTTGACCGTTGGATCATGCTCAAATTTTAGTCAAAATTGTCAGGAGATGTTGTCTAACTACTGTAAAAATTTCAAAATGATCGGAGTTCGGGAAGGCCTTCATTTTACCGTTAGATCAAAACTGGGCAAAAACTGAGCGAATTTTAAACGAAAAATAAAAATATTTTTCCAATTTAATAATTTAGTTCCAAATAAAATTCTAATGATTTTTGAACCTCAAATATATGTTTCTAAGATACCCATTTTTATTATAGCTTAAAATATGATCATTTAAAATTAATATGAATTTATTTTGAAACTCGATTTTTGTAAAATGATGTTTTTCAAATAAATTCAATTTCAAGCTAGTTTAAATCAATCTTTAAAATATGCAAGAATATGTTTGAGCTATATAATCAATCAATTAAGAAACTTTACATTAATCCTAAGCAAACACTCAATTACCGAATAGATGAGTCTTCGAATGCTTCGATTTGTTTCTTCAAATTGATTCTTCACTTGAAGCTTTTCCCTTGAAGCTTTTGAATATGATTCTTGATCTTTGTGCTTCATGAATTTGCATTGCTAGCTTGTGGGTGATGAGATTGATCTTCTTGTCTTGTCCAACGCTTGTAGAAGAATGATCTGAATTCGGGTAGATCGGTTTTAGTCGAATGCTTCGTTGACTTGATCGGATATTGATTGAATGATCCTTATCAAACTTCCTTTGAGCAATCATGCTATTCTTGATTTTCCAAATAAGAAATCTATAATCTTATATCAAGAACATGTTAAATTACACATGATTGATTTATTGTTATTATCAAAATAAGATTAAGACCTTCAAGGTCAACAATCTCCCCCTTTTTGATGATGACAATAAATTAATGTGTGTTTACAATAATAAGCATAAATAGCATATGAATAATTGAAATATGCTCCCCCTCAATTTATGCATAGATAAAATAAATGATTTGTAAAAAACATTGCATGTATTTGAGATAGTTTTAAAACCAATAAAATAATTTTTGATCTCAAATAAGTTTTTCAAAAGAAAACAATTGTCAATATTAAAGACATAAAACAATTAATGGTCTTACCAACATTAATTGTCACCAACACACATTTTCTCCCCCTATGGCAACATCAAAAAGGGATCAAGGCCACGGAGAGAAAATGGTAACTCCAAGAGTGCTTCATCTATGAGGCCAATGTGTGTATGCCTCTCCATCTTTTGCCATTTTTGTTTTTTTTGTTTTTTTTTTTAATGGCTCAATAAAATGTCAAAACACGAAATATAACATGCAAAATAAAACAAGTATGAATATTAAAGACATAAAGCATTTAAAAGTCTTACCACAATATTTAAAGTTGGTATAAAAAATCTTACCACAGCAAAAAAAAAAATCTTACCGCAGAAAAAAAAATCTTACCTTTTACCGCAGTATCAACATTACGCACATTTTCTCCGCCTATGTCAATATCAAAGAGGGATCTAGACCCTGCTAGGGCGGTGGACTTTTGATGCACGCGGGGGGCACTGTATTTTTGACCTTTTAGGATGACAGCTTTTCATTTTCGGGATTCTTTTAATTGCTCTGCCTCTTGTCCCCTCTTTCTTGTTGTCTTCCTCGAGATCCATTTTTTTCTTATAACTTTTATAGGAGGTACCCATGAGTAAGAGAAAGCAAATCACAAGTATGCCGAATACCTTCCGTTGTACAGGTTCGTCTTGTGCTGCTTGTGCTTATAAACGCAAGAAATGTCAGCCATGGTGTGAATATGCACAAATTTTTATGGATGTGATTAGTCGTCAAGATTATCGTACAATCTTCATCGTTTTTGGGGTAAATAGTGTTGCAAATATTTTAAAAGAAATTCCTCAACATCAATATCTTGAGACTCTCTATTCATTTCTTTTTGAAGCTAAAGTGAGAGTCGAGAATCCCAGTAAAGACTGTACTGCACTTATTGTTTCTCTTGAACAGAAAGTACAAGAGTTACAATCACGAGTGACAGCGTTAGAGGCTTTGCAATCACGAATGACAACATTAGAGGCTCGATTAGGAGAGTCTTCTAGCGCTAACCAAAGCTTTTCTTTTGCTCCTCCTATAAGTTCTACAGGGCTCCTATCGTTAGCAGAAAATGTTGCACCTGAAATTCTTCAGACTGCCGGAAATATTTTAGACCATAGTGCTTTTCTAACTAATGTGGGTTTGCCAGTATATCCGACTATGTCAGATTACCAAGCTGCTTTGGAAGGCTATTCGTCGCAATTTTCTCAAAGTGGTACTGTTGCGGAGGTTGCCGAGCCATCGAGTCCTGATTGGACAACTCTATTAGATATGGAGCATAATTTTGTTAATTATTCTTCTTCTAGTCTCGATGCTGTTTTGAATTTTGATTCTGATGATCTTCAGATTTTGTTCCCTTCATTTCTTTGAATGATGAATAATAATTTTTAGACTGCAAAATTATTGTTAGTTTATAATAACATGCAAAATGAAGACTTATGTTGTTTACCAAGTTGACAAGCATCACAAATTCTATCTTTAATAATTTTAGTTTTAGGCAATCCTTTAACTAATTCCATTTTAGATAATTTGTGAACTAAATACGTATTAGCACGACCTAATCTTCTATGCCATAACTAAGAAACATCATTCAATACGGATAAACATTTAACATCTTGTTGAGAAAAATCATCAAGTTCAAGAGTATATACGTTATTAGATCTATAAGTAACAAACAAAATAGAATTATCACTAATATTTTTAACAATGCAACATTCAGATTTAAAAATAACGTTATAACCTTTATCACGCAATTAATTAATACTAAGTAAATTATGTTTTAAACCATCAACAAGTAAAACATTATTGATATAAGAAGATTTCTTACCAATTTTACTTACACCAATGATTTTGCCTTTGACGTTGTCTCTAAATGTAACGTTGCCTCCTTGTTTAGGAGTGAGACTTAAGAAATTTTTCTTTTCTCCCGTCATGTGTTTCGAGCATCCATTATCCAATAACCATTTTATTTTGCTAGCGTTTGCTTTCATGTAAACCTACACCAAAATCTTAAGCAACTTCTCTTTTGGTACCCAAAATAAGTTGGGTCCTTTGGGGTTAGCGTACATAGTGGTTCCTTTAGGAATCCAAGCAAGTTTGTTTTTAGCAAAATCGTTTTCTTTGTAATGACAAGAATGTGCATTATGAGTGTTTCTTCCACAAAATGAACAAAGATTAGTAGGATTATGCGGTGTGTATATTTTGAAGAAATTTTTGTAATCCTTTTGGTTATGGATTTGATTATAACCCAAACCGGCTTTTTCGAATACACACCTTTGCATTCCTAATAGTTTGTCCAAGTTATCCTTTCCTTTAGTAAACTTGGCTAGACTATTAGTCAAATCATCCACTTGATCTTTTAATTTGATATTTTCTATTTCAAGTGTGTTTGGAGTTTCTTTTTCCTTTCCTTTCTTTAAGGTCTTAATTTCATTTTTCAAAAGTAAATTTTCTTTCTCAAAATTTTCACACTTGCTAGAAATCATCAAATTTTCCTTTTTTAGGCTTGCATACATTTTAGACAAATTTTTAAATTTCTTATGCAATTCCTCAAACATATCATATAATTCATCATAGTCATTCCCATCGTGTATATCATTATTAATAGAGACATTATCATCACTAAATGAATCATAAGTAGAATATACCTCATTGTCTCTTGCCATAAGGCAAAGGTTAGCCGTTTCCTCGTCGCTAGAGTTGGCATCGGACTCGCCTTTTTCGGAATCACTCCAAGTTCCTTTTAGTCCATGCTTCACTTGTTTCAATATTTTATCTCGTTTATCCATTTTCTCCTTCTTTCTAACTGGACAATTTGGCTTGATATGACCGGGTTCATGACAATGATAGCACTTTTTGATTTCTTCATTTTCTCCTCTTTGTTGATTTGATCGATCGTTGTTTCTTCTAGAGGATGATAGATATTTGTTATCCTTTCCTTGAGAATTTTTCTTCTTAGCTAGAAATTTTATAAATTTTCTAGATAGAAGCGCCATGTCTTCATCACCATCCATTGATACATCATTATCTTCATGTTGGATAGTTTTGAGAGCTAAAGTTTTCTTTGATTTTGTATCATCTTCTTCTTCTCTTTGAAGTTCCTTCTCATGAGTTTTTAGAGATCCCAAAAGCTCGTCCATGCTGTGTGTTTTGAGATTCTTTGCTTCTTGAATCGCCGTCAATTTTGGACGCCACTTATTTGGAAGAATCTTAAGAATTTTTCTTATCTTATCTTCATTAGAATAAACTTTTCCAAGAAGATCCAAATCATTAGTAATAATAGAAAATCTACTATACATAGAAGCAAGAGATTCATTAGGCTCCATTTTAAATAATTCATAATCATGAACAAGCATATTTATGTTATCGTCTTTAACTTGAGTGGTTCCTTCGTAGGTAACCTCAAGTTTATCCCAAATTTTTTTAGCCGTTTTACAACTAGAAATTTTGTTATACTCATCCATGCTTAATGCACAATTTAAAGCATTTAAGGCTCTAGCATTATATTGAATTTTTTTAATATCATTTTCATCATACTCGGACATTTTCTTAGGAACAATTTTTTCACTATCATCTATTTTGGTAATTTCATGGGGTCCTTCAAGTATAACTCTCCATTGTTCAAAATCACTAGATTGTAAAAATACACTCATTCTACTTTTTCAATAGCTATAATTTTTACCATCAAATAGAGGTGGTCTATGGGTGGAGAGACCTTCGGAAAGACCGGTTCCTTGATATATAGACATGATCGTAAACTTTAAGATTGTTAAATCAAAATAAGAGTACATCCTCTGATACCAATTGTAGGTCGGAAAATACCCTAGAGGGGGGGTGAATAGGGTTTTAAAAACTTAATGCGGAATTAAAACGTTTTTAAAATATTTAAGTAAACCAACTTAGTTAAATAAGTTTATCAAGGAAAACAATCAATTAAATAATCAATCCCAAGAATAAGCAATAATATAAGCAACTTCAATCAATTAATATAACAAATAAATAAAGAGATTGAGTAAGAAAGATAGAACCAATTGAAGTCAAGATTTTTTGTCTACACGGTTCGGCTTGAAAACCCCTACTCCGCGCTCGGTTAGTTCCCCGAGAACTTCCACTAAAACCGATCTCCTTCCGGGTGAAGATCAAACCTTTACAAGTGTAATTCTTCTCACTACACTCTTTACAAATATTGCTTGACCACAATATTCCCACAAGAATCCCTCTTGCTAACTATGAGATTTACCTCTCACAATTTCACTCAACAAGAATTTACCTTCTTGTCTATCTTATGAGATTTACCTCTCATAAATTGTCTAATACAATTGTTTGGTGACTCACACCAATTAACAACTCTATCTAAGTGTGTATAAGATACAATATGAAGCTCACACTAGAGTTTGCTTAATTGATCAAATAGATAGCTCAAATGATGAATATGAATGATCAATAAAATAGCTTGACTTTGGATAGATGAAAAATATATTTGTAGAAGTGTTCAAGCTTATAAAAATGTGTCTAGGAGGTTCAATATATAGTCCCAAAATAGATATAGCCGTTTGTATTGGATTAATTAATTAATGGGTCAAAATTGCACATTTGTCAAAGTTCCAACAGCTAGTTTTGACAAAAAAATTCAAATTTGTTTTGTTAATTTCTCCCAATTTGACCGTTGGATCATGCTCAAATTTTAGTCAAAAT
This sequence comes from Lonicera japonica, assembly GCA_021464415.1. Taxonomy (NCBI): domain Eukaryota; kingdom Viridiplantae; phylum Streptophyta; class Magnoliopsida; order Dipsacales; family Caprifoliaceae; genus Lonicera; species Lonicera japonica. The sequence goes on from CM038465.1 coordinate 13,631,628, forward strand.
TGTCAGGAGATGTTGTCTAACTACTGTAAAAATTTCAAAATGATCGGAGTTCGGGAAGGCCTTCATTTTACCGTTAGATCAAAACTGGGCAAAAACTGAGCGAATTTTAAACGAAAAATAAAAATATTTTTCCAATTTAATAATTTAGTTCCAAATAAAATTCTAATGATTTTTGAACCTCAAATATATGTTTCTAAGATACCCATTTTTATTATAGCTTAAAATATGATCATTTAAAATTAATATGAATTTATTTTGAAACTCGATTTTTGTAAAATGATGTTTTTCAAATAAATTCAATTTCAAGCTAGTTTAAATCAATCTTTAAAATATGCAAGAATATGTTTGAGCTATATAATCAATCAATTAAGAAACTTTACATTAATCCTAAGCAAACACTCAATTACCGAATAGATGAGTCTTCGAATGCTTCGATTTGTTTCTTCAAATTGATTCTTCACTTGAAGCTTTTTCCTTGAAGCTTTTGAATATGATTCTTGATCTTTGTGTTTCATGGATTTGCATTGCTAGCTTGTGGGTGATGAGATTGATCTTCTTGTCTTGTCCAACGCTTGTAGAAGAATGATCTGAATTCGAGTAGATCGGTTTTAGTCGAATGCTTCGTTGACTTGATCGGATATTGATTGAATGATCCTTATCAAACTTCCTTTGAGCAATCATGCTATTCATGATTTTCCAAATAAGAAATCTATAATCTTATATCAAGAACATGTTAAATTACACATGATTGATTTATTGTTATTATCAAAATAAGATTAAGACCTTCAAGGTCAACAGATATTATTTTATGCAATTTTTTATTATTTTTTCTTGAATTTTGGTATACATAATTTTATAACAACAATGGATCTTGATTTATTGGTCTTAATAAGTAGATTTTAGATATATATTTTTTATTAAATTATATAATTTATATTAAAAGTTATCACATTTTAAAGTATTGTAAAATAATTGAGAAAAGAAAAAGCTGATGTGGCAGTATAAACTTGGGGTGTATTTTACACATTCGTTTTACACAAAAGCTAAATTTAAAAGACTGCTGGAGCTCAAATTTTTTACAAGTTTTGTATATTTTATACAAAATCTAAATATATACTACTGTTGGAGATGCTCTAAGGTTGTATAAAGAAAGGACAATTTCAAATGCATTAAGGCGCGTGAAACTTCAAAATTACCTATTTTACATACTTTCGCAGTCTTCTTTTTCAATAAAAATTAAATTAGCAATGAGGTTTACACATAGGCAAAGTAAACTATTACTTAACTAATTTATTTTTATTTTTTAAGAAAGGGATGTTTATAAGTCTATACCTTTAATTACAATAACAAAAATTCTCCCTAAACCACAAGTGAGGCTCAAACCTAAGATTTCCCAAGTCCGAGTAGGTACCTCTCCCAAATATATATAGTAGGTTAAGTGAGCAAAAATGGCTACGTACTTTAGTTGTTTTTGCATTTGGGCCATGGAACTTTTTTCTTAGTTAAGCGTGGGAATTAACTTTTTAATTGATGCCATTTAGGTTCAACTGTTGGGTTTCGTTAGAATAAGTTTACCGAATGTAGAGGTAGGCAAGATCCAATCTAAACCTACATATCCAATCCAATATTATCGAATTTTATGGATTGATCGGATCTTATTGGGGCCACTTTTGAAAAATCATATTAGATCAGTTTTGATTTCGGGAGTTGTATAAACCAACTTTAACTTATTCAGTTTGAATATGTGTTTTTTCTAGAGCGCCATTTGCCCATTTGGTTTTACTTTCTCAATTTGGCGTATTTGCTAACTTGATAATTTTGGAATTTCTCGATAGGTATATTGCAAATTTGCCATACTGACTCCCTTTTTTTCTTATTCAATTGGATTGGATTGAAACCATTCTAGTCCAATATATATTTGAACTTGACTAGATTGGATTGGTAGGATATGTTAGATCGGATTGAATGTCAAATTCTAAAATGAAAATCGAGTCAAATTGGATTGCATTAAATTATTACATAAACCACCCCAATTTTTAAAAAATATTTACACAACCCACCCCTAGTTTTTTCAAATATTTACACAACCATTCCGAATCCACTCATCCCCTTTAGAAACATGCTCAAATATTCTCCCCTTCTTTTTCATAATACTCTCTTTCAACTTTCTTTCAACATTCTTGGTGACGGAGCACAAAATTGTAACGGATTCGATTGTTAGAAATCAAACATTCCTCCTTTTCCTCTCCTTGTTTTCCTCCTTTTCTTTTCCTTATTTTCCTCCCATTTTCTCTCCTTGTTTTTCTCCATGCTTTTAGTATTGTCTCCTTTCATTATTTGTTTGTATATCATTGTGTATAATTCTCATCCCTATATAAAGGGATTTCCATTTCCTTGTATGATATAGAAAAACACACACACATTAATACAACAACACATTTATTTTCTTTCACTCTCTCTAAATTTATCATGGTATCAGAGCAGGTTTAAATCCTTACTACTTCATCCTCCACCATTGCCAACCCACTGCCCACTTCTCTCCTATCCTCCATTGCTCAAACTTCATAAACACCAATTTAAACCTTACTCAAATCTTTTCGTTATTCTCGAAAACTATCCAAACCGCCTCCAAAACACCGTCGCTCACCACCACTGTCATCATCGTAACAAGACGATTCCGACGCCGTCAAAAGCATCCCGAAACTCGCCCTAACGCGCCCTCACGCGCCGGCGAGTGAATTCCAGCTCCGGCACTGTTCACTGACGACGTCAAGACACTGTTCACTGACGACGTCAAGACACTGTTCACTAACGCCGTTAGTACTGTTCACTGACGCCGTCAAGTCACTGTTCACTGACGCCGTCAAGTCACTGTTCATTGACGCCGCCAAATTACTGTTCAAAAAAAAAAAAAAAAAAAAAAAAAACCTTTCTTTCCATTCCAAGTTTTTTTTTTTTTTTTATCTCAAGTCACCTGTACTTAATTTCCTTACCTCTTTTTTTTATATTTTTTATTATGACTACATCTGAAATTCCTATTACTGTAAAACTCGATGGAAATAATTATAATCATTGGTCTATGCTATTTCGGAATTTTTTGAAAGGAAAAGGCCTTTGGAAGTATGTCACAGGTAAAGAATCTTGTCCCAAAGAAACTGATGCCAAATTTGACGAATGGGAAATCAACAACAATAAAATCCTGACGTGGCTCGCAAATACCGTCATTCCATCCATCAGTATCCAACTCGGCCGGTGCACCACTGCCAAGAAAGCTTGGGATTTTTTGGCACAACGCTATGTTCAAACCAACTTTGCCAAGAAATACAAACTCGAACAGGACATTCGATCTCTTCAACAACAGCCGGGCCAGACAGTCTCTGATTTTCATTCCAGCATGTGCCTTATATGGGATCAACTTGAGCTAATGGAACCACAGTGGACTGTTGATATGAACTTGTGGGAAACTTTTCGTGAGGAAACACGGCTCGTTCAGTTTCTTATGGCTCTCCGAGACGAATTTGAGCCAATCAGAGCATCCATGCTTCACCGCAAGCCTCTTCCTTCTGTTGAGGAAGCCTTGACCGAACTAATCACTGAAGAAACCCGGAAAGGCATTACTCCAAACCTGTCATCCGTCTTCATTGCGGCACCTCGCTCTCAACAGCACTTTTTTAAACCACCCACTGCCAATTCATCACCGCGTCCTCAACAAACATCCTCCCGTTCATCGAAAGACCCGGTGCAATGCAACTACTGCAAGGAATTTGGGCATATCGTTAAGTATTGCCCTTCTCCTACATCCCGGTACATGCGCAGTTTACAAAAATCCACCAGGTTATCCGCCGCGTTCACCTCAACCGACGGTTCATCGTACAACCATCAGACTGGTCCTTCTTTTAATTCTCCCACTGTTCCGGAAGTTCAGAACATGATTATACCGAATCATCATACAGTTGCATCTGCCTTCTCACCTTCAGCAGGTATCTCATCTCCGTGGGTTCTTGATTCTGGGGCATCAAACCACATGACCTTTGACTCAACCTACTTCAAGCCATCTCGACCTATGGGCTCATCTACACAGATTCATACCGCAAATGGCTCCACTATTGATGCTAGTCACATTGGCTCCATAACTAATAACGGTTTCTCCATCTCTGACGTTTTTCTTGTTCCTCAATTATCTATGCAACTCTTATCTGTTGGACAGTTATGTGACCTTGGACTAATAGTGATCTTTCATGCTACTGGTTTTGTTATACAGGACCGATCAACGGGGATACAAGTTGGGACCGGCCGTAGAGTTGGTCGACTATATGTGGCAGACAAATTACAGATTTCATCCGTCCCCAATTCATCTCTCACGACTTTTACCACCAACCCATCCTCTCTTATCTCTTGGCATTCTAGATTGGGTCATGTTTCTTTTCCTCGCCTTCAATATATGATAAATAAAGGATTGTTAGGACCAGCTACTTTAGACAAAGATCATTCTTGTATTACTTGTAAACTGGCCAAACAACCCGCTCTACCCTTTCATAATAGTGCAACTACTACATGTTCTCCTTTTGATCTTGTGCACTCTGATGTCTGGGGAAAAGCTCCCGTTGTATCTATGGGTGGGGCTCAATATTATGTGGTCTTTATTGATGATTATTCTCGTTACACCTGGACTTATTTACTTCATTCTCGATCTGATTTTTTGAAAGTTTACATCGAGTTCGCCACTATGATCAAAACCCAATTTTCAAAAAATATCAAAATTTTCAGATCTGACTCTGGGGGAGAATACTTATCCAATCACTTTCTTGAATTCCTAAAGTCTCAAGGGACTCTTCCCCAACTATCTTGCCCAGATACCCCTCAACAAAATGGAGTTGCAGAAAGAAAACACAGACACCTTGTCGAAACAGCTCGTACCCTCCTTCTCTCATCATCCGTCCCTTCCGTCTTCTGGGAGAAGCCATTCACACCTCTACCTTTCTCATTAATCGTATCCCCTCCGTTGTCACAAATAGCGTATCTCCTTTCGAGCGTTTATATGGGACCACACCCAATTATTCTGAACTTCGCACCTTTGGATCCACCTGCTTTGTGTTACTCCAAAAACGAGAACGAACAAAACTCACTCCCAAAAATGCCATGTGTGTCTTCCTGGGGTATGGGATTCAACAAAAGGGCTATCGTTGTTATGATCCAATTGCTAAACGACTTCGTATTTCTAGACATGTCACCTTCTGGGAACATACCCCCTACTACTCCCTGCATAAAGATCCCGTGTCATCCTCTGAGTACTCCCTACCGGTTGATCCATTCCCTGACTCCTCCATCACCGAATCCTTTCATACTCCACCAGCTCCTCTTCCTGCCCCTGACCCAACACTTTCCACTGAGTCTGTATCTGGTTGTCCTCCTGCTGACCCCTCTACATCCTGTCCTGACTCTACATGTCCCGTCGACGGTACTGTGACACGACCACTCCGTGATCGTCGCCCACCAGCCAAGTTATCAGATTACCATTGTTTTCTCTCTGCTAGGCTGTCTCTCCATGAGCCTACCTCCTATCGGGTTGCTTCTTCGGATCCTAACTGGCAACAGGCTATGACTGATGAACTCACTGCTCTTCAGCAGACACATACATGGGATCTAACCAATTTACCTGCAGGTCAATCTGTTGTTGGTTGTAAATGGATTTACAAAATTAAGACCAAGGCTGATGGTTCTGTTGATCGCTACAAGGCTCGTCTTGTTGCGAAGGGTTTTACTCAAGAATATGGCATTGATTATGAGGAAACTTTTGCACCTGTCGCCCGTATGACTACCGTTCGCACTCTTATCTCAGTTGCCTCTATCCGACAATGGACCATTCATCAAATGGATGTCAAGAATGCCTTCCTACATGGTGATCTCTCTGAAGTGGTTTATATGCAACCTCCTCCAGGTCTTCCTCACTCTCCTGGCCAAATATGTAAATTACGACGAGCTCTCTACGGTCTTAAACAGGCTCCTAGAGCGTGGTTTGAAAAATTTTCCAATGCTGTTCTTGCCCATGGATTTTCTCAGAGTTCTCATGATTCGGCTATGTTCACATCATCCTCATCACATGGCATTGTTATTCTTCTAATATATGTTGATGATATGATTATTACTGGGGATGATTTGGATGGTATATGTCGACTCAAAGCTTACCTGTGTTCTTGTTTTGAAATGAAAGATCTTGGTACTCTTCGCTATTTTCTAGGCATTGAGGTTGATCACTCCTCTACAGGGTATTTTCTTTCTCAAGTGAAATATGCTTATGATATTATTGACCGAGCCGGTCTGACAGACAACAAAGTTGCCGACACTCCTATTGAAATGAATGTCAAGTTCTCTCCTTCAGACGGCAGTCTTCTGGCTAATCCTACTTTATATCGCCAACTTGTGGGCAGTCTCAACTATCTCACTATCACCAGACCAGATATCAATCATGCTGTCCACATTGTCAGTCAGTTCATGTCTGCACCACGATCTGTTCATTTTGCCACAGTTCTTCGTATAATCCGCTACATAAAAGGGACCATACACCAAGGCCTGCATTTCTCGTCTGCCTCTACCCTTACACTTAACGGGTACTCTGATTCTGATTGGGCTGGTGATATTACTGATCGGCGATCCACCACCGGTTTCTGTATTTTTCTTGGCGACTCTCTCATTTCATGGAAAAGCAAGAAACAAACGGTTGTTGCTCGTTCCAGTGCCGAAGCTGAATACCGCGCTCTCGCTCACACTACCGCTGAAATTATTTGGCTACGATGGCTGCTTCAAGATATGGGCATTACCCTACCAGATCCCACGCCTTTATTTTGTGACAACAAAAGTGCCATTCAAATAGCTCACAATGACGTTTTCCATGAGAGAACTAAGCATATTGAAGTTGACTGCCACTTTGTTCGTCACCATTTCCAACAAGGGCATATCTTGCTACCGCACATCTCCTCCGAACTTCAGATAGCCGACCTGTTCACCAAAACTCATGTAGCTGCCAGATTTCGATTCCTTGTCTCCAAGCTCCGGATGCTCTTCAAGCCTCCATCAGCTTGAGGGGGGGTGTTAGAAATCAAACATTCCTCCTTTTCCTCTCCTTGTTTTCCTCCTTTTCTTTTCCTTATTTTCCTCCCATTTTCTCTCCTTGTTTTTCTCCATGCTTTTAGTATTGTCTCCTTTCATTATTTGTTTGTATATCATTGTGTATAATTCTCATCCCTATATAAAGGGATTTCCATTTCCTTGTATGATATAGAAAAACACACACACATTAATACAACAACACATTTATTTTCTTTCACTCTCTCTAAATTTATCATCGATATCAATTCATCAAAATTCAAAGCTTTATCACAATTTTAATCACAACCCAATTCCATTACAAGATAATCATTGTCATTCCACTAAATTACCTAACATTCGAGGGCAATGTACTAGAATTCTATTGAAAACAAACATCGTGCAATCAATAGGAAACATCATGGTCAGTTTGCCTCTAGTATTAAAACCCATTGTGGATGGCGTTTTTTCACAAAATTAATTAAGAGAAGTTTTGAAAACAATAAAAAAGGACATATAGAAATAAGTTAGAGAGAGAAAAAAAAAATCAAAACAGAAAGTGACCGCCGGCGAGAACAAAGAGTGGATTGAGAAGAGTGCGGGTAGTAGATCGGAGTCAGAGAGAATCACTTCAAGTACTCATAGCCGGAGATCTAAGAAAAGCAGAGTTTAAGTGAAGATATGGTGAGCGTAAAGATTGAAATTGGGAAATTGAGCACAAATTGAAAGGGAAGAAATTGGAAGGTTGCGATAAAAATAGTGGTATCTGGAAGATCAAAAATTGTATAATTAATTAAAAAGTTAGGAATAATTTATGTAAATAATTTCAACTTTTACTTAGCCGATTTAAATAAATCCAAGTAGATCCTGATTGACAACATTTTAAAAATTTATTCTATTATTATTTAAAAAATAATAATAATTTCATTATTTGATGACCCATGTGCAAACAAGGGTAAACAAAGTTGCCATTTTGGTCATTTAGAGTATTTTAATAGGCATGCGTAAATTATGTCACATAGAATTTGTGTAAAATTTATATATTGTGTATAATTTTTGGTACTTTAAGGCCTCGTTTGGTTCACGGAAAGGAAATCGATTCCCTTATCTTTCCCATGGAGGTGGGAAAGTAAATTTCCTGTTAAATTTCCTTTCTTGTGTTTGGTAAACCTTGGAAAGTATTTAGGAAAGAGTATTATTGTCTAAAATTTGTGTAATAAATGCTTGGAAAATCACATGGGAAAATCAATCCCATGTGTTTTGGGAGGAATGGTTTTACCCCCTACTTTCCCCTCTCTCGGGAAAGTGTTTCCGGAATTTGTGCTTACCAAACAAAGGAAAGGAACGACTTTCCTTTCCCGAGTACTAAAATCCGTGAACCAAACGAGGCCTAATAGTGTTGTGTAAATATGCCACATTATTTTTTGTGTAAAATGGGTGTATATTTTACGCATCCACCTCATCATTTTCTCTCTCCAACTTTTTACAAAAACTTCAAAATAGTTTAATTAAAAATAAAAAATATATTTTGTAATAAAACTTGCATATTTGAATTCTACTCATCAAGATCTTTAAATCACTTTCGCTATTTAATTATAAATAAAAAATATTTATAAAAAATATTAAATATTATATATTCCATGTATTTGTATATACTTGGTGCATTATAATTTTACATAAGATTATAAGTATAAATAATTGGAGTAAAAATAAAAATGTGTATAATTTATATGTAAAACAACTTTTATCAATTAAATGTTAATTATTTATTAATTCACATATTTTTTCACATTAATTTTATATATTACTATTGGAGATGCTTTCAGTTCATAAAAGCAAATAGTGAATTAATTGAAACGATGTCGTTTCATTGGTGTAGCGAATTTCTTCCCTTCTGGTCTCTGTCAATTCTCTCTCCCTCTGTAGTCGCTGCACTCTCTCTCTCTCTCTCTCTCTCTCTCTCTCTCTCTCTCTTCTTTCCAAGGTCAGGCCTCTCTCTATATATATGTATATAATTTATTTAATTACATGTATTATATTAGGTTTATGAATATTCCTGTTAGCATCAATTGAATGCATATATAAATTTTCAGTAAAGAGGATTCACCAATTCTTTTTCCCCAAATTAATAATAACAAAAACTATAATTAACAATCTACCTTTAATTCTTGCTGTATTAATTACTCTGCAGTTCTTCAAGTAACCAAATCAAGTGTAGTTTATGTACTTTGAGTTTCGGATCATTTTTAGGATGCTACATTTTCTGGAATTTTGAAGTGAATGTGTCTTTTGTTAGTGTGTGAAGTATTTTAATCCCTTACTTTAATGATTTTTTGGATTTTTCAGTATGGTATGCTTATTCGGGTCCGTTTTGTTTTTCTAGCCTCTGATTGCAGAATACTGAATACTTAATGCTTAATGCTGAAAGGAAATTTTGAAAATTATGTTTGATTTTTGTCATTTATACAATTTTGCCCTTATTATTGTGATATATATATATATCAGTGGGTAATGAAGAAAAAGAATTCGGCTTTCAACATCATTCCTGCCTCTAAACGATGACCGTTGAAGGTTAAATGTAATCTAATTTAGCATTAAGAGGTGAAAACAAATACCACCTTAATTTATGCCTTCTAGTATATGACTGATTTATGAGTAAAATAAATCAGAACTTTGTGTGCATCATGGAACTTTATTTTTCGAGATTTCTTGTTTAATATCCATATATTTTGAGGGACAGATGACGGATTAAAATCCTATATGTTGGTTTTTGGGGGCTGAGGGGGTTTGCTTTAGTTAGAAAAACGGGGTATAATTGTCAGAAAAAGTTGGCTATACTAATTTCAACACAATCAATGGTTATAGAAAAACTGTTTGCTCTCGTCAGATTTGGTGTGTTGATTTTGCATAATTGTATGAAAGATTATTAATCGATTCTTACTTTTCTAGGATTATAATGGCCGGAACGTCAGGCAGACATGATTTTCTTGAAAGTGATCAACCTTCAGACGATGAAATGTTTCAAAACATTGGCGAATGTGAAGCCAAAGAAGATGGCTTGTTGAATAGTTGCTCAAACAAAATCGTAAATGTTTTCATCGAACCATCAACAACCATTGTAAACCCGGATAATTTAGAACCATCCATTGGGATGACATTTCCGTCATTGGATGTTGCAAGGGATTTCTATTATGAATATGCCAAGTGTACAGGTTTTACAATCCGCACAAATCGGATCCGACACTCACTAAAGAATATGGCTATAATAGGTCGAGATTTTGTATGTTCAAGAGAAGGCTTTCGTGCTGAAAAGCATATGCTTAGAAAAGATCGGGTTCTTCCTCCCAGGCCAGTCACCAGAGAAGGGTGCAAGGCCATGATCAGATTGGCGGCAAAGGGAGGTGGTGGTGGTCGTAAGTGGGTGGTTACCAAATTTGTAAGGGAGCACAACCACAAACTAATGAGTAGCTGTAAATCACCGGGGAACTGCCAATCATAAATATACTTAGCGAGGTATGTCTAAGATTTGACTATCATAAGTGATCTTTGTGATGACTATTTAACCACTAATGTGTTGTTATTACTTTACATGCTCTCTCGAATTACACTATTTGTTGCTTGGTTGTCCCAAATATCATTTTCACGAGTCATTAATTTCATCTGGTTCATTTTATATTTGGAACAAGTCAACTACCACCTATCTATGTTGGTGCATCAATGGTCAAGAATACAACTTATTATTATTTTTTTAGCGTGATTTGGTACATTGATTATGTCCCAAAATGGAAATGGTACTATTAATTTCATACATTGAGAAAAAGGAAAGTGGAACTGTTAAATTGAGATGGATGGAGTAGTGAATCTTCTCGTCGTATAAATTAGACTCTTTGCAGTTAAAGGTCACTTATTTTTATTATTGTTCTATATCTGTGTGATCCCTAATTTTAAGTTTATGTGAGTGATTAATGATTATGCCCAGTTGGAACCGCCTCATGAAAGTATTATCTTTCCTCTTTATAAATATATATATATAATACTCTCCTTTAAGTAAAGCCATACTTCCATATTCAGTTCTTAACAGATCTATTTGGGCTGCACATATTTTTGGGATATTATGTTCAAAAAGAAGGAAATGTACATAATAATGAACATAATATCTAGATCATACAAGACATTTGGAAAGAGTGGGAAGTGTGCTTTGGAAATAGTGGGATCTAGGCAATAGAAGGATGTAATCAAACAATAAGTGTTGAATTTATCCAACCCTTTCACAATTCACATCCACCCTGAAAATTTTCTAGAATTATGAAATCCAATCATTCCAATTATGAAGTTTGATGATTGAGCTATGGGTTCTATCTTAGGAAGCACAGATTATTTGAAAGGTCAACACACCAGCATCGCACCCATGTCAAGCTCTGATTCTCTTCCAATTCTTTCCCAATTTGCATCCTTTGCATATTCAATAGTTTTATTGAATTTAGTTACAAATTTTTGTTGGATTCTTGTAAGATTCTAAAGGAATCCTAAAAGTGACTGTGATAAATGCCAATTACGATCCAGAGTTCAATATCTATAAGCTATGTTATGCCCATTGCCATCAATCTTCGACCTTTTTTAATATTTAACACATTTCTATGTCCACGCGACAAACATTTTATAACCAAAAGCTTATACATGAAAATTAAGAAGCAGTGAGTAGAAAACCCCTACCTCATACCTCAATGATGATAACTAACGAAGAAATATAGAGAATGCTTCAATGAGTACATGGAAATGCAACAAAAAACTCTTGCTGAGGGTCTTCAACAAGGAAAAAATTGAGTTCCTAAAATCTCTAATACTTAACAAAAAAATGCAGAGAAAACCCAACAATTCATGTGCGATGGTTAATATATAGGTGAAAGGAGAGGAGTTGCCAAGAAAAGAGGTCACCAGGATTGAGGGATTAAGTATGGGAGAAATAAAAGAACAGAATCAGACGCTGACTGGTCCAATTTGCAAGTTCGAGTCCATCATGGACCCAGATCGTACCTGAACTCATTGCCCAAAATCTGGATGTTCAATTTTCAAACTTATTTCGTTCCAATTGCGCAGCATTTTCCTACTAATCTTTGCCCTGTTTTTGCCTACTTTTGTTAGTTTTTACCTTGAAATTTATCAGTATTTGATCCCTCGAACTCTTCAGCTTTCCAAAGCCCCAAACATATGTGTAAACTTGGTACATAGGAATTAAGGCCTGGGATGTAACATTCTACCTGCTCTTTTATAGTAAAATTTTGAGAGACTTTAAAGAATATCAACCACAAGACTTTCATGGAACTACCCAAAATCTGCCTCCAGAGATTAGGGTGTTTTGACTGAGAAAGACAGGGACAAACATAAAACTCTACTTCAGATTTGATAGTTGCAGTCTTTCTCTTTCCCATTCAAAACAGGAAATAAAAAAGAGAATCCACGGTCAATAAGTCTGAGAACAAAGGGGAGAGAGAATTGAACATTTTGGAGTGCCAAATTAACTATGAAAGAAACAAATCAGGGACAACAAAAGGAGGCAGAGGGGATGTTAAGGTTTTAAAATGAGGTTAATTAGTTGGAATGTTGGGTTGGGGTCCTGGGGGTTATTAAGGAAGTGTTGTGTAAAGAAAAACCATATTTTGTGCTTTTAAAATAACAAAAGTTGAATAAGTTGATAGTAGATTGATAGGCAGACTTTGGGGATCCAGATTTAAAGATTTGGTCTTTTTACCATTGATTGGCCATGGGGAGTTATTTTGGGCAGATTTGTCTCAGACAAATCTAATGACGGGAGAGAGACAAGAGGGGATGTGAGAGATTTTTGGATCAACATCTACAAGTAATTGAATTTAATGGGAGCCACGCCTGTCAAGTGGCACGATTTTGTATTCAATGGGATGTGTTTCACACATGAAGAAGAAAAAAAACTGAAGTGTCTTTGGAGATGTATTCTAAAATTCTATTGAGTGTATTTTTACTTCATGGCAATACAAAATAAAGAATAAAATGGATCTTTGAAAATAACTCGCTCAATTTGTCCGAAATGATAAAGTCTCTTAAAGAAGAAAAAATACTCTCCCAAAAGAAAATTGATCTGTCCAACGAAAAGATGGAACAAGATAATTCTCAAACGGTGATTGAACGTTTAGCCATTTGGGAAGAACATTAATTCGATATCCTCGAAAGTAAGAAGAATAAAAAGGGTTTTTTTCGTTTTTCCTCACTTGATTTTAAATTTTTCTTGAGGTTTTTCAATGGTCGACTCATGCTTGATGTCTCTTGTTTTGTTGGAAGAATGTTCGATGTTTGTTTTTCTTTAAGTTTCAGAACAAAATGACATATAAACCACAACCCAAGACTTTAACAAAAACAAGAAACATCACAACGGAATCTTCTTTCAGCTAAGCCCAATAACGTTAAGGCTATAGTCTTGAGCGAAGCCACAGAGATGCCACAAACTTCACATTCGCCCAGACTTCGTTGTTAGAAACTTTATCTTCAATAAATCTTCTATTTCTCAACCAAACTCCCAAAATAAGAATATCCCCATCTTCACTACTTTCAATTAAATTTTGTTGACCTGTTGTGTTAATACGTTCTCTCTGTCGGTTAGAAATTTTACATTCTCTCCTTGTGTTTCTACTTTCTCTCCCGAATTGTGTGGAATTTTGGACCTGATTTTTAATTCAATGAACTATGTACTTTATGAGAGAGAGAGAGAGTAGGTGGTTGGTTAGAGCTAATTTTAGTGACCCTTCTACCTTATTAAGCAAATACCTGATGGTTAATGCCCTAATAGCAGATATATGCTGGACCTTCTGATGTGGTCAATGTGGCAGCCATATAGGAAATTACTTTATGATGATAAAAATTGATTCACAAAAACAGTTCTACCGTCTTGTGGTTTTACGCTGGCATTTTTAATCTTTTTTGTTGTTAGTGACCTGGAGTTTGAGTGTAGCTGGAAGTCCCCCCCTCTCTCTTCTGTCACTTGCAAGGGTCAAGTGTAATGAGCAATAGTGCAATTGCTTCTTGACTGCGAATAGTATTTAATCTGACTTTTTTTTCACATGTAATATTCTTTACTTAAGACATTGCAATTAACTTCCTATTTTTGAATATCTTATGATGATAAATTATGAGTTGATCACATTTAGTTTACAACATTAGCTGATAACTTTTATGCAGACTGTATGGTTTAGTAGGAACAAGCTTATACCAATATTAAAGTCTATCATTTAAAAGGTCAAGGTTTTCTAAAATGGTAATATAATGGGATTAGGCTAGTCGATAAGAGGACTTTACTAGTGGCCGAGGATTTGGCGAGTTATGGTGATTCTAGATTGTTTTGTCAATATATAGGTGGGTAATGGTTTCAGAAGGGGAAGAAGGAAACGAACTCGATTTAATTTTTTTGGATCGGTTACCAACTCATTTTTTTTTTTTTTGCTTCAGATCAGTTCATGCCTTGTCTTTGACCATCATCATGCATTTTGCCTGACAAATGAAGTCAATTATATTGTTTGGGATAGCCTACGTGATAGTGGAAGTTTGAGTTATATACTCCATTACTCCCAAATTTAGAGTCAAATTTCCTTTAAGGACATAGTCATTGTATCATTTCTTAATAAACGAGTTTTTGTTTGTTTTTTTAGCCACTGATTATGATGAAAGTATTGTATCCTTAAAATCATGTGAAACACAAATTGGACTCTTCATTTGGAACAGATGGAGTATTAATAAATTTATTATCGACTATTTCTTGTAACACTTCTATTCTATTATGTGCAGTTATTTACTCTCTCTCTCTCTCTCCCTCTCTCTCTCACTCTCTCTCGCTCTCTGCAGGAAGAGAAGGATAAGAAAATCCAAGATCTACACGAAGAACTGCAGCAAGAAAGAGCGCGAACAGCAGCATTCCAACAACAAGTGCAAATGATTATTAAAGATCTGGAAGAGCACTCTGAGTTTATGTCTATAAGGGTTGAGGACATTGTTAACAGCATGAAAGGAATTGAACTTGATGATGGTGTGTAGCTTTTGAGCCACCACAGGCAACAGAGTACAGTTTTCTTGGATAAAGATATAATCTATTAGTACATTTGTAAATTAGACCCAACTTTTTTAACCCAACACATGATGATGGTGATGCCCTAACAGCAGATGAATGATAGAGCAGACGGGAGTAAAAAAGGATGGTCTAAGTCTCTGACTTTTGGGTTTGTTATAGCGACCTGCCCCATGTTTGGCAAAATTACATTGACCTCCCATGAGCTTTTAGTTTATTAACAATGACCTCCGAGGAGGTGACGCGCTTTGTATCTCTAGATATTGCTTTGTAACAGAGAAACCTTTTATATGGTTATGTTATTAAATTGACACTCATGCACTAGAACTTCAAGAATTTATAGAAATTTCTGTTGCAATGGAGGTTATTGTGATTTTGCAAAAGCAAAGCGATTTCACTGTTTATTAACCTTTTCTCTGGAGAGTCACTGTTTATTAACCTTTTCTCTGGAGAGTCACTGGTTTTGAGGCCAGTTGATAACTGATTTTTTGTATTGGGCTTTGTAATTACGCAAGTGATGTGTATATTATTAGAAAGGTATAACTCCGTTGATCATATTAACGCTTTCGGATATTGTTTCGTAACAATTTTCTCAGTTATTTTCACTCTTGGACTTTTTGGCATTAACTCTAGTTATAACAATAGCTCTGTGAAGAACACTAGACATGGTAGCATTATCAAGATCTCGCTTGACACTCAGAGGTAGATTTAATATCTCATATCTCCAACCCGACCAATCCAAACCGTAATCCGTAGATTTGGGGCGGGGCGGTTCGGATCGGTTAACTGTAAATTAATTTGGATCGATTTCGGTTTCAAAAAAAAAAAATCAGTTGCGGTTATGGTTTGGGGCAAAAAAAGTGCGTTTCAGTTTTAAGTGAAACCGTCTCGTTGCCATTCTTACATTATAGTTGTTTCCTCTTTATAAGTAATAAATTAATATTTTTTAATAAGTTCATTAACATTTCTTAAAAAATTCAGTTTTTCAGATATACAAATACAATATTTAAATATATACAATTTATTGATTATAGATACAATACTTGTGATCGAGAAATGATCACATATACAATGCATATGACCAAGAAATCTCAGATCATAATATAGTACTTCTAATCGAAAAATCACATATACAATACATGAGTGATTACATCCTATAAATGTTCAAAACAGTGACATGGCCTTAAATTGTTTTTCTTTTAAAATTTAGTGGCCATTTGTGTTCTTATTTAATTATTATACATGGAGTGCTAGCATTATTGAAAAAAGAGTATGTTTTCACACCTCCCCAATCCACCCACAAACATCTTACTTCTTGTATCAAAAAAAAAATAATAAAAAAATAGCTCAGCTGATTTTAAATTTATGATTTCGCCAGAATAAGTTGATTCCACATTCCGTAAGATAAAGGAATTGCAAAGAAAATATCTTGATTTGGTTGCGGTAAGAGTTGTAACAAAATCTATTTTTGGTGGGCCAACGAAGGTTGGAATGTTGAGATTTCAATTCCTCTCCTCTTTGTCCTCTATAGAAAAGGAAAAGGAAACATTGAAAAATAAATAAAAATGCCCAACTGTATACAGTTTTTAGTTTCCTTCTTTTGATTCAATTATAAGGAATCAATAATAAAAAGGTATGAATTTGTAGAGAAATAGAATGGTAGGTATTTTTTTATTATAGGTTGTGATGAATATCTCTCTAAATTTATATATTTTTGCGTGTTTAGGAGTGATATTCCATCAAATATTTTTATATTAATTACATATATATGATAATTAATATGATAAATACTTGATATTCTTACTACTTTGCGGTAAATAATAGTTTAGTGTGATTTATTATTATATACATGCACACGCTATAATGAACTCTATACTAGTTAAAAAATCAAAATAAATAGTTTCAGTTCTGAACGAATTCTTAAATTATTGGTATTTTTAACATCAAGTAAACATAATTAAAATATCAAATCCCTAACTTGAAACCAAAAGAAGTATTAATTTAGAAAAGTACCCACCAAAGTTTATAGTGGAAAGTAACCATCATTTCACTACTCTGAATTTGCATATACCAAATTAAGTTTGTCCAAGAATCACTCATATACCTATTTTAGTGATTTATTAAATCGCTTGCATTGAACAAAATTGCCTTTCAAGAGATAATAATTTACATGAAAATATTTTCTTATGGTATCCTTATATCAAAATTGTAAATTATAGAAATTCCATCATTTAAAATTCTAATATTTGGACGTCCTGTCTAGAGGATTTAAAAAACAATATAAATTATAATATCACTTATTTTAAATCAGAATTTCAAGAACAACAACTCATACTACAATTTCTTTTTTAAAAAAAATATAGCAAATTTACCGTGTGTAAATATTTCATTAATTTTATCAAACTATATATTTTCATTTATTTGAGCTCGAAATTCCAACTTCACTCAAAACCCATTTTTTTTTTCTCTATCCAAATTAGGGTAAGTGAATTTTGTGTATTAACTATCATTCTGCATCTAGCATTATGAGAATAATTTTTTAAATTTTTTTATCTTTTTATAGAAATGGCTAAGAATTTGGATAGATGGAAAACCACACAAATCATATCTAAAGCTAAACAAAACCATGCCTCTTGATTTTGGGATAAATATATAGGAATTCTTAGCCGAAGGATTCACATCTCTTATCTACTTACGTGGCATTCAAGTGGGACCCACCTGAAATCTGATTGGTCTCCCGCCCTCTTATAAAATTGTAAACTCCTTTTTGGCGTTTTCATCTTTTTCCTTCTTTGTGTTTAATGTCAGACACTACTTTCTTCTCCTCCTAAAACTTTGTGAAAGTCTTTAGTTTCATCGCAAAGCTAGAGAGAAAGAAATCCCATCAAGGTACTTTGCTCTTCTTCTGAATCTGAATCTGAATCAATATCTTTTTGTAGTTTTTTGCTAAGCTTATTTAATTCTGTACAAACTTTTTGTAAATATTGTTATAACACTATTTTATTGAAATGGTTGGGTCATGTATTTAATGCGTGGTTGGTGGTTGGTCTTTTTTTTTTCTTTTTTCAGTGTCACAGCTATTTCTCAAAAGTTAGTACAACTTGTTAGTGTATTTAACACAGTAAAAGTTTGTGTGTTTTATTATTAGTTTAGTTTAGTACTAGTTCATCTTTACAAATTTGAAAAATGAGCTTATATTAGCCATTCAGCCCCCTTTAATGTTGAAAATAAATAAAAATCCTACAAATTTTGCTCCTTCAATTAGAAAAATAGTTTAATGCTAAAGTTGCCCCTTTTAGTCTAATTTTAGTCAAATTTCTGGCTCGGCCCTTGTTTAACACTACTCTTCTTTATATACATGGTAGAATTCGATACGTCCGCAATATTGTCAGCCCTTGTTAGAACAACAGTTTTTGTAACTTATACAGCAACCCAAAATTTGAACACGATATTATGATTGTTAATATCACATAGAGTTTTAAGCCATGTTATGGTGAAGTTCAATTGAGTAGTTAAGATATTACCTTCTTCTGAATCTGAATCAATAGGTTTTCAGAGTTACTCTTTGTTTTTGTATGTTTCTTTATATACATGTTAGAAGTCCTAGTACACTCGTTGCCAACGCAATAGTATTTGCAATAATTTTATAGGTATTTGACTTAAAAATTGATATAGTTTGGACAGTATATATTGGTAAGGAACTAAGGATATGGTGTTCGCGTCAAATTCCGTTCTATCAAAATCCATTTTAAATAATGAGTAATAGACAGTTTGATATGTCACTATTTTGTGATACATAAATACGTATGTGTAGAAAGGCTATCATATGTGCTGGCGCATGACTCTTATCACCACAATAGTTTTTATAATTTACGTAGGGGCCAATGTTTCTATATACGAAAATGCTATGATTACTTAATTTTTGTAAAAACTGATGTGGTACCACTTCAATAAGCTAGCTGGGTCCATTTAATGTGTGTTTCGCTTTCTTTTTGTATGATTGATATCACAATTGTTCGTATAAAATGTTTATACAATTTGTTAGCATTTTTGTAAATTAGTTGCTGACTTTTATTTTTGATGGGGTAAATGTTTTCACCAAAGTACTTCAATCTAGAAGTGATTATAATGAAAAATTGTCACACAATATATATATACACGAACTCGAAATCATCCCCCACCAAGTTTTGTCACAAAATTCAGCTATTTTAAAATAAGGGTCTCCTTTTTTGAGCAAACCTGATTCTATATGTATATATATTGTATTTGTTTGTTATAGTTGATTATAAAAAGTGTGGTACTCTGTATTGCCCTGAAATAAAAGTTCCAAGTTCTATGGATTTTCCTGTTAAAATATTGATAATTTTAGAATATGTGTTATCAACAAAAGAAGAAGATAATTTTAGAATATGCGGGTGATGATATAGTTTGGTTAATTGTTGTTTGTGAGATAATTGATTATTGAGTTGGTTATTTGTGAAATGCTTTGGAAATGGAAAACCGATAAGAATTTAGGGTGTGTTTGGGACCCAATTCTGAGCTTTGGAATTGGAATTTGAGCAAAAATTAGCCTACACAATTTCGAGTGTATGCTAATTTTTGTTGCAATTCCAAAGCTCGTAATTGGGTTCCCAAAAACATGATTGGACTAATTTGTTGTGTATATCAAGTTATTCTGTATCACAACAAATACATGACTAGAAACTGATTACTTGTTAAGTTAAACGAATTGAGTATATGTTGAGGTAATCTTGACACAAACACGCACCTGACCCTTTTACCGGGCCTGCACATAAAAGTAGTAGAACAGAAAATACTACCACAATAACATAATTTGTGAATATAACAGTAACATAATTTGTGTTAACTGTGACAACTATCTCATGACCAGCGCAGAGTGAGTATATATACTATAAGCAGTCGCAAGACAACGAAAGCTCCGGTAGATAACTTTTCGAATTATATGATATTGCTATCATATAACTCTATTTTGTCCACCTAAATAGTACTAGTATGCGTGTAATGAATTTAGTAGGGATGTGCAATGTTTTAAGACGCAGGCTAAAGGCGGGCTGCAGGAGGGTGCATTGCGCCTACAAAGTATTATAATATCACAATTCAAATATTTTACTGCATAGGAGTTCACTATCCAAAGATTCCCCATAATTCGCCTAACCTAGCGAGGTAGCAGGCCGCGTCGCACCTTCTTAAAGTGATGTTTTCTTGATTGACTCATAAACTTAGTACTTTTATCAAGAAATGGACTACTTCTTTGGACCCTTAACAGAAACAAGTTCTGATTTTTTTCCCATATTATTCGAAGTGTTTCTTGCTCAAATGTTTCTATTTCGTCATTGTTTATGTACATATGTTTCTATGTTTCAAACTCGGAAGACATTGGTACTAATTTTGATTTGATTAATGGTGGTTCCATCATTTTTATAATGTTCTTTTTCTCTTTTCTTTGCATAAGGGGGAGATGGACAACTTTTATGCACCTGGAAGGAACCATCTCTTTGTTCCGGGACCAGTCAACATCCCGGAACAGGTCCTTCGTGCAATGAACAGAAACAACGAGGACTATCGTTCACCTGCCATTCCTGCAATGACTAAAACCCTACTCGAGGATGTCAAGAAGATTTTCAAGACAACTACGGGAACCCCGTTTCTTATTCCAACAACAGGTACTTTTTCAATATAATGTTTTCATTTTTCTTTTCAAGGAGAATGTATATATAGTCAAATTATATATAATCAGAGTACATAGTGAAATTTATAAGAAATGTAAATGCCCAACATAACTGGGGGTAGCCCTCTAGTGTCAACTGTCCCTAAAGGGATTTGAAACTGCTATAGGTAATTTCCGTGTTGAATTACTTGGCTAACTTGTTTGATTCTTGAGTACGTTAAACATGGTTTTCTTGTTACTGTCACTCGATAGGGGACATAAAGCTATTTTGGATTCCATGTTCATTGACTGGAGCAGATTATAAATTTTCAGAAACTTCTGTCACAAATGGGCTTTATGAAGATGAATTTGAGTTAGGGTTGGTTGCCGAAAGCGCAATGAACTTTACATGTTCTTTTATCAAAATCGTCAAATTTAGTTTACAGAAACTGCTATGTTTTGGCTTGAATTACTTTTTGTTTGTTATTATATGACGACTCCATTTCAGCAATTGAAAACAATGAGATCGATGGCCTTTTAGTGGAATGTTTAGGTGGATCCTGCTCCTCTAAAGTGATCGAGATCAACCAGAGTAGAGTAGTAAATCTGGACCATTGGTCAAATAATTTTTGCCTTTGGCGATGACTCATTAAATAGACACTAATTATCAAAATCTGAGTTATACACTTTTATACGTATAGTCCAGATTTCATTAACTCGAGGAGCTTGATTGAATGTTTAGATGTCTAGCGAGATGGAGAAAACCGAAGTTAACTTCACCTTTAGCAAGTTGAAAAAAAAACAGTTTCCACTTGTGAGAAATATTTCATACAGTGACTCAGTTGCAAGTCACATTATAATGAAACACAAATTTTTGAGAGAGAATATATTCATATTTTTCTACTTCCATTGTGAAGGTACTGGTGCATGGGAAAGTGCACTTACGAACACATTGTCCCCCGGAGATCGGACTGTATCTTTCCTCATAGGCCAATTCAGTTTGCTGTGGATTGATCAACAGCAACGCCTCAACTTCAATGTGGATGTGGTTGAAAGTGAGTGGGGTCGAGGTGCCGACCTCGATGTTCTGGCATCCAAACTAGCAGAGGATACTGCCCATACCATCAAGGCAATTTGCATTGTTCACAACGAGACCGCAACTGGAGTCACCAACAACTTGGCAGCCGTAAGGAAATTACTTGGTAAGAATTTGGTCGTCCTAGATTTGCATTCTTGTTTTAGGGGTGATTTTAAATGCTATGGTTTGATTGTGCAGACATGATACCTTATCAGTATGGGACTAAAATGAATTTTTAATTTTTGACACTTGGATTCACTGGCCGAGATTTTCAAAGTCCAATTTTTCCCATAATTTTTAAAAAAGAAAAGAATAAGAAGGCATGTTGGCTTTTCAAGTCATGTTGTGTTGGTTTTTGTTGCTTCGTAGCGTGTTGGTGAACATATGGTCCAATCTATGTTGCACGGACACGGATATTGAAAACCCGATGAGCTAAAATACAATGTGGAAGTATTTTCAGAAACGTGTATATATATATACTCTATCCAAGAAGGATCCAGTGCAGACTGTCCATATCATACCAGCCTTTTGGTGATGGATTTTCGTTGCTAAAAACATTCCAATGTTTTGATGAAAAATAAGTGGATGAATATTTAATCCTACAACCTTTTGAAAGAAACCCAATAATCGTACACTAGGAAATGTTACCCTTTGTCTATCATGTTAATAATTTCGTATTTTGTACACATGTTTAGTGTACCACGATTGAAATATATATATATAACGTAAAAGATGTTCTGTTTAGCCTATGTAGATTTACAATAAGATTGATTTTTTGGTAAAAATGACTCTCAGATCACTACCAGCATCCGGCACTATTTCTAGTTGACGGAGTATCGTCAATATGTGCACTTGATTTTCGCATGGATGAATGGGGTGTAGATGTAGCTTTGACCGGATCCCAGAAAGCTCTTTCCCTTCCCACCGGTTTGGGCATCGTGTGTGCTAGTCCCAAGGCTATCGAGGCCTCAAAAACAGCGAAATCGGTTCGTGTTTTTTTCGACTGGAAGGACTACTTGAAGTTCTACAACTTTGGAACCTATTGGCCCTACACTCCTTCCATCCAATTGTTATATGGCCTCAGAGCGGCTCTTGATCTCCTTTTCGAGGAAGGACTTGATAATGTGATTGCAAGGCATACTCGCCTCGGCAAAGCAACTAGGCAAGTAAAATATTCTGTCTGTCTGTCTCTTTCTGTCTCTATATATATAATATCTTTTCCGCTTGCTGAATTACCAAAAAACACAACGTACTTTTACTCTGCGTTTTCACTTGGGTGGGCACACATATACCTCCTTTTTGTTGCATGTTTCACTCTAATTCGGTCTTTTAACGATGATGTTGATTTGAAAAGAAGCAAGAATACCTTTGTTGTTAATTTCCTACTCATTTTCACTTGCAACTTCCAATTTGATATATTCTCTTATTTAGTTCCTGAGTCTGAAGTCAAATTACTCCCTTCCTTGAAAATTGAGAGAGTCCTCTATTTCTTTTTAAGACGCCCCAAATTGTGAGTCCAGTTTCCTTTTTAGAACATAATCAACGTCATAAATCTTACGATAGTAAACAAGTTTTGTTCTTACCCATTGACTACATTGAAATTACTGTATATATAAAAATGTGAAATATGAAACATGAACCGTTAATTTAGGACTGTTACTTTAGGACCAAGGGAGTAGTACTACATATCTCAGCATCCGTGTGTCCTGGTAAAAGTAATGATAAATCCTTAAAGAAGTTGCATCCTAAAACGGTTTTGTTCTAAATTTAAATTTATAAAACAACAGGCTTGCGATAGAGGCATGGGGGTTGAAGAACTGCACACAAAAGGAGGAATGGTTTAGTGATACAGTCACTGCGGTCGTGGTTCCTTCGTACATTGATAGCTCGGAAATTGTGAGAAGGGGATGGAAGAGATACAACTTGAGCTTAGGTCTCGGTCTCAACAAAGTAGCCGGCAAGGTTTTCCGAATAGGACATCTTGGCAACCTAAACGAGGTATATATCCATATATGTGTCTTCATTTAGGGGTCGATCATGTTATCGTGCATCTTGAGGACACATGTTAAGTAACCGATAAATTAAAAGAATAAGGTCCCAACAAGCATCTATTCTGGCACTGATAGTCATATCATCACCTTATTTTGTTTTTATTCATTGGCACACTTCAATAATTTCCTTGTTTCTTATATCCCCATTCGTGTTTCACCTTTTATTGCTTGTTCTTAGCTAAATGCCCTAATCGTTGAACTCCTCTAAAGTGATGGAAATCAATCTAGACTAGAATAGTATATCCAGACTGTTAGATTAAAATTTGATGGCTCAGTTTTTGGCAGGGAGTGTTTGCCTCTAGCGAATACTCATATAAACTAAATTTTTTTTGTCAAAATCTAAACCATCTAATTTTAAACTTTTGTTCCAAATTTCTTCAAATAACTCCAGAATGGCCCAATCCGGAGAATGGGTGACGCACCCAAATCACATCAACACTGAGACACTAGTAGTTGGTCTCTGGTCGAAACTCTTATGTTCAGATTTCATCAAGTACTTTTGGGCCCTAGTGAGTACAGCTACTCGAAAGCGGTGAGAATCAATTTGGAGGTTAAGTGTGAAATCTGGACCATCATTGTTACATTGGACGATTAATTTCGCAGAAGGAAACACTTCCTCTTGCGAGGACTCAAAATCTGAACCATTACAATTTAAAATTAAAGGTCTAGATTGCAAACTTTACCTCTTAAGTGATTCTTGTCACTTTAGAAAAGCTGGGTCCGTCATTAAAATAGAAACTAATTGTCAAAATCTGAGTCATCCATCTTTAAATTAATGGTCAAGATTTCTTTAATTTCCCTCTAGAGTGCATGGACCAGATCGAATATTTTGCGCATATTAGTCCTTTTCTCAATTTTTTTTCTTTTTTCTTTCTTTTTTGAAACAGTTGCAATTGTTGGGGTGTCTTGCTGGAGTTGAAATGATACTGAAGGATGTGGGGTACCCAGTGAAGCTAGGGAGTGGAGTTGGAGCTGCTTGTACTTTCCTTCAGAATGATACCCCAATGATACCTTCAAGGATTTGATTTCCATTTCCTTCATATATGCATGCCTCTACTGAACATACTTTTCTTGTGTAATTTTAATTCTCTCCCTGCAGAAAAATACTTCTGTAAAAAAGGAAAATCATGTATAATCTATTCTCTGTCTGTGTTAAGTACTACTACTGCTACCTATGCCATGTTCTTTTGTATCTATGTCTTAGCAAATTTTAATGTCCGCACGTACAGCTTTTGAGACTTGGGCGATGCATGGGGGAGAGGTTTCTGGTTTATTTTGCTTTCCGATCTGTTACTGCTGCCATTATATATGTGGCTTGTTCGGCGTTAATTTTTCCCTATTTTTCCCTTTTTCTGGTAAATTTTAAAATTTTATATCGATTTACACACTGGCGGATGCTTGGGTTGAGTAAGAGCATCTCCAACAATGCTCTCTATTTTAGAGAGTATTTTTTCTAAAATAGAGATCATTTTTTGAAATAAAGAGTGTTGTTTGAGAAGTGACTCAAACAATGCTTTCCCTTTACACTTCTATAAAGACACATGTAGTAATTTAATTGGATGTGATAAATAAAAGAAAAAATGGTGACTTTTTTAATGCAAAATTATAAAATAGAGAGCCAAGGAGACTCTCTAAATTTAGCTATGTTGTTGGAGTCTCATTTATTAGTGTAGACTAATTATTATAAAAAGAATTAGTATATTAGAGAGTCTCTTGGAGATGTTCTAGGAGGACCATGGTCCCCCAATAAATTTATATATATATATATATATATAAATTGAGTCTATCAATCATATATTATGGCCCTCCCAAATTAAAAGAAAATATAGTAGAGAGAGAAGGGCAGAGAGCTTGAGAGTTGAGAGAAAAAAGTAACAAAACAAATCAAACGATCGTCCGTTAGGTCGCCACCGGCAATCACAACTACAGCTCCTCCATTTTTGTAAGTCCATACTTGATACTTCATAGTCTATGATTTAGGTTTATTACCTTTTTTTGGTAATTTATGCTTTTTTTTTGGTAATTTATGCTTTAATCAAATCGATTGTGTGAGGTGAAAGCCGGAAAGGAGAAAATTTTAGACATGAGAGCATTGCAAATATGCAATTTAGTATGGATCAGTGGATGAGTGGATATATATTATAAATATATTGCTGAGAGAGAAAGCCATTCGTGGATCTATATGTATATATATATTGCTGAGAGAATGGAGAATGGAGAAAGGATCATAGGAGGGGAGCACAAGAATTGTTTTGCATTTTTTTTTACGTTTTACTTTTGTGGTACTTTTGTTGGTTTGCATTTTGTTTTTTTTGGGACAATAATATATTTGACTAATGAATTTTATCACTTTTTTCAATTTGATCATTAAACTTTTTTTATCTAAAAATCCATTGAACTTTCAATAATATTTTAATTTGGCCCAACCACCATTTAACACACGTTAATAGAGTAATCGGAAAAATTGGGAAAAATTCATGTAAATCAAAAATTGTTGATTTTTTCTCAAAATTGGTATGGATGATTACTTCTATATATTTTTTGAGTTTTGTTGATGATCGTCTAAGGTTTAAATTGAGGGAACGACTCAACTTAAATCCTTAATTTAAACCATAGACTCACCTAAATCAAACCCTCAATTTGAACCCTAAACTCATTTAAATCAAAATTTGCTGAAGAAGACGATAAACAAAACTCAAAAAATCATATAGAAGCAATCATGCATACTAATTTTGAGGAAAAATCAACAATTTTTGTTTACACACACATTTTCCCCAATTTTTCCGTTAACTCAAGTTAACAGTGTTAAATGATTAGGTCAAATTGAAACGTTATTAGGAGTTCAGTGGGTTTTTAGACAAAAAAAGAAGTTTAGTGACCAAATTGAAAAAATGAAAAAGTTCGTTGGTCAAATATGTCATTAAGCATTTTTTTTATTCTCACACTTTTACTTTTGATATATTTTAAATAAAAATTTATTTTCTTTGTATAAGATAATTAATGTACTAAATCTGATAATTAAAAATAATTAATTATATTTTTTATATATCATTAATTTAAGATTCTTTTTTACCTTGTTATTTGTTTAACAAACCAGGTAAGCATCACGGTCAAAACATATTTTTCATTAATGACTTTAAAAATTGGAAGAAAGTAAGGAATGGGAAAAATTGTGCATTTTTGAATCACATAGGAAAAGATCCGAATTCATTACATAAAATTGCTTAGAAGTCATGTGAGGACCTAATGAATCAAGCGCAACATGTTCGAAAGCTTATTAATAAACAAAGTTCCGAACAAATTGCAAAAAATCGATTACAGCTCGAAGCATTGGATGTTTCAGTCTAGTAACTTGCAAGTCAAGACTTGGCTTTTAGAGGCCTTGATGAAATTAAAGATTCTTTTAATTTTGGAAATTTTCTTGAATTTTTGAGTGCTGTGGCTAAGCTTAATGAAAATATTGCAAATGTTGTATTGGATAAAGCACCTCAAATTAAGGGTGTTAAAGTCAATCCGAAAATCGATCGAACGAATCGAACCGATCCGAGCCGATCCGTAAAATTCCGAACCGAAAAAAAACTGAAACCAAAAATAAGAAAATAGAACCAAAACCGAAAAGTTTGGTTCGGGTTTGGGGCAAGCTAGTCTAAAACTGAACTAAACCGAACCGAACTGAATTATGTATAAGGAAAAAAATGTTAATATATACTCTAAAGGCTTACGTTAATTATACTATAATACAAAAAATATGACATTTTATAAGAATATATTTCTTACTAATTGTATATTATGATAATCTTTGAAAAAATAGTCATTAACGCGTGCCCTTATTACTTAATTAACTACACAATGCTAAGATTTTTTTATCACATACATGATAGAAAGATAATTCATAATTTTATTTAATGTGTTTCATTCTTATAATATACAAATAAAATTGTAATTAAATAGAAAACATGGTATTTATATGTTGCTCATTGTTTCTAAAAAGTCGTGACTTTAATTTAAATATGAATAATTCTTACAATACTATTAGTATTACATTTTTATGTTAAATTGATTTAAAAAAAACATATGTCAAAACTGAATAAAACTGAACCGAATTGAAACCGAATTTTTATATTTGGTTTGGGTTTGAGGTACCTTAGTTTCTACCCTGACCAAAACCGAAAACACCCCTACTCAAAATGCCTCGTATATGTGTCCATCTGTCCAAAAAGAAATTCTACTTGGTTTCTCAATGAAGATTAGGAAGGCGATTTGTGAAGCAAAGTTTTGTATTATTGTTGATAAGGCTAAAGATCAATCAAAAAGGGAAGAAATGTGTATTGTTTTGAGATTTGTTGATATTGTCAGTTTTGTCTGGGAGCATTTTTTTGATCTTGTACATGCATCTTGTTGGGACAACAAAGTGCCTAATGTAAAAATTAAGAGATGATTAGTATAATAGTCTCTTTGTCAAGGTAAAGTTTTTTTTGTGAAAGTCGTGCGATAGATATTCCAGAAGTGAATGCTTTATATGTTGAAAGAGAAGGTCGAGCTCGGAACAAACAAAATCTATTTACAATTGAGGATCATTATCGCATCAATATTTTTACTGCTACAATATACTATCAATTACAAGAGTTAAATAATAGGTATAATGAGCATGCTGTGAAGCTACTTGTTCTTAGCTCTATGTTTGACCCTCACAATTCGCGATTGTCTTTCAATATGGATAATGCTTGCCATCTTGTCAATGAATTTTATCCAAATGACTTCATGAATTATGAAAGAGATTTACTGCAGGTTTAACTACAACATTATGAGCTTGATGTACTCCAGCATTTAGAATTTCAAATTTTGTGCACTATCTCTGATCTATGTCAATGGATGGTGAAAAGTAGAAAGTCTTTGGTTTATCCAATAATCGATAGATTGATAAGGTTGATTCTTACCCTTCTAGTTTCTACCGTAACAACGGAGCGTGCATTCTCGGCTATAAGTATTGTTAAATCAAAACTTTGAAGTAAAATGGAAAATGATTTTCTTTATAATTCTTTGACTATCTTCATTGAAAAGGAAATTGCAAGAAACATTAGTACCGAGTCAATCATTGACAGATTCCGTGACTTGAAAGAACGTCGAGCACAATTCTAGTAATATTGAACTTTGAAAGGTAGGTATTTTGTAGTGCAACTTTATATTTTTTATATTTTGTAATGCAATTTTACATTTTTTATATTAAGTATGTTATGTTGTTGAAAATTATATGGTCCCCCCAATAAAGTTTCTTAGATCCGCCTGTAAATCTATAAAGCAAAAACATCTCAATGCCTAAACCAAGAAACATGCAACTAGCTTAATATGGGACAATCATGCAAGCCCCGTTCTTGATATAAACCTAATTCCTAAAATATCTATCAGCTTTCCAATGCCACGAAGCATCCTTTACCGACTCTTCAAGTCGGCCTATCACATAATTCCGATCATGCTTAATCTACCGAGAAATGTAGTACGTTGTTCTTTCCTTTTAAATTTGATTTGAAAAAAGAGCTAAACAACACATTTTGGCTTGAAAGCTAGCCCTTATAACATCTTGTATACATTAGCCTTCTTATATTGGCTCTCTAGTCCAGATCCACATGTCCCATTGCTTGTGGTCACCTCCCTCCAAATATAAGTGAAGAGGAGCAAGCATAGAAACAAGTGATTGATATCTTCAGCCCCTACACAACACACATATATCAGTGTCAATGCACCATTGTTTTAGTTTACTCCTAGTTAAAAGCACCGTGTTGCTTGTCGACAAACAAGCGGCAGGCATATGTGTTGCTTTTAGCTTGGATTTTGACTTAGAGACGTTTAGTCGTAATCTAGTCCATGGTAGCTTCGCGCCACTGGTTTTTCAACTTAGCACAATGATCACTTATGCAAATCAATAGTTCCTCTCATATTAGGTTGAATTGATATTGCGACACTACTATTAATAGGGTAAAACTAACTCGCCCACCCCCTCCCCCCAACACACGACAACAAAAAAAAAACACCATCAATAAGATGAAAGGCTTGTGGCCTCCTTAGGAGATTTTGAAGAATTCAACATGACTTCTATGATCTCTAATGGCCTCCTTGGCAGTTAAGTTCCACAATCCACATTATGCTAGCATTATTAGCAGAGCTTGATCAGAGCAGGCAAATGATGAATAACTCTCTCTAAATCAAGAGAAACAGGAACAGGGAAAAACTAGCACCCATTAATAAAATAATTTTGAATTTTAGCATCAATAGCACTCATAACATCATACAAGATAATAATGGCACAAAGAGACAAATCTTCTATAAAAGGAATGAACACATTCTTAAGAGAAGCCTTATAACTTAATCTTGTGTTGTGTCTTAAATGAGAAGATAATAAGTCTAGAATGTCACATATGATGTATTAAGCGTTCACTATAACTAAATATACTTGGCATATATAGTCAAATTTTCTTATAGAAATATCTTATAAGATTGTGAAATGGTTGATTAGAAGATAAATAAGGATTTATAATATTTAGCAATACTAACCATGGAATGAGATCAAAATCACTCGAAATTACATTGCATATTTCTTCTTCAGTCTTAACAAACATTCTACTCTATAATAATTGTAGAAACAAAAATTATAGAAGTAAACTTCATTCTCATAATATAGGAGAATTAAAAAATTAATAAAAAAATATAGGAAAAGCTCTCAGGTACTTTTTCTCATTCTAAGCTTAACTGTATGAAAATCTCAATATCTTAGCTCACGAGCTCAAGCCTTGTGTTTATATAAAAGGTCATCAAAATATCTAAACAAATATTTAAAATAGCTCAAAGCACTAAAATTAGTGTGAAAACTCCATCAAGTGGGACCACGATCCATTATGTTGCATAACATGATCGATCATGGTCCAGAGGAAAGGCTACTGGAGCATTTTTGACACCCATGATCGATCATGGATAGAGCATGATTGATCATGGCCTTGTCCATTTGCGTAGTCATTTTGTAACAGTCAAATGGGGGTCTCTCCAGTGTCCGATAATTCTGAAATTTTGTGACAAGCTAGGTAATGCCTTGAAGTACATCATAACCAAATTTTAGAATGATCCAACGGTTGGTTTTAGAGGTAGGATGCGTACCTTTTGTAGCAGAGTAGCACTTGTTTCAGAATAAATAATTAAGTGATCTTGCTTAGTTTCTTCACTTCAAATCACTCTAAAACGGATATTTAGAGGTTATCCACTTCATAGATCATGTCCCAAGCAATACCTATAAATTGAAGTTACACAATTTACCACAAAAGTGGCCTTCTGAGCCGAGTTAGTGTTCGGGTAATTTGCATATTTATTGAGATAAATGCATCAATACTTTGTCTAAAATAGTATAACAAATGGCAATATTATGCATTTATCAAAGCCCGAATAGATTAATTTTAACAGTAATGAGAACTAGAGACGAAACTACACTTTACTTGGAGAACACCCCCCCGCTGCCGTTTTCTTCCCCTTCTCCCCCCTAAAGATTTTGCAACTCACTTTTATTTATCCTCATTTAACTTAGTTATGAGCAATGTCCCCTCCAAAATTTGATCTAAACCCCTTAGTTGATCAATAAAAATAATTTAATACTTTATCAAAACTTATAATACTTAAATTAAATCAAATAAAACATTAAAATGAGGGATACAATCAAGATCCTTTGTTCATGTTAAATTAATTTGTGCAAATTTTATAAATTTATCTCACTTTACAAGAACAACAAAGTGATAAGAGAGTAATTTTTGAACAAAATCATCCTTTATATATATATATTCATGTTTGGTATGTTTTTCTAATAAATTTTTTAC
This sequence comes from Lonicera japonica, assembly GCA_021464415.1. Lineage (NCBI taxonomy): Eukaryota > Viridiplantae > Streptophyta > Magnoliopsida > Dipsacales > Caprifoliaceae > Lonicera > Lonicera japonica. Next base: position 13,663,447 of record CM038465.1, read on the forward strand.
TCCCTACAAGATTAAATCCTTGTTTCGTTCCTAATGGGAACAAAATTAACAAATGTCCATAATCTTAAAATACTTAAAGCTATATTGTCTTCTTTAACTAATTAATATATCTTTTATTCTCAATTTGTTGAGCTACAATAAATTATAATATAAATCGAGTCATGTTCGAGTTTTACGAATCCCTTTTCTCCGTAGATGGTTATATCAAGAAAGAAATACAGCTTACTATGATATAGTTCATCTCCATTAAATTTTGTAAAAAAATTATTCTTTTATTTTCGAAATAGACATATTGTGACCGAATGAAATAATAAAGAGGAGCTAAAAGTCCTTAAAATATTATTGAACACTACACAATAAAGCTTTAAAATGCTCCGCCCATTGGTCATTTCCATAATTGGAAATTGACTCTCATATCCTTCAATTCACGTTCTTTCCCCACACTTCAATTCCTTTCTTTAGCAACCAAAATTTTCTCTCCTATTTTCCCTCTACACAAACTAAAAAATCCACCACACAAATTTGACTGATTACACCAAAAAATGCCAACAATCTGGTTCAGGATTCTCCTTTACAATCCTCCCCAATTCTTTCTTCCTCTTACTTGGTCCAAGAAGAAGTTAACAACATACCTCCCCCCTCTCTTCTTGGTACCCAAATCAAACTATTCTTACAGGTTGAGATACAGTGTAATCAATAAATTTGATAAAAAGATTTCGCGCAAGACAAAGAAAATAAAAAGAAGTACGTCCCATCCTTTAAAATCTACCAAAAATGGACCCCGATGAGCTTAAAAGAGTTTTTCAAATGTTTGATCGAAATGGAGACGGAAGAATCTCAAAGCAAGAACTAAAGGATTCATTAGAGAACATGGGGATCTCCATCCCCGAGGAAGAGTTGACACAAATGATCGAGAAGATAGACGTGAATGGCGATGGTTGTGTCGACATTGATGAATTCGGTGCTTTGTATCAATCCATAATGGATGGACGTGATGAGGACGAAGATATGAGGGAGGCTTTTAATGTTTTTGATCAAAATGGTGACGGGTTTATCACCGTGGACGAGTTGAAATCGGTCTTGGCATCCCTTGGGTTGAAGCAAGGGAAGACGGCGGAGGATTGCAGGATTATGATCACGAAAGTTGATGCAGATGGAGATGGGAGAGTGGATTTTAAGGAGTTCAAGGAGATGATGAGAAAGGGTGGTTTTGCAGCTTTGAGTTGATTAAGTTAATTAATTTATGAATTTTCATTTTTTGATTTAGTGGATTGCTAATGGTTCTATTCAATTAATTGCTTTTGTAGATATATTCTTACTTAAATGGAATACATGAAAAAGGTGTGTTTAATTAAAAAGACTTGCTCAATGTCTTTGGTTTTATGCAAAATGGAAATGGCTAAGACCACAAATGGAAGTGGAATTTTTTTATTTGTCTTAATCAAACTTTAATTGAACATATAAGAGATGGTGACTAAACTTTTGATCCAGTATCATTTTGACAATCACACTTCAAAACGAACCACTTTAACCTTCCAACTTTTAGAGCGAGTACTAATTTGACCCTTCTGTCAATTTGACAGTTAAATTAGATGAAAGAAGTCATGTTTGTGGCTCATGATTATTTCATGTAAGGATATTTTGGTCATATTAAGAGAACAATATTTCCAACAAATAAAGTAACCTTAGTTAATTTATGACCAAAATGACTAAAATACCCTTAAATGAAGTCAATTATGTGCCTCTCGATCACTTGGCTTCATTATGTCCAATTTAACAACCAGATTGGACGAATTGGCCTAAGTAGTACTCGCTCTAAAGTTAGATGACCTGGTTTGTTTTAAATTCGATGGCCAAAGCGGTAGCACTTGGGTTGTGTACTCAATATTTTTTTACTTGGCTTTTTTGACTTAGTTATTAATATAACTAGATTCTAATCCGTGCGATGCACAGGCTGGCAATTTATATTTTACAAATTTATTTATGGTTTAGAAAATAAAAAATCTTCTTCAATTATCTAATTTGATTCGTCTGAACATTTAGTAGATAATACAAACGACACGATAAAGAAAAAGAAATAAATAAATGAAACATACATTTCTTGCGATGAATTATTTATGCGAAAAAAATTTCACGCTCTTTACTTGCTAGATTTAGAATGCATAGAGATAATCCTATGACACCTTGAACGATAAATGACTTACATTAAAACTTTCAATTTGGCGTGTAATTACGTGTGGAGAGAAAGATTAGTATAATCAATACTACCGTTGATCTAAAAGCTCCAATATCTAATATAATTAAGAAATTTAAAAATTATAGTAAAGTATACAATTTTATATTAGACTTTGTTATCATATTTGCTAACTTTATTATCGACTTTCTGCTTGGATTTTTCTTTGTTGAAAAAATTAATAATAACAAAAACGCAATAACAACGAACAATGAATAGAAAAAAAAATACTTACATTATATTAAATAAATAACATTAGATTAAAAAAATATAATTATGTATTAATGGAGGAACATCCTCCATTTGACACATGGCACATTCATGTTCAAAGGGGAGCATTTTACTTTAGTAGTAGTAGATGTGCAAGATTAGACTTAGGTTCTCTTTTGTTAAAAAAAGTGCAGTTTCAATTCGTTCCACCTCTTTTCAAAGCATAATTTAACCATGTGCAATTTAAATTGATTCAACCATAGCTTAAGATTATCAATTCATTAAAAAAATCAACAACAACAACAACAACACACACAAAAAAAACAAAATAAAGGCAATGGGTTAAAGGCTTTCTCCGTAATTATATTAAAGGAAAGTACACCTTACGTTTCATTCCCAAATAAAGATACTCATTTTTATTTACCTAAAATACCCTTCATCACTTTATTTTATTTTTTAAAAAAAATAATTTAGTCACCACCGGCAACCACCACTACTATCCCCTCTAGAACTCCGGCAACCATTATTGGAGTTCTGGCATAGGTACTTCAAATATATTTTGCACTAAATTCACAAGCAACAAATGATACATATTTTAGTTTAGATCTCTTTTTGCACTAAATCTACAAGCAACACATGATATATCTTTAGTGCAAATCTATTTTTATACTAAATCCGCAATCAACTAATGATACACATTTTAGTGCAAATTCATTTTTGCACTAAATTCGCAAGTATCAAATGATATATATTTTAGTGCAAATATGTTTTTGCACTAAATCCTCAAGCAACTAAATCCTCAAACAACTTATGATATATTTTTTGTGCAAAACTGTTTTTGCACTAATTCCGCAAACAATTAATGTTATAAATTTTAGATGCAAATATGTTTTTGCACCAAATCTTTAGACATATTAAGATACAAATTTTGGTATAAATTCATTTTTGCACTAAATCTGCAAACAATTAAAGACGTAAATTTGAGTGCAAATTTATTTTTGCACTATATAAAAAGTTCTCACTGGAGCTCCCGTGTCCTAGTTAGAGTACAACAATGTTCACCAGAGCTCCGGTAGGCAGTGGTAGCATAGGTAGTTGGTGAGACTTAACAACCACCAATTTTAACAAAGTAGTAAAAGATTGAATATAATTACGAAGAAGGTACTTAGAACACATTTTCTAAATAGGGCTCCCACCCCCACCATGGGACTTCACTTTTCTCTATCTCTCTCTCCCCAGACATACATGTATACACACATATACATGTATATATCTATAAATATATGTATTCATTTTTTGGTAAAGTTTTTGTTTTTAGACACGCAGATACATATTTATATATAGAGATATGTTATATTTGTAGTGAATTTGTGGCCGGTGTATGTATATATATGTTTATATATGTGTGTACATGTATGTTTATACACACATACATAAATATATCAAGAAGGTAGGGGACGGCAGGGGTGGGGGCTGAGGGAAGATAGAAAAAAGACCATGATTTTGGGGGAAAGAGGGATGGTAGTGGTTTGGGGAAGGAGTGGTGATGGTGTTGATGAAAGGACGGAATCGTTTGTCAGAGGTGATGCAAGGGCACGAGCTAAATACGTGCCCGTTAGGTTTGGATGGATATAGACACCTAATTTAATTTTTTAACAAGAGTACCTAAATTTAATTTTGCACATTATAGTAGTACCTCAATCAAAAAACCTTTTTTCATTTTAAGTTCATATCTATATCTTTTTTCAAAATGTTTAAAGTCGATCAAATTCAAACTATTTTTTTTAGTATGAAAAGAAAAAAAAAGAATTCCAACTTATTTGTTTGAATATCTATTTGAATAAACATGGATAAAAATTGAATTTTAATATGAAATGTACTTAAATTTTTAATACTCGTTCACAAACTTAACCTACATGAAATCTTAAATAAAATTGGGATAATTAGCACTTTTAACTCTTAAAACTTTTTCCACTGTTATCTTGGAATTTTTTTTTTGGCAGAAGCATACCTAAAGTTTGTTTCGCGTCCCACGGTCATCCAAAATTGGATGTCCCATTAAAAAAGTGGACAGATGAAGCATGTGCAGCCCACGTGGTTGTATTTTTGGATGGGTGATATCGGTATTTTAAGCCGAGTTGATCAATGTACAAAGTTTAAGGATCACCCCTAGCCATTTGTGTAAACTTAGAAGTAGTTTAGAAAGAGAAAGACGGGAAAATTGGGAGAAAATTAGGGTTTTGCTCTGAAAATTTAGGACTTTTGCTCAGAAAATTAGGGCTTTTTCATTTTGAGAGTTGAAGATATCATTGGGATTGCAAATTAGTTGGACGGTTAGGGATAAAGAGTACGAGGACTTCCAATTTATTGCAAGTGTAGTGCCATTTTCTTTTTTAATATGGTGTAGTGGTCCTAATTTATCTATATATATATATAATGTTTCCTTGTTTAATTATATGTTGTTTATATATTTGTTTGTCATTTGTGTTGTTGGAATCAATAAAGATTCCCCTTTATTGTTTTTGGTAGTCCCTTATATAATATGTATGTATATAATAGTGTGAAGGATATATAATAGTGCACTGTGTACGTGTATATATATATATATATATATATGATACTGTGGTTGTTGGGAATATTTACTGCAAGTTCTATTATTGATTGATTTAGGAGATTTTTGTTTTTGAGTGGCAAAAGTGTACTTCATATATGTATCTATATATAATTGTCTTTGTTTTTCGAGATAATGGGTTATAAGGCCTCGTTTCATAATGTTTTATAACTTTAAGGACAGACTCATATTTAATAAAGGGAAGTAGTACTAATTTCATAATTTGATTTTACAATAAGGACACTTTTCATAATATTAATTTATTTTAAGGAAAATGATAATTGTTGATGGACAAAAATACTCTGATATAATCCCTCTCCCTCACTCCTCTCTCTCTCTCTCTTACAGAAATATAAATCGTTTGTATATAAACCAAGCATTGTATGTTGTTGGTGCTGCTAATGAACATTTTAACAACATCTTTTCTTCTTCTTCTTCTTCTTCTTCTTCTTCTTCTTCTTCTTCTTCTTCTTCTTTGTTTAATGAATTCTCTTTCTCTCTCTAAATCTTTTTTTTCTGTAAATATCTCTCTCTTGATCTCTAATGTGAGACACAGAGAGAGAGAATTTGAAATTATGTGGGAAGTGTTTCTTCGATAGGACCGAAGGGAATGGGAGGCGAAAGATGACGTGTTTCCTACGAAAATGCCACTTGCTTTTGAAGAGGAGGCGGAAGAGGCTTGATGATTACTTGGATCTAGTTTTTCTCTCTTGCAATTTGTGTGAAATTTGGTGGTAAAAGGAGAAAAGGCAAATCATAGATAAAATTGAAGGAGGTTGAGGTGGAGTGTCCAATTGATGATGAATCGAAGGCGATCATGAAGGTTTCGAGAACATAGAAGACAAAGGAAGATGTTTATTTTGACAAGGATTTGGATTTGATTGGAGGTGTGAGAGATGAAGATCTCATCAATTTTTTTATTTTTTTTATTGGCGCTAAAACTGATTTAGTACCATTGGTGTACTGAAATAGATTGGTGCTAAACAGATTTAGCACCATTCAAGCTGAAACAGATTGGTGCTAAACATTGTGGTTGGTGCTCAGAAGGTGCTAAATTTTTTAGCACCTTTTGGTTGCTGTCTAGAGCATCTTCTGGTTATTGTTCAGAAGGTGCTAAATGCATTTAGCACCTTCTGGTTGCTGTTCAGGTGGTGCTAAATGCATTTAGCACCTTTTGGTTGCTGTCTAGAGTATCTTCTGGTTATTGTTCAGAAGGTGCTAAATGCATTTAGCACCTTCTGGTTGCTGTTCAGGTGGTGCTAAATGCATTTAGCACCTTCTAGTTGTGCATTTAACATCTTCTGGTTATTGTTCAGAAGGTGCTAAATGCATTTAGCACCTTCTGATTGCTGTCCAGGTGGTGCTAAATGCATTTAGCACCTTCTAGTTGTGCATTTAACATCTTCTGGTTCTTATTCAGAAGGTGTTAAATGCATTTAGCACCTTCTGGTTGTTGTCCAGGTGGTGCTTAATGCATTTAGCACCTTCTGGTTGTGCATTTAGCATCTTCTGGTTATTGTTCAGAAGGTGCTAAATGCATTTAGCACCTTCTGGTTATTGTTCAAAAGGTGCTAAATGTATTTAGCACCTTCTGGTTGTGCATTTAGCATTTTCTGGTTATTATTCAGAAGGTGCTAAATGCATTTAGGACCTTCTGGTTGTACATTTAGCATTTTCTAGTTATTATTCAGAAGGTGCTAAATGCATTTAGCACCTTCTGGTTGCTGTCAAGAAGGTGCTAAATGCATTTAGCACCTTCTGGTTGGTGCTCAGAAGGTGCTAAATGCATTTAGCACCTTCTGGTTGATATTAGTGTCATAATGAGACGTGAGATATTATAAAAAAGGGGTATTAGTGTATTTTTTGTATAGTGTCCTTAATTTACATTGCTAATTTAAGTGTCCTTTATAATTATATTATTATTAGAATAAGCCCTTATGTCTAATTGCCTCTTGTTTTTCTGTATGTGTATATATATATATATATATATGTATGTGCAGTTTCAAACTCTGACTTATTTACCATTAAATTACACCATATATGGTGGTGAGTTCAGATCTAAAAGGTCAAAGTATGCATACACGTGTGGCATTTTCACCTATATTAATTATTGTGAGTTTGATAGAATGTCTGGTATAGTTAAGTACTATGGCAGTAAAGTTGGGGTATTATGGTCATTTTAGGATTTTTGGTAATGAACTACAAGGGAGTTTTATATAGGCTTATTGAAAATGATAATAACGTGTTGAAAATGTCTAATTATATGAATAAGGATTTAGAGGTTGATTTATACATGGATATTATCCTTCCATTACAAAGTCTTCCAACACATATAAAGGCCAAACCACAACCAAAGAGCCAAAACCAAAACAACCTGAGTCAATCGGACCACAATTACCAACAGATTGGGAGGGTGACAAGTCATCTGAGTGTAAAAGTATGTATGACTCATAAAGTATTCATTAATGTTCTCTTGAAACAAAGGCACATTTTGGATTCCATTCTTCTTGCTCTTCTCTTTGTTTACTCTATATGATGAAATGGTGGAAAAAGTGAAAAAGTCAGCTATATGTGTATTTGTACTTCTCTATGTGTTTTTAGCTTAAAATACATATATTATCCCCTCCAAATACGACCACGTAAGCTACACAGGCTTCTTCCGTCCACTTTCTTAAAGGGACATGTAGTTATAGATGACTGTGAGGCACATAAACAAACTTTGGATATACGTCAGCAAGAAATAAAAATTTCAAAACAACCGTGAGAAAAGTAATAAATTTTAAGGGTCAAAAGAACTAATTACCAACAAAATTGGATTTATTGAAAAGGCTAATGATATTATCAACCATAATTACTTTTGACGTACAAAAGCAAGGTATTATTTAGCATTAAGGCTTAGTTTATTATAAATAAAAGGCAAAAAAAAATAAAAAAATATCGTCCCATAATATTAATTGAAAGAAATGATATTAGTTGCCAGAAACATGAAGCCATGGCAGACCCGGTCTGAATCCCCCAGGACCAGAGGGTCCAAGCCCAGGGCAGAAAAAATAAACCCATTAGATATATATGTGTAAGAAAGAAAATATAGTAGTGTAGCTCAGCTTAGTCTTTTTCAAGCTTTAAATAGTAGTTTGTCCCACATTTTTTCTTTCTTCATTTTTCTGATCAAGAGCTGTTCCCCAATTTTCAGGTTTCATAATTTTATTTTATTTTTAAATATAAGCTATTGATAGATTCCAATGGTTTGTGGAAAAAGAAGAGGGGGACAAAAATAGAACTAGGATTCTCTGCGTGAATATTCACGCTTTCAACCATTTGAAGTTAAGCTCATATCACCAAAATTTTAAAGTTTAAGATTTTCATTTTGTACAAAAAATCCACATCCAAAAAGTGGATTTTATGTCTAACAAATTGACACGGGTCCAATTTTGGAAAAAAGTGCCACCTGGCTCAAATTTTGAGGATTAAGGTTCCGTTTGATTGCAAAGTGGAAAAGAAAAATAAATTGAGTTAGTTTTGGTGAAAAGATGAAAAATAAGTTGAGTGATAAAAGTAATATCCTCTTGATTTTTAAGTTTTTTCATGAAGAAATTTTCTTTACTTGGTGGTGAGTAAAAATTTTCCACCAAAAATATTGAAAGATGAAGGATATGTACTCATAACATGAATAACATCTCTCACCTTATTTTATATCTTTTCACACAAACTAACTAAATTTATTTTCATTTTCCATCTTAGTAATCAAACGGAGCCTAAAAGTAACAAAGAAAACATTAAGGACCAAAGTGAGAGTACAAGTAAACTTCAAGGGGGTAGAAAATCAGTTACTACAAAATACTAGCAAACATCAAGAGGGTAACAGTCAATTACTCAAGCGTTTTGTTGATGATCTTTCCGGATATGCACAACATGTTTTATCTCTACTTCTAAGCACGTAAACATCCCCGTTAAACATCAATGGGATGTAAGTAAATGGCGTAGTCAAGAAATTTGGACATGAAATCATTTAATAATATATA
>CM038465.1:13672622-13790286 GCA_021464415.1 Lonicera japonica
CAATATTAAATATTTCAAATTTGGACAATATGGCTGATCTAATAGCATGCCTAAATTTTTTAAAAAAAATTTATTAGTTAACTTATCTTTAGACAAAATTTAATAGCTATAAAAACAAGGTGGTACTGTTGCTATATTAATTAATTATACTTACTAATAAATTAATATACAATTTCATGATAAATAATTTACAACATATAATATAACAAAAATTAAGTAGGATGGTTTATCAACTCGAAATACTAATAATCAATTAATAAAATACTTGTAAAATAATCAATTAATCAAACATTAGGGTGGTGGAGTCATATATTTGATATCACGTTCCTAATATTCATACCCAATAAATTATACTCTTTGTCTCGCACTAATTTGGTCTCTCGACTCCATTAGATGGAGAAAATAAAATCAATTAAACCCAATTAATTTATAAAATTCAATGATTAATATTTTCACAGCCAAACGTATGTATAAGATCAAAACGCAATCTATATCCGCTTTTAACAAATCATAAATTGAATCCAACAAATCATAATAAGAATCCAATATTATTTTTATTAATTAAAATACGCATATAATAGGAAGAATTGTATTTGATGGGGTAAATAATAATTTACCATTGGCCTACAAAATAATTTTACCATTGGCCTACAAAAAAATACCTACCTAAAACTTACATTCACACTTTCCTTTAAAAATTCCTACAAAAAAATCCACTCCAAATTTAACCATTAAACACTTTCCTTTAAATAAATTCCACTCAAAAACCACTCCATTAACATTCCATTTTTTTCCAAAAAAAAAATATTCAAAATACCTTTTTACATTACCTTTTAAATACAAATACCTATAAATATAAAAAATCATTTAAATTCAAAAAAAAAAACATGAAAAAAAACACACCACTAAAAAAACATAATTCTACAAAAATATACACTTTCTCTCCTATATATTTATCATCTTCTTGAAATATTTGTAATCCTAATTCTATACTTATAAATAGAATAAAAAATTATAGAAGAGAAAATCCTAATTCTATACTTATAAATAGAATTAAGGAAATTATAGAGAGAGATTGATAGCTTGTATTATCATCCAAATTGATTGCCTTAGAGCTAATACAAAGCAAGCACACACGAAAGGAGGACGTACTGCCGGAATAGCATAAGCACTACCGGGGGAACCTACCTTAAAAAAAATGTCATGTGTTCATCATTGCGCCGCATTTATTTTTTATTCACTGATATTCGCTTATTGATTGGTTAATTATTTATTTCTAGATTTTGACACCATCAGTATTTAACATTAAACCATTAAATTGTTAGAGTCAATTGGTATGAATACGTGCAAGGGAATTAATCAAATATACTCATCCTCAATCTTAGAAAATAACATAGCCTAGCCTACTTACAAATAAAACAAAGCAAATAATTAAAGAACACATAAATAAATAAATTAGGTACTTAATTAGCTACACGCAAATAAATTGAAGAACACAATAATAATTCTGAATTAATTATAATGATTCACCTGTTGAGATTATCAATCCTACATCGAAAAAATTGATCCTCATAAAGCAATATTTAAAATCTAGGGGCTACTCCACCTATAACCAATTGGTTTCAGGTTAGATACTCCGAAATCTAACTTGGTATCAGAGAAATAGATCCCCATTGTTTGGATTCATCAAGATTGACTTTGTCATTCGAAAACGGCCGTCTTCATCTTACGCTACTCGGGCGGCTTCACGTCACCCAATATAAACAATCTACATGTTAGGCTAAAAATTACGCCATATATATGTGAGGGGGCGTATTGAGACTATCAATCCCACAACAAAAAAATAGATCCTCAAAACAATATTTAAAATATAACGACTACTTCATTTATAACTAATTGATTTTAAAATTAAACCTTGAATACTCAACCGCATCCAAATAAATCAACTATAAAAAAAAAATTAAAAGAAGTCAAATTGTCTCGGCAAGAAGAGAAAGAAAAAGAAATTATATAAAATAACCATAAAAACTTGCAGCTCCTCTCGAAACTGTGCGCCAAAAGAAAAGAGGGGGAAAAAAAAAATCAATTGTGGCCGTGCGGCTCCCCCTTTTGAATTGCTGCTGTGCCCCTTTTAATAATTTGATATTGGCTGCTGCTTCAGGGCTTTAAATGAGTAGAATAGGCCTGCTGGGCTTTTTGTGGGCTGGCATGCTTCTTTAATTAGCCGGCTTTTGCTTTTAATAAATTATAAACTGAATCCAATAAATAATAATAAGAATTCAATCTTATTTTTTCAGTTAAAATAAGTATTTAATAACCAGAATTATTTATAACGTTAAATTATTAAATTAATAGAGTCAATTGGCATGAATACGTGCAATACAATCAATCAAATATATTCATTCTCAAACCTAGATAATGACCTAGCCTAGCATGTTTATAATTGAAACGCAATAAATAATTAAAGAATACATAAATAAATAAATAGAGTACTTACTTGGGCACGCGCAAATAAATTGAAGAATGAAAAATAAATTCTAAATATATAATTAGTCAAAAGATCCGTTCTAAAGTAGATAAAAAATGCTCCTTCATTGCTCCAAAGTAAGAAATTAAACATAAAATTGAAGTGATGCTTTGCTCGATAATTGAAGGAGAAAAAAGATTAACTAAATAAAAATATCTACAAATACTATGCATGGCAGAACAAGGAGAAAAATATAAAAAAGGAAAAGTCTCTCGATAATTGTGCATGAGAAAAAAAAAAGGAAAAGGGAAAAGAAAAGTCCTAAAGCTGCGTGTGTGTTGGTGATCCTCGGTGCTGCTCTTTAATAATGCCCGGCTGCTCTAAGAATTTAATATGTAATGGGTTTAGGCTTGATGCTGGGCTGGTAGACTTGATGAATAGGCTGCAGTTTTAACTTGGTTGGATGGGCTGGCCTGCAGGCTTGGGCCCATAGTGACTTTGTTGAACTTGTTAAAAATCATGAAAAACAACAAAAATAAATGTGATTATTCTTTCACGAGCGCACCAAACATATTGAAGTCGATTGTTATTCTATTCATAAAACTCTTGATCAGCGTGTGATTATTCTTCCTCATATTTTCTCTGAATTGCAGACATCTGATGTATTTACCAAGGCGTTATCTAGTCAACGACATCAGTTCATGGTTAACAAATTGATGCTTTCTAATAGACCATCGTCAATTTGAGAAGGGGGGGGGGGGGGGGGGGTGCTAGAATATATCGCACAGTTGTATTTTTCTATATTAATAGATGTGTATTTTCCTTAGTTGAATACTTGCCTAATATAGAGAGATTTCAGAGTGATTTTAGGTAGGCATGTACAGGAAGTTTTGATTTGATTTATGTTGTAATTGCAATAATATGTTGCTATTTTAATGAGAAGAAACTCTCTATTCAGAGTCATTCAGACCAAAATTGACGGTTATAACAGATAAGGATAATCTGAATGATTATTTAAATTCACATTTCAATTTAAATGTTATAACATATAAGTTATAATAAGAGATTACTCTTATCTGTTATAACAGTTTCTTCTCATTTCCCTAGTTATAACAGATAAGTTATAATAAGAGTAATCTCTTAATTTAAATTCAAATGTGAAATATCTCTAACACTATTTAAGTCTTCTTTTTTCACTTTTTAAGAAAAGTATATAGATAAGAGTTTCATTTGGTGCTGATTTGGTGTCGAAGGAGACATCAGTTCCAGGAGCGCAGACATCAGTTCCCCTCGCACTTGAAAAGTTGACAGTGGGGTTTGATGTCAAACCAATGCTTACGAAGCATCAAAATGCTAGAAAATGAGTGAATTGATTTTAGGCAATTGAATTTCAAGAAGGTGGTTTCCATTGAATTGAAGGTGTTCAATTGGCCTTATTTCACCCCTAAAAATATATAATTTTTCATCGGTTGTGTCAATTAAACAGCCAAACATGTATAAGTAAAGACCGTATAAAGTAAAACTAGTTCACATTCATTCACACACACACACATATATATATATATATATTCCATGGAATTCAATTTCTTGGCAAGAGATGAGAATTGAAATTCCAACTTTTTGAAGAAATGCTTGGGTTTTTCATGGGCATCCCTTATAATTTCTTTTGATGGAAAAAATTGGAAATAAAACAGCACAAAAAGATGGAAAATATCTCTGGTCCATCGAAAAACAACCAAATAACCAAGATATATCATTACATAAACCATATATTTCATTACCTTACCAGACCTTTGATAAGGAACTTTGAAGTTTAGTAAATTGAGTTAGATGATCAAAGTAAATTAACAAATTACAATATATTCTCAAAATACTCTAATTGCTCGCACTTAACAAATGAGAGAGTAAACACAAAGAGCAATGTAAATCAAAACGTTAAATCCTTCTAACAAGCAAAACAAAAACCAGTAATCAGCCAAGAAACATAAAGACCAAGAAAAGAACTGTCTACATGGAATTGTTTTCCTTAAGGTGTTCCATTGTATTGTGTTCAAAAATAAAAAGTAGCTCGTAATCCATCCCAACTTCCAAGCCTTATTTTTTAGAGAATTTAACTAGAATTTAACTTTTACCCTCACTCTCATCATCATCCTCTAAATTGAATGCATTGGGGGATCCAGTAAGTTGAGTGGTCCTCACTGATTAAGCCAAAATATTGCATTTTTATACATATTTAGGTGGCTAAATATGCATGAATTTGATTTTAATTATCCTAAATTGTTAAGAATTGAGTTTTAATCATGAAATAGGATGGTATCTTTGTTTCTAATGCATTATAACCTTTTTATAGGTTAAAAATGAACAAGAACGAATCTAGAAGAAAATTCCCCCAAAGTTAGTCATTGCCGGTCAAATTCGGAACTAAATTAAGTTCAAGAGGTGAACCGAAAGCAAATCCCAAGCTCAAGCATGAAGGAAGTTGATGGAAGAGACTAAGATAAGCCAATAGAGTAGTCCCAAGAGAAAAGAAGAGTCATTTGAATCAAATCGGAAAAATTTTGAATGAAGAAGAGATTCACCACGCGCAATGCTGATATTCTAGCCAATTCTGGTATTTATCCGTGCAGAATTTAAAGAAAACTCCATAAATAGAAGTTGTAGAGATCTGAGTTATCTATGTGTAGGCGAAAACCTTGCATCAATCGGAGATCGGAGCACAAAGTTATGGTAGAAATACGATCGGTGCGCCAATGGATTGGGTTTGAACGCGAAAGAATACATAAATTCATGGTGCAAATATTTACTGAATGGGGTCCTTAGCCTAGATGACAAGTAACCGGTTCTTTACTCATGCTTAGTCTAGTGTTCGAATTCCGCGGCCAAGTTTTAAATATTATTTTTAAGTTGACCAGATAATTTGAGCTGGAAGACATAGTCTCCAGAATCCCCATACCATCAGTTTCTCTTTTAGCTTGTATTGAAGAAAAGATGGAGTTAAATAATATTGGTAGCGCAGTTTTTGATAACCTACGTAACTGCAAGTTTTTTTTTCTTTCAATTTTATTTTTAGTTTCTTTCAATTAATGCTCATTAATGCTTAGATTGTTAGTTAATTATGTGTTTGAGTATGATTGATGATTGAAATTCATGCTTAATTTATAATTTTTATTGGAATTTTTGGTAGAATCCCGCGTAGAACTCTAAAAATATGTGCTTTTGTATTTTGATCATAACTTCTTCGTTTCTTGGCCAATTTTGATGATCCACCTATCAAAACGATCGTCGTGAATTTTTTTACACAATCACACTATTTTGGAGTTCTGAATCCCAAAATTTTTAGGACCAGTGTGTGTATTTGGTTTCTGGCAGTGTATTTTATTACCGAAATTTGTTTAAATCGTATTTTTTATTTATTAATCGTTCCTTAGTTTCAATTGCTGTGAGATGTTGTGTGTTTATTCAATTAGATTTTAGCGTAATTTCGTAGTTAGGAGACCGTAGTAAAGGTATGGCAGATTAATGCGTAATTTTGATTCAATTATGATCGTGTCTTGAATTTCTCATGAGTTTTAGGTCAATTAATAAATCTAAAAAATACATTAACTTTTAATGCATTGAAAACATGATTTTTTAAGATTATTTCTCGATAATTCGACAAAAGAACCGAAAAACCTCAAATTACGATTTTTTTTACTAAAACCCTAATGAGGCTAAATAGAGGATGGTCCTTATCCCCTATTAAGCTGAAGTAGTTATCCAAGTAATTTGGGAGCCTTGGGCGCTGTTTTGGTGCCATTCCAAAATCAGTACCGAAATAATACCAATTTTAGCTTTTAATGACTTTTTAAGAACCGTTTTGACGTATGTCATGCATACGCATAATCAAACCTTAAGAATGAGTTAGGCTTTTGATATTTAATAAAATTGATTAAACTTAGTTTGTTTTTGTCACGCACTAGCATTGAATCGATTGGTCGCACTATCTGTAATGTCGTAGTTATGGATATCCTTAACGCTCTTTCTCCATTTTATTAGATACTTGTTTTAGTTACTGCCTATTTTATCCTTGCTTTATTTATTTATTTATTTATTTATTTTGTTTTAAGTTTTAAGTTTAAAATTTAAAATTTAATTTCTTATTATATTCTTTTCCATTCTACAAAATTCATTATCTTTTCTTTATTTTATTTTTCTTTTCTTTTTTCTCCCTGTTGAAAGCTTAGCTAGAATAATAGAATTACCTCCTTCCCTATGGTTCGACCTTGGACTTCCAAGTATATATATTATTACTTGACCACCTGCACTTGGGTGTATAAATTACGCGTTTTTGAGCGTAGTCACTCACAGGGAATGTTTCTACAAAAAAATGCTTTAATTTTTTTAAGAAAACGCAACATGTAGTCTGATACGAACCCGTTGTACTTTTTTAGAAAAAGATTTGCAGTAGATTTGTATTATATTTACAATGGGCTCGTATCATCTGGTATAAGAGGAGTTTGTTCCTCAAATTGTGCTCACACAACATGAGATGGAGAATCTGCACAAAGAATTTGCAGGAGCTTCATGTGCACGTGTTAAAATATTTGGAATTGCACCAAAAAATTGTTGAAAGTTTCAAAAGTACTGCAACTGAGCCATTTATACCTAAATCCCTTTGACCCATTATATTCTTTTATGTTTACCCTTAAATCTCTTTTTGTCTATGACATACTGGGGGGACACAAAATGGAGTGTTCATAGACGCCTCTCTCGTAACATATTCCTCAGCCATAAGAGATGAAGAAGAAACAAAATCAATGTCGAATACATGCATCATAAATTCAGTTTTCACCCTTATAACATTTGTTACACTAAAACAAAAACAAAGCTCTTAATGGTCCAGAAACTAACCACAGTTCTAGAACATTGACACCAAAAGTAAGAAACAAATTAATGAGGAAAAGGCAGACATTATTACTAGCAAGAACCATATAAAAACACATGCACTACTTTTAAGCCTTTCATGATGACAACAGCGGGGCCTTAGAATTAATCCAAGTAGACGACATGTATGCATGCCAGTTGCCCTTAACCACATCGGCCGAAGCATAGGATTCAAGTTCCTTCATCTCTTCTAGCGTTAGTTTTAGAAATAAAGCTCCAATATCCTAGTTGAAGTTTTCGATTTTTGTGGTCCTAGGAATGAGTACGGCATCGTCATCTTGGTGATGAATCCAAGCCAACGTTAGCTGCGATGCTGTGCACCCCTTCTTTGTTGTGTAATACCCCGTTTATTTATTCCTCCGTGGTTGCCTTCATTCGGTTGCTTATTTCACCTTAGATGGTGAAATATAAGTTTATGGAGTTTTGTAGTGCTTTGGCACCTTGAACCAATCGTATTAGTCTACTTACACTCGTGTGAGTAATCGTTTAGTGATTCGGGTGGTCCGAATCGATTTTGGGTGGTCCGAATCGATTTCGGGTTATAAATGGTGAGTTTCGGTCTTACACGATTGATGGTTTTTAGTTAACTGTGGAGCTACGTAACTTTTTTGTCTTTTATCGATTTAGTCTCCATTTATGCCAATGTTTAGGTTTCATACCATTCTACAACTTTCATGTTTTGATTAAAAGCCAATTTGAACTCCTTGTTGGTCAAACCAGCGTCCGAAGTAGGCCGGTTAGTATAATTTGGTAATTCGGTAGAGTACTGTCTTCGGAGGATTTCTGGGAATTATCCATCCAGAATTTTGGGAGACTTCCTCTTCAAAAGTTATAGATCTTTGAATTGGCTTTCCATGGACATAAAGATCACCTAATCTGAATTCCGAGCAAGAAGTTATGACCAAAATACCAACAGTGGTCAGTGCTGTGAAATAAGCTTTGGCTGAGAGGTCCAAGATCGATCTTGGAGCCCTGTATGTCGAATTTTAACCACTTTTAACCCATTTTTCTCACATTTTATCACCACTATTCACCCATTATGAGCTTCACTCTTCTTCCTCATACTAAGGGAGTTATTGAGAAAGAGATGAGATTTATGAGATATCATAGTGGATTTTTCATCTTAATTCATAGATTACATACACAACATCACTATTCATCATCTCCTTCCTTTTTCATCCTCCATTGAAGCTCAAGCTTAGGTTATGGTTTTGTGGGACGGCCTCTATGCTTCATCTAATCGTGGATTCGGCTTGTCTAAGGTGGGAACACTAATACTAAAATTATTATTCAAAGTATTATGTGTTGAATTAGAGATTTTTTATCATAATGGGCGTTCTTCTTAAAAACCCTATGTTGTATTGCTTGCAAGTGGGTTGGGTTGCATAAACCTTCAATTGGTGGTTAATAATAGTTGAATATCACTTAGATTTCATAATTGCAAAAGTAGTTACACATTTGAATTAGAATACTAGAAGATTTGTATAGAACCCACTTTGTAGTGAACATGAATATGCTATAAATTGGGAATTTCTAATATTACTCCTATATGACGATTGATTATGGTTTATAACTAATGGATATACATATTTATGCGAGTGAATACATGTATATGATACTAGTCTTGTGATCTCCATAAAAAGCCACAAGAATGAATAATATGAGATTGTTTTCGAGCGTTTGTATAAATATGCGATCTTTAAAGCTATTAATGAGATTTTATCATAGTATGTCCTAGATATACATAGTGAAGAACATTACAAACTCAATCCTGGCTAGATTTGGGAAAGACACTACATTACTTACTGAACAACCCTTGAATCATACGTATGACTTACTAGGTTCAAAGATTAGCAATTAAAGTATGCCATTTGGCTTGAACTGCGTGGGAATAAATAATCCGACATGGTGGTCGGAATTGAATGGCATGGAACCACGCGGCTTATTATAGATGATATGGATTCATGTGAAAAGTGTAATGAATCTACCTTAATGAATACTTACTTGGCATTTGATAATGCAAGTGACGCTCATATGTGGCTGGCTATGTATATACATGAATGTGTTATATATATATTGTGTTCTAGTGCATGGCGTAATGATATTGATATGATGTTGTGACATCTATGTTGTATATACATGTTGGTAATTAATGTTTTGACCTAATTGAGATTTTGTTGATATATCTGGAGTTAGACGATAAATATGGTATTTGTAGTTTTCATGATAGTAAGGCCGGGGGCACCGGGCTACAAATGCCAGGTCAGAGGTACCGGAATATAAATACCATTGTATACATATACATGTGCACCATATCAAGGCCGGGGGTACCAGGATATAAATACCAGGCCGGGAGTACTGGTACTAGTCATAACTGAAGTGGAGCCACCCAAAGCGGACAAGGAAAAGGGCTACCCAGTACAATGCGGTGGTAGCCGCTTGTTATGTTATCGTATCAATGTATATTGCCTTCATGTGGATGAGTTTTGTAGTCCTGCGTTTTATAGCTTCCCTAGCTTGCGAATTAAATCATGTGGCTCTATCAAGGGGACTGTGTGTTCCAGAAAGTAGTAGCCCTACACTTAGATGAAAGATCCTAATGTAGTTCCATCCTCGGAGGAATGTGTTTATACGGGTGTCCTTCTTGTTAAGTATTTGGAGTGTTGTCCTCGGAAAAATGTCTTGCGTAGGTTTATCTCCAAATGAATTACAAGTAAGGACCGAGTCCCTGGGCAGTTCGCTACTTGGAAGAGACATGATTAGTTTAAAGCTTGGGGTCTTTCGGGAACCGATGCTCTAAGCCTAGTGACCGCGGGGTGTAAGCTTGAGGCTTTATATAAGAGATATGACAGATTGATCCTTATATGCTTATTATTGTTATGGTTGTTGTATCATATCTCTTGTTATTATTATTCATACTCCTCGCGTGATTTCGTTGGGATTATTGATGAGTTGATAATGTGACTCGATTGCGTAATGTACTAATACTCATATTGAAATACTAAATGAGGAGTCTTGTGGACGTGAATTAGTATTACAGAAAGTAACTTAATGACATGCCAACATCTGAGTTGTAATACTTATTGAGAAGTTTTGTAAACATGTACGAGTTAACGGATTTCATAATGTATTATAAGCAAAGTGAAAAGTAATGAATAGCACAGCATAAAGAACCATAAGAAGCGAATAATATCAGTTAAGTTAAACTCGTAGTTAGATTACTACACTGTGCTATGAGTTTGTGGATGCAATCCATATAAGAGATTAATAGGTAGGAATAGCGTAGTTGGTTCGAGTAGCTTCCGGTTCCTAGGATAGGTGTCCTAGTGATTAGGTTCTATGCATGCTGTGGGTGATTAGCATTGCATTACTTCCACTATTATAAGTATAAATAATGTTTTGTTACAATACACACGCATGTTCCTTCAAATGTGTATTTTCTTAATAAAACTTGTATCGTTCCACTAAGCCTGATTTTGGCTCATCCCATTTTCTAAACAGTTTTGCAGGCTTAGCATCTCGGGGTTGCACGTGGCGTACATCTACGGAAAGCCTCTGATGACTTTAGACTTTTGTAGTCCTTTAAAAAGGGACTTTGTATATTCTTTTGGTCTTGGGTATATTGTAACGGACTTTTTATCTAAAGTACTTGTTATCGATCTTATTGTATAAATGGCTTTCTATGTAAACTCGTATGATTGGTTTTTATATGTGGAGTGACTTTGAACATGCTGGTTGTGATTTCATTTGTAAGAAATGGTTTTTATATGACAGGACGGTTTGTTACTGAAACAAACTCCACATGCCGAAATTTGATAAAAAGGAATTTTACTCGGGTCATATTTTATTTAAGAAAAAGTTTTTGACAGTTGTGTTTTTATATATTTAAACTCTCCGTCGCGCATGTCATCCGTGATTAACCAGGTCCCAGAGGTGAAAATCTCATAACGGGATTTTGGACATCACATGTTGCCATTTCGCTAAACTGCTCGAATATCGCTTTGTTCGTCTCGATGTTGTTGGGTTGGAACCTCGACATTTTCTATAAACACATAAAACTAAAATGTTAAACATTGCAACACATGTTTTTAATTCAAAATTGAAAATCACATCAAATTAAGATACAGCTGAAAGCATACATTATAACTAAAATAGTTCAGGAAATTATAACTAAAAACACAAACGAAAATGATATTCTTACCGGCTTCATTTACCATATAATTATACCAGGTACATTAATGAGTTGTATATTCTAGAATGTCAAACCCATAAATGAATCCAAAACGAATAACCAGTAAATGAAGCCAGTAAATATAACTTTGCTCAAAAGCAAAACGATTTATCTTTACTTTATTAATATACAGTACATTCAAGTTTTTCAAAAAGTTCCAGAAGTATAACACAAAATGGTGGATTATTAAAAAAAAATAAAAGAAAAGAAAAACAGAGACTTTTAGTAAGAGATGAGCAAAAAGAAGAGAACATTTGGTAAATTTCTCTCTTTTATTTGGGAGTCCAAGGAAGGAAAATAAATTCCTTTGATTCTTTTTTGCGAGTTATCATTATTTTCCTCCATAACTCCGGGGATCTATGCCTCTTGACCTACATGTTGTGAGGTAGTATTTCAGGTGTTCAAGATCCAATCCAAACCGATCCAACTGACTGATCCAATCTTATACAATCTAATCCATTTGTGCTGGATTTTATCAAATGATTGGATTGAATCCATTTTTCAAAAAACTTAACTTATTGGATCGATTTCGGTTTTAGGGAACTTTGACACCGATCTTGACCAAATGGACCTAAATTTGATGTATACTTTTCAAATTCCTATGTGTCATACTATAAGGCCACCTAATGGCCTTTTCGAAAAATTTGTTTCTATCCAATGTGTCATATTACCTTTAGAAACTTATTGTAAAAAGACATTAAATAAGTTTGTTATAAGCATAAATATTACGCAAGTCATTTTCTTGACAAATTCTCAATCATGCTATGACCAACAGGGAATAATCCTTGTCCGAGAGGACTATACAAAACAATCCCAATGCCAAGCTTTGTTTAAGAACAAAATATAATTAAATTAGTAATATGTGCCAAAAACTTGTTGATTATTAGTCTCTAAACGAATTCACGAATCACGAATGAAGCCTCGCCTATAAGCCAGAACAATTTCAAGAACCACGGATGAATAGCGTGGGCCCTTCTTATTGTTGAAGACGATGCCTCTGATAAACCGACATACTTTATTTTACCCTCTTCAACCAGTTTCTTCAACTCTCCTATCTATTGAAAATGTTAAATTTAGTTTGATTAACGAAACCTTAGCAAGAAGCTTGTTGTGAAAATAAATGGAAATATGGAAAAATCACATGAATATTCTTACTCCTTTTATGGATATAATCATATATACTAAAACCTCGCAATAGAAAATAAGTTGCATGTGCTTCC
The DNA here is from genome assembly GCA_021464415.1 of Lonicera japonica. Classification (NCBI taxonomy): domain Eukaryota; kingdom Viridiplantae; phylum Streptophyta; class Magnoliopsida; order Dipsacales; family Caprifoliaceae; genus Lonicera; species Lonicera japonica. Next base: position 13,685,464 of record CM038465.1, read on the forward strand.
ATTTGATTAGGTTGCAGTGTTAGATCTAAATAACCAAAAGCCCTAGGATTAGTGATGTCGTATCACCAATAATCAACAAAGTAATATACGGAAGCGTCTTGCTTGAGATTTGTAGCCGAGTGGTTGGCTTCCAGATCTACACGTATTTCTTTAGAGAATTCTTAAAGCCTTCTCTATGTTATCTATGATGATGGGGGCTCAACAGGGACAAAATATGTACATGCGATTTGGAAACCATAACGACAATATATATATATATATATAGTAAACCCTACTATCTTTCTTATATTTCTATTTTAGCCCATTATAAAAATAGAAATTACTTTTAAGTATCTACACATTAAAGGCCCACACCCTATTAGAAATATTTAAGCCCGAATAACTTAAACCTTATTTGATCACTTTTAAAGTGAGCTTAACTATACGACCGTCCACAACACATAATTATTTCACATATAAGCCCAATGTTGGATTAAGGATCCAACAATCTCTCACTTGGGCTATATGTGTAACCTTATAATTACATATTATAAAATTGATCTCATCTTTGCTGTCATTACTTAAATGTACATGTATTTAGACCAGTCCATCAATCATGTCAATGTAGGATCAAAACGGTCTTTGTTACACTTGATGTAACTCGACCCATCAATGGTCACGTATGTCGATATAATGAATGACATGGATTATAATGTGGATGTGTAGTATGGAAATTACATGCAATGTGATCTTAACATGCCCATTTCCAACTGGTTCTCCTGACACCTTAGTGAGATCAAACCATATCCGAAATCAGAGTGTGCATAGTTGAGCGTACATCAGACTCTCAATTGCTGATGCGTAAGGAATCTTTTGCATTTCCTTTTCCTCAAAATCATTCTTAGGGCACTGACTGAGACTAAACTTCTTTAGCCACAAGGGTATCACCTGGTTTACAATCCTGTATGCCATATTTCTTGAGAACATTTTCGATATAAACCTTTTATGATAATCCTAAAGTACCCTGAGATCTCTTTCGGTGTATTTGTATGCCTAACACAAAAGAGGCGTCACCAAGATCTTTTATCTCAAAATTCTTAGAAAAAAATCTCTTGGTTTTGTGCAATATGCCTATATCATTGTTGGAAAGCAAAATGTCATCGACATATAAAACCAGAAAAATATACTTGGTCCCATAAAACTTATGGTATATACAATCATCGACCAAATTCATTTTAAAGCCAAATAAGATGATTACTTGATGAAACTTGAAATACCATTGTCGAGATGCTTGCTTGAGCCCATAGATGGATTTCTTAGGTTTGCAAACCATATTCTTTGGATTTCTTAGGTTTGCTTGAGCTCATATATATCATCTTATTAATGTTACAATTGAGAAACGCCGTCTTTACATCCATCTAATGCAACTCACGATCAAAATGCGCCATTAATGCCATTATAATCTTAAAAGAATCTTCAAAGAAATCGGAGAGAATGTTTCTTTATAGTCAATGCCTTCCTTCTGTGTGAAACCCTTTGCAACAAGATGAGCTTTGTACTTCTCCATGTCACCTTTCGAATCCCTTTTGGTCTTAAATATTCATTTGCAACCAATGAGTTTCGCATTTTCTGGCAATGGGACAAGATCCCATACGTCATTGTCCTTCATGGACTTAATCTCCTCATTCACGGCATCAATCCACTTTTGAGAATTAGAACTTTCCATGGCTTAACGGAAGTTAATTGGATCATCTTCTATCACTCCAATGTCAACCTCATGTTTTTGGAGAAATACAATGTAGTCACCTGGCACCATACTTCTCATTTATCTTGTGGATCTCTTTAATGGCATAGGTTCTTGAGGTGGTAGAGTTTGTTCTTCTGGAATAATTTCTTGAATGGGAGGTTCTCCAACATTGTCTTGATCTACTATGTCTTGAATAAGGTCAAGATTGAGATCCTGATCAATGCCAATTACATCTGAAGGAATATCAATATATTCCTCCTCAAAGACAAAGTCCCTGGCTGTATCCCACCCCCCGCAAACTCTACATCCTTAAAGAATCGGGCATTTCTCAATTCAAAAATCGACTTAGTCATGGGATCATAAAACTTGTACCCTATGGATATTTCAAAATATCCAATAAAATAACAACTCACTGTCTTTGAGTCTAGTTTCTTTTCATTAGGCCTATAAGGCCTTGCCTCAGCTAGACATCCCCAAATGTGTAAGTGCTTTAGACTAGGCTTCTTACCCATCCAAAGCTCATAAGAGGTTTTAACAGTCATTTTAGTTAGAATCCTGTTAAGGATATATATTGTTGTTTTAATCACGTCTCCCCAGATTGATTATGGTAAGGTAGAATTACAAATCATACTCCTCACCATGTCCTTAAGTGTCATATTTCGTCTTTCAGCAACACCATTTGTGGTGGGCAAACTTGGCATAGTGTACTGTGGGACTATACCGCATTCTTCTAGGAACTTAATAAACAATCCTGGACGTTGTTCACCGGAATCGTCATATGTGCCGTAGTACTCACCAACACGATCAGATTTAACACTTTTGATTCTCTTGTTAAGTTAGTTCTCAACTTCAGCCTTAAAATTTTTTGAACACATCTAGTGACTGGGACTTTCCATGAAGGAGATATATGTAGTCATATCTCAAAAATCGTCTATGAACGTTATAATATATTGTTGACTATTCCAAGAAACTATTAGAAATGACCCATAAATGTCTGTATGTATGAGTTTTAAAACGTCTGAAGTTTTGTTGGTTTAAAATCTCATTTTATTGGTTTGTTTTCCCTTTATACAGTTAAAACAAACATCAAAATTTATGAAATCTAAGGGATCTAGGATTTCTTTTGACACAAGTCTCTCTATTCTCCGTCTAGAGATATTACCTAATATCTTGTGCCATAACGTAGCTAAATTTTTAGTGGTTAATTTTATCTTTATGCCTCATGTACTTAATTGCAGAGATTCATTAAATTAAGCATTTGTATCAATTGAATAAAGATTATCATAACCTGACAAAGAATCGGAACCAACCAATTTTGAATCAAGAAACAAACTAAATTTTCCATTACTGAATGAACAAGAATATCCAGATTTATCCAAAGTAGAAATAGAAATCAAATTTCATCTAAAAGACGGTACAATAAATGTTTCATTTAAATCCAAATGAAATCCAGTTTTTAATAATAATATAAATTTCCCTGTTGCTTCAACTTGAACCGTCTTGCCATCACCTACATAGATGTGTCTTTCACCATCATTTGGCTTTCGGCAAGGGAGGCAAGCCTGCATAGACACACTAATGTGAGTTGTTGCACCAAAATATATCCACCATATGTGTCTAGGTATCGAAGTTAAATTAACCTCAGAACAAACCAAATTAAGAAATATACCCTTCTTAGCACGCCATGCGTGAAAGTTGGTGCAATGCTTCTTTATGTGCCCTCCAGCTCCACAAAAGTCATATACAGTACTTTCCGGTTCATCCAATTTCTTTTCTTGTTTCTTTTGTGGTGCCGTATTTGCAGCTTCTTTCTCCTTCATTCTTTTCTTTCATTTGTGCTTAATTTTAGAGGTAAGGCAATATGAGCACTCTCTACTTTATCTTGCTTTAGCCTTTCCTCTTCTTGAACACAATATAAGATATGATCAGTCAAAGACCAAGTCTCTTTTTGACAATTGTAGCTCACCTTAAACTGGCTAAACTGTGTTGGAAGAGGTATCAGAACTAGATGTACTAATAAGTCCTCAAAGAGTTCTAACTTAAGTACTCTTAATTTGGAAGCAAAATGAGACATCACCATGATATACTCTCTTATATTGCCTTTTCCCCTATACTTTATTGAAAGTAGGTTTGTCAAGAGCGTACTTATTTCAGCCTTTTCATTCTTGACAAACCTTTTTTCAATGTCTGCAAGGAACTCCTTAGCTGTAGTTATCTTTTCAGATACTGTGCCCCTGAATGCTTCTGGAATGGCTTTCTTCATAATCATGTCACACATGCGATTCAATCTATCCCACTTCTCTAAATCTTTTCTTTCTTTAGGAGTACTTTTATTTGTAAGAGGTGGGGGGAAATCAATCCTTAATGCAAGGTCAAGATCCATGATTTGAAGTTTGTGCCATTTAGCATATGAATAGAGTCAATAATATTAGTAGAAGTATTCATAACTGAGTTCACAGAAAACAATAATAAACAGACAAAATAAGCTCACGTAAATCCTAAAACAAATATAATAAATTCAAATAAAGGTAATTCGAATCTTAAGATACCGAGTGCTCCATTAACATTTCATCTTTAGATTAAACTACTAACTTACAAGTGATATCTTGTTATAGTAATCAAACACTGATAATAAGGGCATGTCGAATAATAAATCTTTTTTTGGGCCGATTTATTGTTCACATGAAAAAACTAAATAATTATCACATGTTTATTATTATTGGTGTACATGCAAAATTCTGTTAAAAGTTAACCTTCCTTTGGGCCGATCAAAATTTACATAAGTTACAAGCACACAACCTGTAGACGCCCCGATTTGTGACCCCCGCAAGAACCCTAACGACTATCGAGAAGTATAGCCTTTTGATTTCAGGACCCACCTGAGCACTCGAAACTGCCCCGAAAGGGTTTGTTGGCCAAACAAACCTGTTTTTAAGGGGAATTATCGCGCGACAAAACAGTATATCGCGTGACAATCCTTAGTGTGTTGCACGACAAACCCCTCTGACCCAGACCATCCACTCTCTAACACATCAGTCTATCAGAGACATCACTTCAGCCGTTTGTCGCGCGACATTGCTGAACATATCGCGTGACACTTGCCTTTTCTGGGGAAATGTCACGCGATAATCTCCCCCAAGCATTATAAATAAGCCAACACCCCCAAGGATTCTAGATGGCAACTTGGGATCTAAGAATTCTTGGTTTATATCTGATTTTCTGGTCTTCTATCAAGCATTTTCTACGATCGTCTTATTCCTGAAGAATTATCGAATCTATTCTCAACACTCGCGTGTCTCGCTTCTGGAATCGAATTCTCAGAAATATCTGAAGAAGGAAAAGATTATTATCGTCGGAGATCTCTCTGCCGTATTATATTTTCTTTCTTACTATTCTCGTCGGGAAGGTAAAGAAAGTCTCTTATAGTATTTAAAATTAAATATCTGTGTACTTGTTTTACTTCTGTTGTTCTGTCCACATTTTATTTGAAATAACTTATTGCCAAGTTATAAAATAGTCTACTATTTTCAAAACAAAACTCCCTGATAAAACCATTTGTAAAACCAAAAAAGTAAGTGCATTATCATCTGGATAAAATTCTGTTTTCAAAACCCGAACCAATAAAACTTACTTAGGAGTTAAAATCGGGCATATCCCGTCTTTTCCATAGACTACGACGTGTCTGATAAAACTCCCCTCAAAGAGTTCTAATTTCATATTAAATTAGTCCCAATAAAGGATCCGAACTTATCCAAAGTAATCAAAACAAGAGAAAACCGTCATTATCTGAGGAAATAATACGGGAAACTCTCTTTTAAATAAAAGGCTTTTGTCACTTGTATTTACATCTTTCAAAACAAAACATCGGATCTCGGAACACAAAGGTTTTCATCCCCTTCCCTGTTTTCTCCAAAATTAGAGTTTTTCATTTGGGAAGTAGTAGACTGTCAGTAAAAGCATCCAAGTTTCTCAACATAAAATAAACATATAAAAGACCACTAGAGACTGAAATGGCAGAACGGGTGCTTAACACCTTCCCAATCCGTAACATAGTTTCCGAACCCTATAGAATCCTGGTTTCGCAGACGAACGTGTAAAGAAAGGCTTGTCTATAGCCTTTCCTCTTACACGACCCCTTTTGTCCATTTTCTTGTAAAACGTACTGGCGACTCTGAATGAACCCTCTTGCATCTAGAAATAGGATAGAAGGACACCTGATATGAATTATCAACACATAAAAGCAAATGGAACAACAGAATCCCTTCCGATGTTTCAGACGCCCAAACACGGGATCGAGACCCGGGGGTCGCATTTGCGGATTCTCATAGTGGTGACTCTGCTGGGAACACTAGAAAACTAGGCTCTTATATGTGGACTTTTGTTTATTTGTTGAATATCTGTTTTTACTGCTTTCCCTACTTCTTTTTATATTAACTGATTGTGAAGAAAAACCTTTTTCTAAAAAATCAGAGTTTTCCAAAATACGTAATAAAGATAATGATATTTGTAAAAGCAACCTTTCAAACTTTGCACGCACTTCACAAATCATGCATTGGTTCTACGAGTGTGAAATTACCCCAAACCCTTGCAAGTATTATAAGTAAGTAGGGAGTTGGCTTGCTTGGGCCAAGATAAATCGAAAGCATTTACTTCCACTATCCTTGGCCAAGTACGCCCCCGAGGTATATCGAGTAACGAGAACACTCACGTACCCGGTAAGTATATCAAAAGATTCTTGCACGTACCCGCCCCTGGGGTATATCGCAAGGTCTTACCAAAAAGGAGGGAGCCTGAAGTCTTAACCGTTCGTACACCTGCGCTACATATAAGATCGAGTCAGCTAAAACATCTATCAAACAGCCGTAGGGGATGTACCACCTTACGGCTTCCTTTACACCACTCATTTAAAACCCGAGTCTTTTCTCGATGATATTATTTTTAGTGGTTCTTTTGGCAAAAATTGAGTCACACTGTAATCTTCCTTCATCTCCGCCATGTGGTTTTGTCTACAGCCATAAACAACGACAGTCTGGAAGGTTGGGCCGGTCAAGATCATACCGGAAGATTAGTAAAACCAAGCATATCCACAATGGCCGATGGACGTGAAAATCAAGAATTAGATCAGGGCCTAGTTGAGGCATCAGCAGTCCAGCCAACTCTAGCCGAGATGCATGTTTACTAATGACTGTCAGCAAGAATCTAGCAAGCCTCACAATCGAGCAACAAGGTACCCCGAATTCGAATAGAGGAGTTGTCAGCTGAACAAACTGCACCACCAAGATTTGAACAACTACCATTGAATCGAGATCTGAATCAAGGGCAGTCATCACAAATACTTCCCTCAGTCCAAGGAACCAACCCACCCCAAACAGGTCCCATCCCAGCCGGTCCCGTTCACACCGACCCCAACAACCAAAACCAGTGGGCCCCAGATTCAGGCCTTACCTATCAGCAACAAGAGCCACTCATTGTTTGCCCGCAACCCCAAGTCCAACCGGGTTTTGATCCTCAATACCAGCAATGGCCGCAAGTGCCAGCAAGACCTATCCTACCACCAGCCCTAGTAGCCCCTCCCAACGAGTACCCGTATATCAACCGACTCTGGACAGTATATGCAGAATCGGTTATAGCTCGGGAACAGCCCGACGAAGTGTCAAAAAAGAGCGAAGAAATGAAAAAACTGAAGGAGCAGATGAGGGTCCTGCAGAAGGGAGTTTCCCTAATAAAAGGAGCAGACGAGATTACAGATATAAATGCCTTCTCCTTCTACCCAGAAGCAAGATTGCCCTAGGGATTCAAGCTCCCTTCTATCACCAAGTTTACTGGAACCACACCCCCAAAAACTCACCTCTAATCCTACATCAGATCCATGCAAGTATCTGGTTATGGAGAACCCGAGCTGGCTCAGACCTTTCACATGACTCTCACGGGGGCTGCCCTGAGATGGTTTTTTGATCTAAAAAGGCATCACACGAAGACTAACGGAGACATCTTTAAAGAATTCATGACTAAGTACGGATCCAACGAGGATTTAGAAATTTCTCGTAAGCACATAGAGATGGCCAAGTAAGGCGAGAAAGCTTCAGCGATTTTGTCACACGCTGGAGAGAAATGGCCTCCTAAATGTCCAAGCGGCCTGATGAAAAAGAACAGTTGGAAATTATACAGAATAATTTCACGTCGCCTGTATTGAGTTACATGGAAAAACATGTCTTCCCACACTTCAGGGCTCTGTTAAGCATGGGATCGCAAGTAGAGGAAGAACTGGCCAAGGAGGCGGAGATTGATACCAAGAAAGCCTCGTATACTAGGAAGAAGACAGCCACTCCAACCGTGAACCAACTAAGCTCATACCCCTATTAACAAAATCCATTTTAGCAGCTGCAACAAACACCTTCGATGAGTTGGCCTACACAAGGGGACTCTTCAAACACTGAAGTCAAGAAAAGAAGGAATTTCTGCACCCTTCCCACTACCCCGGTCAAAAGTCTGGAATTAGTCCGAAATGCCGGACTAATCAACCCACGCCCCCCATGCCCCCCACCAAACCCTATTCCCAGCACATAGAGAATAAATGAAAATTGTGCATATCATCAAGCTGCCGGCCATGACACAGAACGTTGTCTGGCACTCCGCCACCGTATCTAGGACCTAATCGAGGCTGGAACTATCCCCGCATCCAGCGGGCCCAATGTTACCAACAACCCTCTTTCCAACCACGCTCCATCTGCAGGGATTAATGCCCTGACTACTGATGAAGAGGGTTTTGATCTTATAGGACTCATTCAAGATGACCTAGCTTGCAAAGAGGAGAAATTACTAGCTATGCCGCTGAAGAAAATCCAAGTTTCCCCCGGCCTCAATCCAATAATTAATCAATGGATGGCTAAAATGAACTTTCTACCCGGGCAGGGGTTAGGGAAAGCAAACCAAGGGATCTCCCACCCACTTACAATCAAGACTAATCCCAAAAAATCTAGGATAGGATGGACCGAGGACAAGAAGAAACAATCATGGAGGCCCCGAGGCCCTCCAAAAGAGACAATCTGTATGACAGAGACCTCCCCCAAGACTTTCAGTTGGTCGGCAGAACCAGATCCACTGGAAGCCTCAGAAGAATCAGACCCCGCATCCTTGTGGATACAACAGATCACCCGTTCGGGGAGGGTATATCAGCCACCACCAATGGATGTCGAAAAATAGCCTCCCCCTAAAGAAATAGGGGATGACCGAGTATTGGAGCAGTTGAAGAAAACCTAGGCACACATCACCATTTGGGGCCTTCTGGTTTCCTCCAAACCTCACATGACTGCCTTTATCAAACTCCTGGATGAGGCCGTCATATCGTCAGATTCTACGCCTGAACAGCTGCCAAGCATGATTGGGTCGCTTACAGTCCAAAGAAGTTTGTCGTTCTCAGATGAAGACCTGTCTTCGCTGGGAAAAAAACATAGTCTAGCACTTCATATTACCGTCCGGACACGAGGAAAGATTTTGCCGCAAGTTCTCATCAACAACGGGTTAACTATAAATGTGTGCCCTTTGAAGACCGCCAGATGTCTGGGTATTTCAGATGCAGTGCTTTCTTCGTCAGCTGTAACTGTTAGAGCCTATGACAACACCAGAAGGACCGTTTTGGGCTTTTTGAAGCTTGATCTCATGGTTGGTCTCGAAAACTTTTTGGTCAATTTTCAAATCGTAGACATCCCCTCCAGTTTTAACCTTCTGTTGGACAGAGCATGGCTACACGACATAGGACCAATCCCCTCCTCCTTACATTAGAAGATTAAAATACCATTCGAAGGGAAGATAATCACCATCCAAGGAGATCCTAAAAGGACCTTGGCGGATTTGGAATTACTCGTCTTAGGCATTGGGGGCCAGAGCATACAGCTGGGAGGCTTTTCTTACGAACCTCAAGTGCAAGCCCTTACCACCTAGAGGATCGAGTATTTACCCCCTAATAATATTCCCGGTCTCAGTGCCAAGATCACGAATATACTAAGAATGATGAATACTTACCCGGAGCCAGTTTGGGAATGGGGCAGCAAGGACTACTTCAGGCCTTAGAACCAGTAACGAGATGCGAAAGAGAAGGTTTAGGGTACCAACACACCAATAAAGATAACCAAGAGAAAATGGGTCGAGGGCATCGATATCTGAGTTTTAGCTCACTAAATGGGTTTTTTGTCAAGGAAGGAGAGGACTTACCCTTTTACGGCTTTCAGGAGCCTTGGAGAAATAGCGATGGAGATAACCTCCCAAGATGGGAAATCTTCTATGAAAAGGACCTTTATTTCAAGAAAAATGTCATACACACCTTCTCCTCCAAATTAACAATCAGGCCGAGAGAAAAAAGTAAAGACGAGGAAGATGAAGAGGAAGAGATGATCGGAGATCTCTTTGACATCATGGCCCTAGAGAATGATGAACCGAGAGATGATCCTGTACACTTAATTCACGCTGATCCAGAGTAGCAGGAAAAGGGGGGAAAGAGTGAAATTGTAAGGGTGAGAGATAAGAAAGAAAGTGAGGGTAGGACTAGGGAGGAGTCACTCCTAGATTTGCTTTTTAAACTTGTACCTGTAAACACTGTTATCAATGAAATAGATTCCATTTTGCAGTATCCTGATGGTCTTGATTCTGTGATTACCCCTATGGAGATGGAAAGACTGAGCGAGCACCCTGAGTAGGAGGAGCAGCGTATACAGAGCGAGGAGGGAGACACTCTTGTGGTTAATCTTGGGATCGAAGAAGGAAGGAAAGAGGTTCGTATTGGAGAAAATCTAAACGAAAATGAGAGAGAGGAATTCACACAAACTTTGAAAGAGTACGTGGATGTCTTTGCCTGGTCCTATGTCGATATGCCGGGTTTGAATAGCCAGATAGTCATGCATGAGATACACACCAAGCCGGAGTCCAGACCCGTTAAACAGAAACTGAGAAAGCTAACGCTAGAATGGTCCCTAAAAGTAAAGGAAAAAGTAATGTGTGAGAATCCGGACCCGCGACCCGAGAGAAGAGTCCTCGTTCTCGGTTTTCTTTGTTTTGAATGAAAATGTGTTTTGTAGAGTCGCCAGTTTGTTTTTCAAGAAAACAAACAAAAGATCGTACGAGTGATAATTTGAAAACAAACTATCTTTCATATGTTTAAAACCAGAGATTTATTTTGAAAAATTTACTTTGCTAGGGTTCGAGAACTACGTTACGAATTGGGAAGGTGTTAGGCACCCAATTCGCCCTTTTGGTCTCTTAATGGATCATGTATCTAATTCCTATTTTAGATATCTTGCAAGTAGTTTGAATAATTTTTAGAATATTCCTTTCCGAATAAATTCAATTTAAAATAGTATTTTGAAATCAGACTCGAGCTTTGCGAGCACCTACGTATTCATTCATAGAATGAAATCAGAGTCTCGTAGTTTCATTCGTTTGGAAACTGTTTTTGTGTTTTTGTTTGTTTTCAAAATGTGTCAAAACAGATTTTAGAGTTTTTGTAAAACTTAGAATGGACTAGTTTAGAAAATGGTGAACTTCTTTGCAAGTTATCTAATTTCTGTATTAAAACGGATATTTAAATACAGTATTGAAATTCAGGAGAGTTGTAGAAAACATACCTGATGCGCTTGAAGAAGAAATAAGAACCTTGCTTTGATTGCCTTGCTTGCTTCCTTCTCTCTCTAGAACCTTCTCTCTCCAAAGCTTTATCTCTCTAAAACTTTCTCTCACTAGCCTTCTCTCTCACTAACTTTCTCTCACTAGAAATTCTCTAAAAGAAGACTCTCTAATGATTTTGACAGAATTTTACCTTACTAAAAACACTAGTGAGTGTTGATGTCCCCAAATGAGACCCCAATGGTCCTATTTATAAGGAAATTTCCGCCAAAAACGCTCCAAAAGAGGCCAACCGCAGGGTGCGGCTAGGGCGTGCTGTTGGGGAGTGCGGCTAGGTGCCAACCGCACAGCTGGCAGGTAGCCGTACAATTGGTACGTGCGGTTGGGGGCTGCAGCTGTCTCACAAAAAATGCACAGAAACACTTAAAAAAACTTGATCCCCGTCCTGGTAAGCGAAGAGGCAACAAAGGTTATCTCAGACTCCTAACGCGTCCGGAATTGGAGTCTTTCCTAACGGTCCTCTATATGCATGATGACTTCGGGCTAAATGCAATATGCTCGTTTTAAGAAAAGCAGTATTCACACGAGAGTCGTGGATTGGGGTGTTCACATAATGAAACAGTTGAGTGTGGGGTTCTTACAAGTGATCGAATACTCTTCGTGGTTAGCCAACATTGTGTCTGATCCAAAGACAAATGGGAAAGTCTGCATGTGTGTAGACTACCGAGATCTCAACAAGGCTTGCCCGAAAGATGATTTTCCATTACCCAACATTGATTTGATAGTGGATAATATTGACAACCATGCCTTGAAGTCATTCGTGGACGGTTTCGTTGGGTATACTCAGATCAAGATGCACCTAGACCACCAAGAAAAAAAAGCATTCTTCACACCGTGGGGAACGTATTGCTACACTGTCATGCCATTCGGACTGAAGAATGCCAGAGCGACATATCAGAGGGCAACTACAGCTATCTTCCACGACATGATCCACAAAGAAGTAGAAATATATGTGGACGAAATGATTATCAAGTCAAAAGAAAGGGAAGGCCATGTCCTAGCCTTACGGGCCTTTTTTGACCGGCTCTACCAGTATCAAATGAGACTCAATCCGCAGAAGTGTGTGTTTGGGGTAACCAAAGAAAAACTCCTGGGCTATGTCGTCAGTAAGAAAGGAATCGAGGTATATCTTGCCAAAGTTAAAGTTATCCGAGATATGCCTGAGCCTCGTACCGAGAGAGAAGTCCGGGGATTTTTAGGTAATTTATAGTATCATTACAGGTTCATCTCTCAACTCACTCAGACTTGCGAACCCATCTTTAAGCTCCTGAGGAAGTCCTCACCAGAAGAATGGGACGATCAGTGTCAAGAGGCCTTTGATAAAATCAAAGACTACCTCTCCAACCCCCCAGTATTGGCCCCACCGCAGGCCAGGCTGCCATTAATCCTATACCTAATAGTCATCGATACAGCTACGGGAGCCATGTTAGCCCAACATCTAACCGATACGCAAAAGGAATATGCCATTTACTATGTTAGTAAGAAATTGTCCCTATTCGAGATAAACTACACATGCCGTTGGAGAAATCATGCACCACTCTTGTTTGGGTCACGCAGAAATTACGTCATTACATGCTAGTTTTTTCGGTCATCATGGCATCGCGAATTGATCTGCTGAAATACCTCTTCGAGAAACTGGCTCTCTCAAATCGTATAGCAAAATGGTTATTCTTACTCTTCGAGTTCGACATCACCTACATGACCCATAAGGCAGTAAAAGGCAAGATCATAACTGACTACCTAGCCCATAATCCAATATTGGGGGACATGCTAGAAGAAGACGAATTCCCAGATGAATCTATCATGAATGTTGAGATCGATGAACGACTAGAAATTGTACTTTGACGAGGTCGCCAACCGAAATGGGAACGGGATAGGCATTCTGTTAGTCTCCCTGGATCAAACTCACTTCCCGGTATCCTATCATCTAGACTTCTTCTGCACCTAACAACATGGCTGAGTATGAAGCCTGTATAGTTGGATTAGAGATCGCACTCCAAAGGGCTATAAAGAAAATACAACTGTACGAAAATTCGGCATTAGTGGTCCACCAAGTTCTGAAAGAATGAAAGATCAGAGATAAGAAGTTAGTCCCATACCTCGCCCGGCTGGAGGATGTTGCAAGGAGATTCGAACATTCAGAGTTTTACTATGTTCCTCGGTCACAAAACAGTTTTGCTGACGCACTGACAACTCTGGCATCCATGATCGATATCTCAGAAGGGATGGAAGAAATCACTCTTGCAGTACAAAGAAGATCAGGACTACCTCACTGCATGGCCCTTGAGGTAGAAAATGAAGAGAGTGGGGACTTATCCACTTGGTTTTATGACATTCTAAAATTTATTGAAGAACCATCAGTATCCCGAGCAGACAGACAAGAGAACACGAGTAACGCTCAGAAGAATAGTGTCAAGATTCATACTTTGCGCTGGAAGGCTGTATAAGAGAAATTACGACGGGACTCATCTCCAATGTCTCACTTAAGAAGAATCTGTCAAAATAATGAATCAGATACATGGAGGGATCATGGACCTCATATAAGCGGTCATATGCTGGCCCGCAAAATCATTAGACAAGGTTACTATTGGTCTACCCTGCAAAACGACTGCGTTAATCATGTACGCCGTTATCACAAATGCCAAATCTATACTAAGTCTCATAAGCTCCCCCTAAAAGAATTGTACAACATGACCTCCCCTTAGCCTTTCGCAACATGGGGAATCGACATCATTGGGAAGATCTTCACCCAAGGCAAGCAACGGCCACGAGTTTATACTAGTAGCCATCGACTACTTCACCAAAGTGGGTAGAAGCCGAATCCTTCAAGACCCTTGATGTCAAGAAAGTTGCCCAATTGATTAGACGAAGCATCATCTGTCGGTATGGGGTCCCACACGAGATTCATCTCGGACAACGGCACCCACTTCGAAGGAGAGGCTAGCACAATCATGGAAGAATTCGGCATCACCAGACATAGATCTTCGCCATATAAACCACAAACCAATGGGGCGGTTGAGGCTGCCAACAAGAACCTGAAGAATATTCTAAGTAAGATGACCGACACCTGCCGGGACTGGCCAGAAAAATTACCCTATGCATTGTGGGGGTACCGCACCACCGAGAGGGTTTCTACCAAGGCAACCCCGTTCTCCTTTACATACAGGATGGAAGCAGTCCTCCCTGTTGAGTTAGAAGTCCCCTCCCTCAGAGTAATGCTCGAGAACCAAGTTAATGAGTTAGAGTGGGTCCAGACGCGTTATAACGAGCTAGCCATACTAGATGAGAAGATATTGAAAGCCGCGTATCACCATCAAGGGTATCAGAAGAGAATCGCTCGAGCATTTAACTAGAAAGTAAAGACTCGGGGTATCAATAAGAACGACATTGTGTTGAAAGAAATTCGAGAACCAGCAAGGGATCCAAGGGGAAAGTTCAGGCAAAAATGGACTGGGCCGTATATCGTCAAAGAGATTGAAACAGGGGGTGCCACCATACTCACGGACTTGGATGGACAGTTACTGCATTCACCAGTCAACATGGATGGTTTGAAGAAATATTACCAATATATGTATCATGTATAGACAAGAACTACGTAAACTTGAGCCCCAACTCAACTTTTGTTTTTTAAAAATCAAACGGGGAACATAGGCAACCTGAGAAGTGACTTCAGGCCCGGTTTAAACATTATAAGAAAACTATTTTCCACAAGAAGTCCCTCGTATATTATTAGGGTGGTTCAGAACACCGAAGGTTACAAAGAGACTGCTAAAATGCAAACATACAGAAAAACCTAATCCCTAGGGGTTGGCCAAACAAGGTCCTCAGTGGCCAAATCGATTCGAGCCTCATCCAAGATTTGGTATGCTAAGACAATGTTATCATCAGTAGCCCCAGTGTCCATGAATCGGAACCACTCCATTTGAAAGGGATCATCAATCAGCTCTACTTCTAGAGATTGCTAGCAAGAGCGGATAATGTCAGCTCGGAGGGGTCAGATGATACCAAAACGAGCATAGTTGAACTGACGAGTCAATCGAGCACGCCATATTCTCTTCACTGATAGAAGAAACGTGCGGAGTTACAAATTTGGACTTCGGAAGAGAAGTTGTTCAGACCAAGGGGAATGTTCTGAAGCACGTTGAATTGCCAAAGAAGACGTCCTGGGAGATAGAAAGAGGTAAACCAGAGCCCTTGGAGCCAAGCGTAGTTCTGACGCCCTGTACCCAGCACTATCGCCCTTAACTTCCACCAAAGAATGTTTCCACTGAAATGGCACAAAAATTCTGTAAAAACCACACCGTCCTAATCAGAGGAAGACATAGTCAAAGCACTAAAGAGGGGACAGTGGAAGAAGTGTGTCAGATTGTCTAGATGAACCCCGTTGAAACCCACTAATCGAAAACGCTCTAAGTAACCACATATATAACAAACGCGGACTCCCCCTGAAGAAGGGTGAGGCCCCCCTTTGGAGATCATCCAGACCATTCAGAGTTTCTGCAAGAACGATAGGCACTATTGGACTCTCCATTTCTGGCCTGATATATCAGACTCAGAATGGTTGGATCGACATGGGAAGAGCCCGTCACCAGTAGCATATCAAAAACAAGGCAGATCAGGGCCGCAGCAGTACGCCCCACGCCTATAAGAGGCTCTATCTTTATAACGATGAAAGAACCTCACCATCTTGTGGAGATCGAGGAGTTCTGTCGACAATAAAACCATCGCATGCCGCTGGGGGGATAAGATTAACAAGGCAATCAGCATATCTCGGGGACTGAGTTCCTCTATAGGAACATCCATCGAGAGACAGGTGTCAGAGCGCAGCAACCAGGAAAACTCTTCATAAGTCAGGCAAAGCTCGTCTAATCCAAAACGGAAAAGATGATCTATAGAACTCCTAGAAATACGAAGTGCCTAACAAAAAGGAGAAATCTACAGGACGATGACGCCATGCCGCTAAAGGGCTGAATATGCCAAAATTCAAACCATTCTCAGAAGATACCAAAGCATCTCGGGCTTTGATATAAGAAAAATCAAAATTTGTACGGTAAGAAGACATTTGGGGGAAAGCTGTGAGGATGAAAGAAGGAAGATGGGTGCATTTATAGCAAAAAAGTAGATTATGTACCTGTTTGTCGCGCGAACAAACCCATATCAAGAGGAGGGATTGTCGCACGACAAACCAATTTCTGTCCCTTTTTTATTCTCTTCGGAGACACGTAAAAACATTTCTTGCCAAAAGAACCACTTTTATATGCATTGTACTCAATTTTTTTTCTTCTTTTGCAGGAAGGCCTAAATATTCGTCGTATCACACGGTATGATTCCTAAAGCCCCTTTATTTTATGTATGTTCATAAGAGAAAATATATATATATATATATCATCATCACCAATAAGAGTTTTATAATCCAAAACTAAAACAGTTTTAAAAAACTACTAACATTTTGTTTAAAAAACTACATATCTGTCCAAAATCTAACAAAACAATGCAAGAAGGGAAAAAACTAATCTACCCGAGCGCGCTTTGACACGCTCCCACTATCACCTGAGCCTCTCCTCGGGAGTAAGATCAACCACTGGAATGTCCTGAGGAAGGAGGAACTGCCACCTGAGAAGGGCCTCGTCGGCTGAATAGGAGCTGTAGGATGGATCACCGAGGACAAGGAGTGCCTAGAAGTTTGGCAACTCCTCCGAGACTCCGTCCGGGCGTGAGAGGAAGTCAGGGGATCGTCTGCCCGTAGAGAAACGTCAATCGCTCGCTGATAGTCATGCATATACGCCGTAGGGTCTCGACCGACGAACTGGAGAAGGTTCCAGTTGTAGAGGTACTGGGCATGAAGGGCTCACAGATCCGCCGCACGAACACTCACCCACTGTAAAAGACATAAAGAAAGAGAATTAGCAAATTTAAGGATAAACAGATATGAAGGATCATCAAGAGAAAAATGAAATATGTACCTCATCACCAGTGCGACCGCCCAAGTAATCAAAAGTATCCTCAGGAAGGGGATACTCGGGCACCGTGTATCGATGTAGACTAGCGCCGACATAAGTGATATCTTGGGGAAGTGGCGGTATACCGACCAGAGGAATAAACGAACCTGTCGGGACAGCCGCAGAAGTAGACCCACCCTCCTCGCAGATCGAAAACAAAGGAGGCCTAGAAGATGAGCCGTCGAGACCTGGAGATCGAGCCAGAGGACCCATGACTGTCGGTGGAAAAGGGGTTAAGGTAGCATACGTACGAACACATGGAGGATCCGCAATAGCTATCGCCCTCAAAGGCGGGATCCCACTAGAAGGAGTAGCCACCGCAGTAGGAGGGGTCCGTTCGAACTGCTCGTAGTCAGCCTCAAAATCCTCAGGCTCCCAGGACCTCTCTGAAAAGCTTGCTCCTCTTCTCTCAGCAGCCTCAGCATCGTCAAAAACGAGCCCCGGAGATACCGACGAACCAATAGGAAACTCAAAACCCTTAGCATCAGCGCGCTGCTCCTCCACAGGCGTCGTCTGAGGTGGCTACTCAGGAATCGCCGTCATCCCACCTCCTTCACCCCCTCGGGTCTATCCACACCACCACCTTCGACAGCAGCCAAAACACCCCTCTCTCCCTAGGGTCCTCATCATCAAAATGAGGAATATTGTCCTTCTGATCAGAGACAGGTGGCAGGTGTCGCGGGACCGTCCTAGCCAGGTGGGTCTGCCCTTGTATATAGTTAGGGTCGCCGCCCAACGCCTGATATTGCTCGTAGAAAACCCGACCCCGGTCCCCTTTTGCTCCCTCATCAAGTAGCGGGCAGCGAAAGCAGCATAGTCCCCCTCCTCAAAGAATGACTAAAAATTAAGGCCGTCCACCAGAGCCTGCATCGTCACAAGGTCAATCTCACCCGTCCGCCTCATCAAAATTGGTGGAAATAATGGAACCCGAGGCCACTGGGCCGGTGTATGCTGGCGGATAACCCTCTCGCCCAAATAGAAGTGAAGACTGTACTCGTCCCTAATCAGCCGCCTAGTCCTCGAGGCGGTCAAAGCACAGCCACACCCGAAGTGGAGACCCAGATTACCCCAAGGGGCCCACTCAATCTGAAAAGAGAATAAATTTCATTCAGTTATTTCTTTTTATTACTATTGTTATTATTTAAAAGAAATACTAAAGTACTTACATGTTCCTCCAACAGGTCATGGACTGCAGTAGCTCTGGTCTCCCGGGTTCGGTATACGTAAGGAGCCCTATAGTTCCTCGCTATGAACCGATGGAGAAGGAAAAACTGATCCTCGTTCTCAACGAGGAGATCCACCTGAGCGAGACTCAGGCGGGTGTAGCCCACGAACCAACTCTGAAAAGAGAAAGAAGACGTATAGAATATTAGCAACAAACAGCGGATAAAATGAAAAGACTAAAGCAAAAGATAAGGGGCAGTAGATATATACCTCCGACAGCAAAGAGAAGCTCTTGAGGTTCAAGGCCAAATGACGAGAGACCTGGTCCATAGCATCATAGCGGACAGCCAGAATGAAGCCACCCCAGTCATAATCGAACATGATGCTGAAGTCTCGGATATAGGGCAGCCACCAGAGATGGGTCGTATCCCCCCACAAGCCTCGAACTAAGTCATAGAGAGTCAGTAAAAGAAGAACGCGAGCATATTGGCGTGCCTCCTATCTGGTCATCGACGCTCTCAAAAGTAACTAGTCAAGCTCTCTCCGTCGCCTGGGCGCGTGACCAAGACAGCCCGGGATATCGTATCACCAGAACTTCGTCGCTCCGGGAACCATCCTAAAGCACCAACAATACCCTTTGCAGTAAGGCGCAAGGGAACGTCAATCTGGATAAGGATCCCCCCTGAAGGTATCCCTAGTAGAGCAAACAAATCTAGGGGGGTCATCATCATCTCTCCCCAGCTCCAGTGAAAGGTATGGGTGGTGTCGCACGAATGAGAGGCCAGCACCAACACTAAGACTGCTGCCCTAGACACCCACTCCAGTAGGGCGTCGAAAGAGGGAACCAAAAGGAGTCGCAAAGAGCAACTCCTAGACAGGGGCCGGTGCCTGTCGCTACTCTAAAAAAATGGATGTTAGGAGAACCCCAACCTCGACCAACCCACTGCAGGCAACAAACAGAGATGTATATATAAATATGGGATTATGAGGGTATTTTGGTATAAATTATGAGAGGTATAGGGCTATAAGGGTAAATTATGTAATTTTCCAAACCTGAGGGATATTTTGGTGTAACAATGAGAGGTATAGGGTTATAAGGATAAATTATGTAAGTTTCCAAACCTGAGGGTATTTTGGTGTAATTATGAGAGGTATAGGGTTATAGGGGTAAATTATGTAATTTTCTAAACCTGAGGGATATTTTGGTGTAATTATGAGAGGTACAAGGGTTATAGGGGTAAATTATATAATTTTCCAAACATGAGGGTATTTTGATGTAATTATGAGAGGTATAGGATTATAGGGATAAATTATGTAATTATTCAAACCTGAGGGTATTTTGGTATAAATTATGAGAGGTATATGGTTATAGGGGTAAATTATGTAATTTTCCAAACCTGAGGGTATTTTGGTGTAATTATGAGAAGTATAGGGTTATAGGGGTAAATTATGTAATTTTTCAAACTTGGAGGATATTTTGGTGTAATTATGAGAGGTATAAGGTTATAGGAGTAAATTATGTAATTTTCCAAACCTGAGGGTATTTTGGTGTAATTATGAGAGGTATAGGGTTATAGGGGTAAATTATGTAATTGTTCCAAACCTGAGGGTATTTTGGTGTAATTATGAGAGGTATAGGGTTATAGGGGTAAATTATGTAATTTTCCAAAACCTGAAGGGTATTTCTGTGTAATTATAGGAGTTATATAGCTGTAGGGGTAAATTATGTAATTTCCTAAAGTATCACAAGTAAAGTATGTGTTTTCTAAAAAAAATCGGATATTATTTTTAAGCAGGCATGTGTACTAACATAAGAATTGTTTAAAAAACATGCAAAAAACAACAAAGATAATAAATAAATAAATAAACAGATATAAATACACAAAAGGAAGGATTTTCAAGAAGACGTACCAGAGACCATCGACGGATCTCATGAGAGACAAGCTCCATCAAGAGCTAAGGAACGTCTGGGACTAGAGCAGCTCGGGTAATGTCTCTGTAGACCACAGCACGGCCGTAGTCCACCCCAACCTCACCATACCAGTCGAGGATCGTCCAATCGTCATGGTGAGGGCTGTAACGGAGAACTACCTGAGCATCGGTAAATGTAACCTCCTCCTGGTCACCCTCGAGTCAGTCCGGCTATGCGGGATCCATCAGTGTACAAGTAAGGGTAGTAGAAAGTCAAAACAATCGGTAGAGCAGTAGAGCTTCCGCAGTAGAGAGAAGAGAGAAAGAGGGCTAGAGAGAGAAAGAGAATGGAGAGAATGAGGTGGAATGAGCTCAGCAAGGGGTTATATACTGGTCACGTTTGTCGCGCGACAAACCCCTCCCCACCGAGGTGTCGGGCGACAGTTTGTCCTTTCCCCTGATTTTTTGACCTTTATCTCATTTTTCTCCTGCAGGAATACTTTAGAGAAACAGTTTTCAAAGCCTTTCTATATACTGCATACTCGTGATAAATATCCCAAGGAAAAGACTTCCAAGTCATCTCTCCAAAAATCGCGAGAACAAAATACATCGGTTAAAGGAATCTTTGATCTCCCAAAAGGACCAAGACCCTCAATGAGAAAAAGAAAATATCATAATGAAACGGGAATAGAAAAAATTGAAAGAGTAGAAAAGAGAAAAAATCCCGCATAAAGTGCTCAGAGCGAGCAAGAGAAACAGAAATGCAGAGTTACAGGGAGAGCCACATCAAAAGTGACAGCTAGGCCAAAACCGGCTCAGGGCTTCGTTTTGGGTGAGTAAGGCTCCTGATCACGACAAGGGATAAAAAGACTCTTGGTCAAAAACAGAGAAGGCCAGGAAAAGTCTTTCCCAAAAGACGGAGAAATAAGGGTATCGAAAAACAAAAAGCGATGTGGGCCCACAAAAGTAAAAAGATGAGAACTAAAGAGATCAGAGATTGCCCTTTCAAGCAAATTTTCTTTTCAGCATGATACAGAAGAGATGACTTGGAAATAAACCTTCGAATCATTATTTTGCGAAGAACAGAAGAGATCCAAAAATTGCTTTCTTAGAGAAGTGTTCTCACTTCGAGAAAAACATAAGAGTAAAATTTCAGAAAGATACGGGGAAATAAAGGACATCTGGATTAAGATTAAGCTCCTAAAGAGATCCTTGCACTCACACAAAATTTATCTCTCACTTTAGCAGTTAAAGAGAGACAAACAATTTTGCCGAAGAGCAAACCACAAACACAAGCCCTCCTCGAGGCAAATCACAAGCACAAGCCTTCGCCAGAGGCAAAAGCACTCACAAAAGCCCTCCTAGAGGCAATTTTCTTTCTTTCTACAGATCAAAAGCCCTCCCAGAGAGGCAAAGTAGAGCAATGGTAGTCCTCCCACATGAGGCGAAAAGAGCAAAGCCCTCCCAGAGAGGCAAAGTGGAGCAATGGTAGTCCTCCCACATGAGGCGAGAAGAGAGAAGCCTTCCCAAAGAGGAAAAGTGAAGCAATGGTAGTCCTCCCACATGAGGCGAGAAGAGAAAAGTCCTCCCAGAAAGGCAAAAATGGAGCAATGGTAGTCCTCTCACATGAGGCGAGAAGAGCAAAGTCCTCCCAGAGAGGCAAAGTGGAGCAATGGTAATCTTCCCACAAGAGGCGAGAAGAGCAAAGTCCTCCCAGAGAGGTGAAAGTGGAACAAAGGTAGTCCTCCCACATGAGGCGAGAAGAGCAAAGTCCTCCCAGAGAGGTAGAGTGGAGCAATGGTATTCCTCCCATCTAAGGCAAGTGGAGCAAATAAAAGCTCTCGAAAGAGGCAATGAGGTAACAAAAGCCCTCTCCGGATGCATTCACAAACACTTTTGCATACGCGCACTTCCTTAGAGTTCTTGCGGGAGCCATGGACCATGATCTCTTCCAGTCGCCTCAATTCCTTGCAAGCAAGGAGCTTGAGTCGAGAGGGTCTATAGACACCCCGATCCGTGACCTCGCAAGAACCCTAATGACTATCGAGAAGTACTGTTTTTGGATTTCAGGACCCACCCGAGCACCCGAAACTGTCCCGAAAGGGTTTGTTGGCCAAACAAACCTATTTTTAAGGGGGATTATCACGCGACAAAACAGTATGTCGCGCGACAATCCCTATTGTGTCACACGACAAACCCCTCTGACCCAGACCATCCATTCTCTGACACATCAGTCTGTTAGAGACACCACTTCAGCCATTTATCGCGCGACATTGCTCAACATGTCACGCGACACTTGCCTTTTCTGGGGAAATGTCGCGCCACAATCTCCCCGAGCACTATAAATAGGCCAACACCCTAAGGGTTCTAGACGGCAACTTAGGATCTAAGATTCTTGGTTTATATCTGATTTTCTGGTATTCTATCAAGCATTTTCTACGATCATCTTATTCCTGAAGAATTATCGAATCTATTCTTAACACTCGATGTGTCCCGCTTTGGAATCGAATTCTTGAAAATATCTGAAGAAGGAAAAGATTATTATCGCCGGAGATCTCTCTGCCGTATTATATTTTCTTTCTTATTATTCTCGTCGGGAAGGTAAAGAAAGTCTCTTACAAGTATTTAAAATTAAATATCTGTGTACTTGTTTTACTTCTGATGTTCTGTCCACATTTTATTTGAAATAACTTATTGCCAAGTTATAAAATAGTCTACTGTTTTCAAAACAAAACTCCCTGATAAAACCATTTGTAAAACCAGAAAAGTAAGTACATTATCATCCGGATAAAATTCTATTTTCAAAACCCGGACCGATAAAACTTACTTAGGAATTAAAATCCGGCATATTCCGTCTTTTCCATAGACTACGACGTGTCTGATAAAACTCCCCTCAAAGAGTTCTAATTTCATATTAAATTAGTCCTGATATAGGATCCGAATTTTTCCAAAGTAATCAAAACACGAGAAAACCATCATTATCTGAGGAAATAATACGGGAAACTCTCTTTTAAATAAAAGGCTTTTGTCACTTATATTTACATCTTTCAAAACAAAACATCGGATCTCAGAACACAAAGGTTTTCATCCATTTCCCCGTTTTCTCCAAAATTATAGTTTTTCATTTGGGAAGTAATAGACTGTCAGTAAAAGCATTCAAGTTTTTCAACATAAAATAAACATGACCACTAGAGACCGAAAGGGCGGAACGGGTGCTTAACACCTTCCTAATCCGTAACATAGTTTTCGAACCCTATAGAATCCTGGTTTTGCAGACGAACGTGTAAAGAAAGGCTTGTCTATAGCCTTTCCTCTTACACGACCCCTTTTGTCCGTTTTCTCGTAAAACGTACTGGCAACTCTAAACGAACCCTCTTGCATTTAGAAATAGGATAGAAGGACACCCGATATGAATTATTAAAACATAAAAGCAAATGAAACAACGGAATCCCTTCCGATATTTCAAACGTCCAAACATGGGATCAAGACCCGGGGGTCGTATTTGTGGATTCTCATACAACCATTTATATTTTAAAATAAATTAATTTTCACGAGAGATGTTACTTTGGTGACATGTCACTTCAATTAATTCATCTCAAAATATATATACTTAATTATACTAATATCTAATTTTGGGTCAAAGTTTATTGAATTATAAACCTATATCCATATCTTGACCCATATAACTCAAAACTTAAACCATAAAAATTTATGTATACACGTGTACCGATATAACACACAAAACCTTAACTTAAACCACTATATATATACTTACATCAGCAGTAGCTATCCTTTTAATATATATATATATATATAAATAGAGTACACACATACATAAATATATATATATATGTATCACAGCTGCCTACCTTTCTTTAATATATATATAAAATAAAGTACAATAATAACGAATTTTCTCTAAATATATATAAATAAAATAGTAGATAGTTTTAAATAAAATTGCTCTCAAAATGGTCAAAAATAACTAATTTTCCAACAATCTAAACGAATTCAATTGAGTCCAGTCAATCCCAATAATGATCATCAACATAACGCAACACAACAATTGTATGTATAGAATTGAATTAATATACATATATATACACATACATCTCCCATGAGGTGTTCATTGATTTGAGGGCCGTAAACACCGGAGGCATCGAGGAAGGTAACGCCGCTGTCAATGACATGATTAATGAGCTTTTTCATGTCCAACCTAGAGCCGTAGTCGGGCATCGACTCGCCCCTAAATCCGCATCCCTAAGCTGATACCTCTAAACCTACTGAACCTAACTTTACCCTCTTCACTGCTGCCGCCACCGCCGTAGCCATTGCCATTTTTAGTTACCGATGATTTTAGACCTATTTGGTGTCGTTTTACGGTGGAGATGAGTGATCAAGTGGAGAGGAATACGGTAAAAGGTAATTTTAGGATTTAGTTATATAGTATATATAAGGTAGGTGACAATTTATAAACACGATAATACGTCACGAAATTGACAACAACTTATTGAGGTTGGGTTTGGGCCTACTTTTAACGGGTGGGTTATAATTGGGTTGATATGTTAAATTTGTTTATTAAATGAGTTAATTTTGTATAAATTTGTGAAAACTGAATAAAACTCGTTTAACTCAATAAAAATATGAGTCAATTTTCGATCGTCAATTTTGGGTTAGATAAACTCATTAATAACACATGTAACCCATATTTAGTAAACAAATATGTACTTAAGATTATTAAAAGAATTAAAATTTCGTATTAATTTCTTGCCTTCTATCACAATCTTTCCTTTTATCTACACTATTTCATGGTCCCAAATTTTTCACATTCCAAATTTTCAAGTTCCAACACAATTACAATGTACGATTGTTTTTAATTATTATTGTTCGAATGAACTTCCATACAGACTTATATTTAAATGAAAATATTTTTATTTTGTTTAGAAATACTAAAATATCAAAGGAAAGTGTTTGTAACCGTAAGTTAAAAAATATTTTTTTTCCACGTTAATAAGACTCACTTAAATAGCCACTTAGTAAACAATCCATTCTCGCTAAACTTAAATTAACATTCATATACTATAGTAGTTTACCACAATAGAAATTGAAATGACTCTTTTGCAAAATGGAAATGACCAGTTTGGAAAGCTCTGAACTATTTTGCAATCATACTCTTTCTAGTTTTAGGCAGTTTATATATATATATATATATATTTAACAAGACACCTTTTTGGCGGCTAAGGAGTTTCCGATGTGAAAACAGCTCAAGCATGTACAGTGGGATAATATAAAAGTATAATCACCATATAATGTTGCTTCGTTTATGTTTAAAGTACTCCACATCAATGTGGTCGCGGTCTTGACAATTTCTTTCTTGCGTTCAAACGAAGGCTTTCTTTGAAGACTCCCTCTATTGGGAGGTCAAGATACTTTAGTCTGGAGTAATAACACCGAACAACTGAGAGAAGCGCTCGCTACTTCGTATAAAGGCCTTTTGAAACAATGTTAATTAGCTAGTTGATGGTTCACATGATGTGGTAGCTTAGTAGAGCCTCCCTCCCTCCTTCCCTTTCGTAGTCCCGTGTGTGTATTTTTCATTAATAATTGATTTTATTTGGTGCTTCTTGCAGTTTTCTATCCCACATGGGAATATTTATTTATATACATAATGTACTTATGCTTTCAAATTTAATTGCATTTTCTTTTGTTTTGTGCACCAAATTAACTTTCAGGAAAGTGGCTTCTCCATAATTATGACATAAAAAGCACTAATGCATTAATTAGATTAGTTTCAATGAAACCATTAAGTGGAATAGACAACTAAGGGTTGTTAATTCTAAATAAAGGAACACAATGCTAAATTCAAATAAAGAATTGGACAATTCAACTCCATATGTGAAGTTTGTTCGCAGAAACTAAGGCATTTACATATGGACCAGAGAGGATTCTAGGGTTTCAAATATAGCCAATTCAAATAAAGATTCATGTGGAAAACAAAGGGTTCTTGTTCTTGTTCTTGTTTTACTCATCTTTCCTTTTATTAGTGTATATAATAGGGTGTAGTATCTATATAAATATGCATGCGGTTAGTTAAATATTTACATACATAATTTAATATTACATCCTACTTAAATTAACTTTGGTATTTGTTGAAATGGAGAGGATACATATTTTTGAGAGTTTCAATTGGAAAATATAACCTAAAGCTGATGTGTGTCATGTTCAAATAATTTGGCGATTTCACTGATTGTTTTTGGTTGATTTTTTTTTGTTTTTTAAACAAAAAATGAACAATGTTTTAGGGATAGTTTTATTTTACTTATAATGCATAAACAATCAAACTGTTGTGGATATATGCTTTAACATCAGATCTCGTCCCAATTCATATAGGATAACTTAATTGGTTATTATTAACTCCTTGAGACTTTGGCAGTTGGTTATTACTACAATGAGCATTTTTTCTATGAAAATTAGAACACTAATTTGTGCAAATTCATTACAGGTCTTATTTTAAAGATGGCTACCACCCGCAAAGCACCAACTATGTCAGAGAGAAAACGTCGAACAATTAGTTCTAAAGGTTAAGAAAGCCAAGTGACCACTACATCACCATCTAATCTTCACAAGCGTACTAGTGAAGGTAGTGGTGGGAGAGAAGAACATGAAGTTGTAGGACAACCAACACAGTCCTCACGGCTTACACAAAACAAGAGGTTTAAAAGTCACGTATTAACATTAAGCAAGAAGCGATGTCGCTAGTAAACATTTGGATATGTTGGTTTAATTAGTTTTTTGACTTGACTTGATAAAAACAATGGGTTTTGTTTTTGGTAATTTTTTTTTTATAGAATCTAGCACTTAGATTGTGGTTTAATTACACAAAGCAAGAGGTTTAAAAGTCACGTATGAACATTAAGCAAGAAGCGATGTCGCTAGTAAACATTTGATATGTTGGTTTAGTTAGTTTTTTGACTTGACTTGATAAAAACAATGGGTTTTGTTTTTGGTAAAAATATTGTTTTTTTATAGAATCTAGCACTTAGATTGTGGTTTAATTGGGTTTTTTAACTTGGTATAATCATTTTTTTACTAGGTACAGGCGCTTGGATTATGGTATATTATTAGTTTCCTTTTTGTTAATGGACAAGGTTGTTCACAATTTTTATGGTAATATATTAACTTGACTTTGCATAAAACTGGGATACTGGTTATGGTTGAAATTTTTATTTATTTTATACGTAACTTTGTGATTTGCGACAAGATCTTTGAAAATTATGAAGATACCGTTAACTTTTGCCGAATTTTTTCATTAACCTTGGCACATTATTATCGAATATTTTCATCAACCTCGGCACATAGTTGTTGATTCTTAAATAATGGCCGAATATACATGATAATTTTCGACACCATATTGCCAGTGTTGTAAATTCAGCAATAGCCGACCAACTATATTTTGCCTTATTTGAAAAAAATTCTCAGTATATTGGTGTTGATTTAAGATCCATATGTCGGTGTGTTTATGCTGATTTTAGCTAAATTTCTCGGCATGTTTGTGCATAAAAGTTGATTTCGTCAAAGTCTCAATGACTCTATTTTGTATTTAAATTCTCTGTTCAACAAATATAGGAATGCTGAGTTTAGTACTATTATTCTTCCATGTGTGGCTGGTTTTATATCAAAAACTTGGTTACATGATGTCGAATTTGTTTCTTATATTCAGCTATTAGTTGCTGATCATTGTAAATTTATAGCGTTGGGTTATGTTTTCAAGGAAATATATATGCCTTAATTTCATACGTAATTTCTAACAATGAACCCCTAAACAAATACAGTGTTAACTTGCATACGAGAGATCAAGATAAGTTAGTTAATTAGGATATTCATTTCCATTAAAAGTCACTGTGAACTATACAGTGTTATAACAAAATTTCTTATGGCATGAAAGCCATATTTACATACAAAAAAAACATCGAGATTTATTTCACTAATGAATACATTGGTCTTATATACTATACAGTGTCAAAAAAATAACTCGGCCTACTTGCCCTACACATCATATATAAGATATCATGAAAGTCAAGAACCGCAACATTGCTTCAACTTAACTCCAAATAGGGACAAATCTTTTACTATCTTCATCTCATATCCCTTTCACCTTCCTACAAATGAATGACAAACCAAAGTGTTTAGGATGAAGTGATTGTGTTCCCCGCAAACAACTTTGAGCTTCCGCATATCACCACCGAGAAGAACTCCTTTTAACATGAAATAGCATCCACATTTCTTCGTAGCAGTGTCCCTCTTTCTTTTCTTTTCTTTTTTCTCATTTCCTAACTAATCTTGACTTTTATGATTATCTTTGTAAAACACTGCTCTCTCACACCCTAACGTCAATCTACTTTTCCTTGCCGCAATATCTTTCTTCTACTTCAATATGACAATAGTTGTGTTCAAACTTCGGGTAATGCATTACCACCAATCAAACAATTCAATTAACGACTCAAATACCTACAAGAATAATAAAAAGCATTTAGTATATTGTCTAAAACTTATAGTAAAATGTAAAATGGTGGGAAAAATGTACTTACCTTATCTGTTAAGAAGTAACTTACAAAATTTTGAAAAACAAATTGACTAATTTCGCTCCGATCTATCCTACAAATAGAATCAACTTCTATTGGATCATTATCAACTTATATTAGAACATGCTCAACTTCAATTGGAACTAGAGTATTGATATTAGTTTGTTGGGTATCACTCAATGATTTTAACATAAAAGATAAATCCTGCAATATATAATATAATATTTAAGAAAATATAAACTATAAAGAAATGTACTTGACAACACATGGACAAGAAATGAAGTATAAATCGGAAACCAAACACAAAGTATGTTGCATATTATTCGATAGTTTAGTACCAATGTATTGTTTTATTCTCGGGAACATGTTGCCAAATAAATATTACTTTATCAGTTCTGTGTGACCGATAACGATATTTTATTTTACAAAATGGAGCTCATTTTTATAAGTTTTGAAGGAATGAAGCATAATGATGCACATATATATACATACATACCCTAATGCACAATGCTTCATTATCAATGTAGATATGTGATGACAAATAACCAATAATCATGAATGAAGAATCACTTACATAGTAAATCCATTGGTTCCGTGAGAACAAAGTTTCAAGCCGAGTTTCAAGGTGGGTATTTGTGCGGGAAGAGTGTGATGGTAATGTTTGATTTTTTTTAAATTACATGGTCTTACCACAACAAAAAATTATTAATTTTACCACAAATTAAGTATTATATTTTTTACTTAAAATACCATAGCCCTTCTAAATTTAACACAAAAAAAAAGTGTGGTGTGTGGTAGCCTAGTTCCATCCTTTTTTTTTAACTTTGGGTGATTTTAAGTTATATTAGTAATGTAAGTAGAATTTTCCCATCTTAAATGGTGAGATTTGGACCTTAACTTTGGGAAACTAATAATTTAACTCGTACAATATTTATCATCCTATTTGTAATGTATGCAATTAGAGTTCAATGTATACTTTTCAGTGTGACTTACTTATAACAACGTCCCTACGCATAAGTGATATAAGTAGTTGGTTAGGGCCCTCGCTATACCAAGCTTTCAGCGAACGAATTATTCTTTACATAATTTTGAGGCACAAATGACGTGTGGAATTTGAGCTATTTTGAGGTTGTTGGCATTGTTATTGTTGAACAAATTTCTCTTATTTTTTTTTAAAACTTAATGTCCCTATTTATAAAGCACAAAAGCCAATTTTTAATTTTTAATGTTTTTTTGGCGTTCTTTAGATTTCCAATGTCAAACTTTTCCTAATTAAGGTAATTTAGATGTTGTATTTTGTGGGTTTTATGTTACAAATTTATTACTGTACTTAGATAATATATATATAAATATTGCTAATTCATGTAATTGGAGTGTTGTATTGTGCGCTATTTTTTCCTTTTTTTTAATGTACTTCGATACATATATAATAAGGATTTGCATAGACACTTTAAAAACTCAAGACCGACCATATTTAACTATTCAACCAAACTCTAGCACTTATTTTGAAGACAAATAAAATTACTTAGTATGAAAATTCACTAAATTTAATATTACACATGGCGTGTATATATATATATCTATTTAATTTTATCATCTTATTATATAATACAAAAGAGGGGTATTAGTGTATCACATGAACGAAATTTTGATATATTTCACTCGTGAGATTGGAAAATTGTGCACCTATGTAAAAGATACTTGAATGGGTAAATTATATGTTAAACCTTAAAGTTTGGGGTTATTTTCAATGTCTCCCCCAAAGTTTCAATCCTTCCAAATAAAACTATGATGTACAATTAGTGAATCAATTGAGACCTTTCGTTAACTTCCATTTAAAATGCCAAACCACAAGAATACATGAAGATCCATGTTAGATGTGAGCTAGAGTGTTTTGACACCATTTTCCCCCTAGTATTTTTACCCAAACATCCAGATTATAAACGACACAAACAAATAGAAAATATGTATATATCACAATTGAATAAAAGAAAAACATAGCTCAACACCGCAACACCAGAATGGATGTTCTTTTTTGCTTTTGTGGACTTAAGGGTGATGAAAACATCACTGACTGATTCTAACCCAAGTAAAAGGTTGAGATGATGTCCAAATTTTGGGGTGAGGTAATTTTGTTTTCTCTTGTTGTGCATTTTTTTTTGGTGGTAATAATATTCAATTCCTTTGATTAACCTAGAGTTTAAAGTAAAGACACAACTGACAAAGAATCTTAAAAAATAATGTATAGTATTTTATACAATAAAGTTAAACTAGGGTATAAAATATAGTTTTTTTTCCCTTCGAAATAATAAAAACTCATTATAAACTTGTTGACCCCTCTAATTTAGTGGCCTCGGATGGCGAATCTCCATACAAATTGGAACCTTCAACAGATTCTTCAAAATCTAAAGCTTTTTATCTATCTCTCTCTATCTCTCTCTCTCTCTATATATATATATTTTATTTATATCATATATATAGGGGTTATATGTAAAAGAACCCTAGCCTAGGGTTAAGTTACCTCCAAATTTGACTCACGTGATGTACACGTTCTTATCATAGGTAGAATAAAACACATAATTGTCCAGCTTAACTCCATGTGGATGCTCAACTCCATGTGGATGTTAACAAAAGGTGTCAATTGGATGACTAGTTGTACCTTAAGGTACAGTTTAGAACAATTTAAACTTCAAAGGACAAATTGAAAACCACTTCAAATTTCAAGGTTGAACATATAATTTACCCCCCTCTAACTAGAACTCATTGGTTGTGACACATCTGATTGTTAGTCAGAATTTTAAGTAAGGTTATTTAACTTTTGCTAATCAAAATTTTTCCTTAATCGAACAAGGCACCCAAAGCTTTATTATATATTTGGACTTCATCCTTTTAATTTAATGTAGTCTTTGGCACCCAAAATTCATGAACCTTGAAATATCCCTATAAAATGACCAAAATATCTTTCAACTAACTAGAGTGATGTGCACTGTTTAAGTGAGAATGGAATAAAAACATAATAAAATGGTCACAACCCCAAAATCAATTGAACAAATTGCAGTCATTAGTTGTTTCCGATATCAACAAATTCCTTTTGTCCTAGTAGGTTCGTTCTATAGGTCAATGGTTCAAGTCAACAAGAGAGGAGGCCCTTCTCACTCAATCTCAAGCATTGAATTTTATAGTTATAGACAAACGTCTTGGGGCTAACGTGGGGTTCGCTAAAGGACCTACTGGTTTAGGTAAATATTTCATGACTTCTCCGACTGGAAAGGTCATTTTTGGAGAGACACTATGCGTTTTTCAAACAAAAAAGATAACGAGGAGCTCAAAGGAAAGAGCAAGGGCTTCCACGCCCTAATTACACAAGTCTAGTGCTAAAGGAAAGGGAAGAGACTACTTATAAGAAAAAAAAAAGACTGATGGGCACCTACCCAAAGCCCACTGACCTTCCACAAGGGAGAAAGTTGACTTTGAGAAAGTAGGTGCTTGTGGCCGCGCGCTTTTGGTAAGCATGTCCTCCTGTAGAGGAGAGCTATAAACGGCACTTTTCTTATGAAATAGGCGACGAACCTGAAGAGCTCTTGTTCAGGTATTTACCTACTTTGGTTAGCCTCCCGAACTGGCCTACAGGGCTTAGTGTGGTATGCTTTCAAAGAAAGAACTTGTTTCGCTTCATTACTGGAAAGTCCCTCTCTCCACTATCACTTAGAAGTTGGATCATCGTTTGTATATATAGAGAGAAAAACGGATAAAATGGTTCACAAACCCAAAATCAATTTAAAAAACTTGCATCACACATTTAGTTTTTGCCCTTTCAACAAATTTTTACACCAAATCAAAAAGAAAAAAAAATCCAGCTTTTAAGGTCTAGAACATAACCACAGTTCTAAAACATTAACACCACAAGTAAAAAACAAGTTTATGAAGAAAATGCAACACTATTATTAGCAAGAAGAAACAGAAATGCATGAGTTCAAGCCTTCCATGATGACAATGGCGGCGTTTCGGAATTTGTAAAAGTAGAAGACATGTCTGGATTCCGCTCGCCCTTAACCATGTCGATCGAGGCATAGGATTCCAGTTCCTTCATCTCTTCTGGCGTTAGTTTTACAGATAAAGCTCCGATGTTTTGGTTGAAATTTTCAATCTTGGTGGTCCCCGGAATGGGAACCACATCATCACCTTGATGATGAACCCAAGACAACGCTAGTTGCGATGGGGTACACCCCTTCCTTGAAGCCATTTCGCTAACTTGCTTGAATATCTTTTCGTTTGTCTCAATATTCTCCGATTGGAATCTCGGCATTGTCTATATATATAGACATACCATTTGTTATGGAGACAAAATTGAGATATTTAAAAAATTAAAAACTATGATAGCACACAATGCAAAGAAAAATGACCATAAAAATAAATGCATGTAATATATTTTTTCAGGAAAAAAAAGGAACAAAAACAAACAAACATACAATATTCCTAGACCATGTTTGGCTTGCGGTAACAAGTTTTCACCTCGAAGAAGGGAATTATTATTCAGGTTTGCATTGGAATGTAGTTTGGTACTCATTTCTGGTGCGATTTGATAAAAAAGTTTAAAAAACGATTAAAAACATAGCTAATTTTATGAAAAATTGGAAAAAGAGCCAAGTGATTTGGTGAAATAATGTTATATTAGTTTTGGCTTTTCCATGGAAAGTGAGAAATAGATGGAGAATATTTCTCCAAACCACTTAACATTCTCTATCTTTTGACAAAAAAATAATACTGTTTTCAATCATTTTTCAACTTTTCATCAAACGGTCCCTTAGAAGTCAAACTTTAGCATAACCCAAAAGAGGCCTACAGACTTCTATAAGGCCTTGGAACATACAAAATACTCCCTCTTGTCCCAAATTAAGAGACCATATTTGACTCACGCATCTTTTTGACCATACAAAAATTTCATTATGATCAATGGTTGAAGACAAAAGTTGTTTACTCTGTGATTTGTTAAGTTAATTGTGTCTAAAAAATAAAACTGAACTTTTAATTTGGGACATGGGCACCAGACTATTTTGAGGGATAGAGCTCATCTTATTCCTTTCTAATCCACACAAATTAAAAATTTTAAGCAAAAGCCTTTTGTTGAAGAGCATGATATACATTGTTAGCCTACTATCTAATAGCTTAAGCTTTTGGGTGAGATCGTTTCTAGCTTGATATAAGATGTCAGGTTTTGCAAGGTCTCAGATTTGAGTCCTCCTGCTTGTATTTATCAACCCCCCTCCACCCCCCCCCCCCCCCGGGTATTTAAGCACCCTGAATTGTTCGTGCACAAAGTGCACCTCGAATTGATTTGTCTCTCCACGTGCAAGTGAGTAGGTGTTGCACACAAGGGAGTGTTAAAGAACATGATATACATTGTTAGCCCAATACCTAACAACTTAAAAGCTAATGAGATGGTTACTAACTCCTTTATAGCCATGAAGCAGTGACACTCTTGTGGGTTTCACACTTGTTGTATACGACATGTTTTATGCATTGACACACTTCCACCTCTGCTTGGTGTAGGGTTACCCATGCGCTAGTGTGGCTGGACATCTTATTCCAAACCCCTAATAACTTCTCCAAATAAACCAAAATAAATAGTAAAATAAAATGAAAAGGATCAAAGTGTAGTTCCCCCCCCCCCCCCCCCCAAAGATTTGATCAATTAATGTGTTTGAAGCGTAATGTTACAATCCGGATATTTTCAAGTCCTGCATATTATGCCATGTGAACTTTTGTTGGCTTTTTAGTCAATTAATTAATCCACTAATTTATTTAGTGGCTTGTGTTGTTAGGATAGAGTTGGTGGTTACTTAATTTTAGGAGTCTGGTGTAGTTGGTTTGTTTAGATAGATAACATTTTTCTATTTAAAGAGTGTTGTGTAAATAAAAGTGGATCATCAATTGTTTGCAATTCAAGTTCAAATGTTGGAGTGGGATATTATCTCCTATTTCAATTTATCTTCTTGCTGCTTCTAAAATTAGAGCTACAATAAGGAAGTCAAAGAATAGGTTTTTCTACACTTCAACCAATCAGGGTCCACAAACGTGTTCAATGACAAAGGATCGTAACACGTTAGTTCTAACTTTAAATTACATACAAGTGACCCAACTTGTGTATGCATTCTAGATATTTCCCATCAGCTTGTCAGGCTGTGTCCTAGCTTGTGCATTCTTCGTGCTTCATAGCTTAACATAACAGAGTATCATTTCATAAAACTTGGACTTTGAGAAAAAAGTAGATGAAGCTAAAAAAGGGTGAAAGTTAACCAACCAGGTTCTCACCGAAAATGGGCAGGACATCCTATGTCAAGTTGGGGGGTGACACACAAATGACCTTGACTCGTTGTCAGTAGCACAAGTGACATTAACCACAATCGTCATGGTAGTGGGCCTAGATCCACTTTAATCCATGTATAACAATGCAATTCTCACACAAAATGTTTAGTCCAAGTTGTACTCTGATTCATCGAAACCATGTATAAGCCAAGGACCTCCCCATTACACTAATGGTGTATTTGGGTTGTGACAATCACGAAATGGTACAGCATTTGGACCCTCCAATCCGCACTAACATGGATGCACTATGGGAGGTGGATCCAGAGCATTCGAACTCTCAACTCCCTATTGAGAGGTAGTCCAAAACTCCATCACATACTTTTAAGGGTAAAAAGATAATAAATAAAATTCATTTTAACTCAACTTTCTCTTCTCCCCTTCCGTTAAAATTAGGGGAGAAGTTTTAAAAGGAAGTTTTAACTACACCAGCTTCCTACTTTCTCCCTTCTCTCCGATTTTCTCCTCATTACACTTGCAATGTAAAAGGTACATGCTTTTCTCCGATTTTCTCGACGTCCCAAACATGCAGTAAAGGGTTATTTGGGATCCCTCTGTAAGCATAGGGATGGTGATGAGCCTTTATAGTTCCAAGACCCTTTTTCGTGGTTGTGATGTAACACTCACTGCTTCCCAGGTTATAGAAAGTTTTCATTTTTTCGTTGGTCACTAGATAGGCCAGAGGTGCAGAATGATTATATTGAAGAAATTATAGTCTCGTATAGAAGAAATGTCTTATAAGCACAAACCTTGCGGTAGTCGTTATCTGACAAACTCTCGATCAACTTGGCACCAGCTGAGAAGAACCCTCGACCCAGAGGACTGTAAGGAACAATCCCAATGCCAAGTTCTCTGTATAAAAACAAGAATAACTAAATCAGTAACATGTACCAAAAACTTATCAGACAGGTTTAAGAAGCACAGAAGAAGCCTCACCTGCAGGTCGGAACAATTTCAGCCTCCAAATCTCTTACCCACATTGACCATTCCATTTGCACTGCTGTTATCGGATGAACAGCGTGGGCCCTTCTAATTGTTGAAGCAGATGCCTCTGATAGACCCACATATTTTATTTTACCTTCTTCAACCAGTTTCTTCAGTTCTCCCATCTATTGAAGATGTTATTTTTAGTTAGATTAGTAAAAGCATAGTAAGAAGCTTGCTGCAAATAGATATGAAAATAAGGAAACATCAAAAGAATTACAAAATCCGTATCATATGACCATTTATAGTGATCATGCTGCATCAAAGAAATGAATTCCTCCACTGAAGGTTACAATTTGATATATGTGCACACACTGAAATGGCGGCCCTTGGCGGGACATCAATGTAATTCACCTTCGTTGTAATGAATGTTAAATATTCTCTCCTTAATACTCCCTCTATCTCAAATTAAGCGTCCCACTTCCCTTCTTGAGATGTCTCAAAATAAGAATCTCATTTCCCTTTTGGGAAATAATTAATGTACAAAATCTCACGATAGAAAAAAAGATGCATTCGTGACCATTGATTAGGTTGAAATTAATGTTTTCGTAAGAATTACCTATGTCGTACCAGGGATCTTAATTTGAGATTGCGGAAGTATATGTCTTCATGTAAAATCAATTTGGGCTTTCTCTTCGAACTTCCCCTCTCTAAAAGTTCACTTCCAA
This sequence comes from Lonicera japonica, assembly GCA_021464415.1. NCBI lineage: Eukaryota > Viridiplantae > Streptophyta > Magnoliopsida > Dipsacales > Caprifoliaceae > Lonicera > Lonicera japonica. Next base: position 13,722,536 of record CM038465.1, read on the forward strand.
TACTTCACTCTCAGAATCTCCCAAGTCTTTCTGTCCATTTTCATACTTTATGGAGCGAAGTGACTAATAATCTAAACATGTCTTTAAAATATATATATATATATAAATGAGAGAGGAAAGTAACACGATCAAGACATTTGAAAACAACAGGGTAAAACGATATATAGGCCAAAAATGATATTACGCAGAATGAAAGACTCACAGTAACTTCAATGGGAACACGAGTATCAATGCGATGTGCATAATAGAGATCAATGCAATCAATCTCGAGCCTCTTCAAGCTAGCTTCACAGCAGCTCCTTACATATGCTGGATCGCCACACACTGTCGTTGCTCCATCCTTCCTACTGATACCAAATTTAGTAGCCAATTGAACTTTCTCTCTAAATCCTCCCTTCAAAGCCTACAATCAGTTCAATTCAGTTCAATCAGTGTCTAGTTGGTTGCATAAGTTGTCCAATTTATAAATTATTTCATACTGTAAAACTTTTCCGCTTTAACAAAAAATTGTGTAGTGTATTTTTTGCTCCCAAATTTGTATGATAATTATAAATTATGTATTTTCAACTACATCTTCCTGTTGTCTTATTATAAGATAATTTTATTTGTTAATTCCCAGAACTTTTTTATTGTAAAAATAAAAGTCCCATTAGTTCTTAAGCTCTAACTTAAAAGAATCTGCCCCAAAAAATATCATTATCATAAGTTCATTACACAAAAATGTAGGACGTGATCTATGTTAGCAAAAATTGTATTTTTAACAATTTTATATTCTCGAAATTAAACCAAAACAATAACGAAATAGGAGCTGAGTCTTGTATATCACACAATCTGCTTAGAACAATTACACTGCAACAGCAAATAAAAAAAAAGCTTCATTAGCAAAACTAGGCCCCACACAACTAGCCTTAGGGCCTTTGTGCGCGCGAGATAGGGACCTTAGAGCAACTCCAACCTTGCACCATCCCACCAAATTTGGTGTGATTTCTACCCCATTTTGCTCCAAGGAAGCACCAAAACTTACACCAAATTTGGTGCAATGAATAGTGTTGCACCATATTTGGTGCAACATTATTCACTCCACACCATCCCACCATCTTTTTTTCTTTTTTTTTTTTCAATTTTTATCTTCATTGTTATTTTCATATAAATATCAATTAGGTCATTTTTATACTTCTAATTTAATTTTTTTAGTTTATTTTTTTAATTAGAAATATTAATAATTTGTTTTATTAAAAAAAATTAATTTATTCTAATTAAATTTATGTATATTTTATTGTAATTAAAAATTTTAATATATAATAATAAGGACAAAAAATTAAATTACATTTAAACTTCATAAATTCAAACTTACATTAAAACAAAACACATTTAAAACAAAGCCGAAATAATGCAACATAGAACTAAAATGAAGTACACTAAAGCAAAGCTGAAAACAATACAACGTAGAGTTAAAACATACAATGTAGAGCTAAAATGATTTAATAATTTGTTTTATGTTAATTTAGTGATTTTTAGTTTTATAAATTATAATTATTTAAATTATTATAAGTTAATTAATAATAATATCTATAATAAAATAATTAGTACAATATAATAATTTATATGATGATATAAGATAATAGAATAATAAAGAGAATATTCTATTTTTAGAGAGAATATACTTTTTGGTGTTATATTTGGTGTTATGGTTGGAGTTGAAAAAAAATGTGGTGTAAAAATGACACCATTTTGGTGATAAATCAACACCAAAATGGTGTTTTGGGTTGGAGTTGGTCTTAAGCACCTAGAAGCTTTACAAGCTAAGCTGTAATCAGAGGCGGACCCAAGAATTTTTCGAGGGGTGGGTTAATAATAATAGACAAAAAAATTATAAAAAAAAAATATCAAAAGTATAACTATATAATGAAAAAAAAAATAATAGCATAATTTAAATATTTAAATTCAAACATAATGAAAAGTATTTAACAAAGTTGAGCTCGATGAGTTTTTAATAATTTAAATTCATCTATTCCAGACTCTATTTAATATATAGTTGAGTTGGGCTACGGGGTGCACTAAAATTAACTTAACAAAGTAGGGCTAAAACTTAATAAAGGGGTGGGCTTAAACTAAATTTTTTATATTTTTTAACAAGTGCTAATAAGTTTTTCAAAATTTTCCCCTACACTGAAGCCCGCTCTATCCCCCCTTAGGTCCGCCCCGGGCTATAATGCATTATAATCCCACAAAATTTCCCACAAAATTTCAATAAAGGACACAAGAATTCTTATTTTTAAGCTCTCCATTTTTCATTTTCTTCTATGTACTCATGGAAGAGAACACGGATCCATAATATTCTTTCAAAACCAATCGTTCAGTTTTAAATAAAATTGCTCTTAACATAGATAAAAATAACTAATTTTCCTACAATCTAAGCAAATTCAATTCAGTCTAGTCAATCACAATAATGATCATTAACATAACACAACAATTGTACGTAGATAATTGAATTAATATACAGATATATAGATACCTTTCCGATGAGGATTTCGTTGGTGTGAGGGCCGTAAAGATCGGAGGTGTCGAGGAAGGTAACGCCGCTGTTAATGGCGTGATGAATGAGCTCTATCATGTCTGTTTCCGGCTTCGCAGGGCCGTAGCCGTGTGACATGCTCATACATCCGAGTCCCTGAGCTGAGACCTCTAAACCTACTGAACCTAACTTTACTCTCTTCTTCACTGCTGCCGCCATTTTTCTTCACTGACTATTTTTCAGATATATTTGGAGTGGTTTTACAGTGGAGGTGGGTGATCAATTTTCAGATATATTTGGAGTGGTTTTATAGTGGAGGTCGGTGATCAAGTGAAGAGAGGCGCAGACAGAGAAAACAAGCACTAGGGAGGGAAAGTCATTGCAAATTGTTTTCCTTTTTTACTTTTATTTTTGTCTCTTACTTACGGATGGACCCAGTCCCACAGAAAGGTTACAGTTTCTCTAGACACATCCACTAATTTTCACTCGCAATACATTATTGACTAATTTTCACTTGCGATACAAGCTGAACAAGTATTATTTTAATAATTTTAAAAATTAACTTGAGGAAGAAACCAAATAGGGGTGGACCTAAGAGGCGACAGGGTAGGCTTCAATTCAGTTGAAAATTTTAAAACATCAAGCAGCACTAGTAAGGGAAAAAAAGTTAAGATAAATTTATTCATTTATTAAGTTTTAATCTACCTATCGAAAGATTCTTAGATCTACTTTGACACCAGATGGTACTAAAAACTGGGTAAGAGGCTTGCTTGCCAAATTGTTTATTATTTTTGAATTATCTTTTTTTTTTTGCATAGTTACTTTGGGTAGCTAAAAGCGTCGCCTAATATTATATTTCAAATTTGGAAGGTCTGACTAATCTAATAGCTTGCGAAAAAAATTTGTGTAAATTTTATTTGTTAATTTATATTTAGCAAAATTTAAAGGCTATAAAAATAATGTAGTATTATTGTTAAAGTAATTAATTTTACTTATTACTAAATTAATATATAGCTTTTTAAAGTAATACTATTCTCTGGTAAATAAATAATTATTTTAGCAATAAAATAGGGTGGTTTATTTTATACCTCAAAATGTGTCACAAACACTCCCCTCTAGAATTTTTCTAAAAACACATTTTAACTCCTTTTATTTATGACAAACACTCTCTTTCATTGCGTGATGTTAGATGAGTATTTAGCAACACATTCTCCCCATTTGAGCAAAGTTCATGTGAGTGTATTCATCTCTCATTAAGCGGGCTTTATTTGGAAAACGCTATAACACTCCATGTAATGATATTAGGTGAGTTCTTACCAACAAACTACCCATTTGAGCAAAGTATATATGTTGCAAACTCTGGTGTAAAAGTTGAATAACTAATACCATATTAACACATGTTACTACTTTTATGTTATTTTTTTAATTTTAGTTTTGAAATTTTATTTATAAATAATTTTATATAATGTATATTGTTTTTAAATTTTGACGAACAATTTTTAAATATACAATTTTTGGATGGATAAAGTTTACATGGTAGTGTAAAGTGGGGTAGATATTTTATGCATTTATTTTACACAAAACTCATATTTTCACAACTATTGAAATACTCTTTTTACATAATATTCAAATATTATACAAAACATAATTTTATACTATAGTTAGAGATGCTCTTAAATAAGGGCGACAATTGTGCCCTGTCGTCTGGATTCATGTCATGTTACACAGGTTGATATTATTAGAGAAATCAACACTGTTAGGTTTATATTTTTAGTTGGCTTGATTTCGATGCCAAGAACACTTTCTGTTGTTATTGCTTGAGTCGAATTGGAGATTTGAAAATCTAACAATATAATTAACGGAAGTTCACCAAACTTACCGGATTCATCGTACATAATTCAGAACATAAGGTAAGTTGAGTTTATAGTTTGATTCAAAATATAGGTAGTGTTCGAGCTTAAAATTCTTATTTAAAAAGCTATTGAGTCAACTATATTTTTAAATATTTTTATCGAGTTTTGTCGTAATTCGAAAAAACTCAGTCGACACAAATTATTGATATTTTTTTTTATATATATTTAACATGTTCCATAAAGTTATCTCTAAAATTTAAGTCGAATTAGTGCTCAAACAAATTTAATACGGAAAAATAAAATAAAATAAAATAAATAATAAAAAGATTTAATAAAAGATACGTTTGATTTAAAAGAAAAAGAATCTTTGAAAAGTCAAAGTTCTCATCTGTTGCTTTTTGAAAACCCATGTATTGCTCCTTCTTTTGATGGGCCAGACCCATCCACTCATGTAATGCCACGTGGAAAGCATTATAAAAGGTTGGCAGCAGGTTTTCAATTGACGGACCGATACAAGTTTTGCTAACCCGGACCGATCCGGCGCAAATTTATCCTATGGAATTGAAATCTAAATTTTAGACCGGTCCAACTTATCGAGACCCGTACTGGTTCGGCGTGTAATTTTGTGGGCATAATTTTTTATTGCAATTTTTTTTAAAATATTTTTAACTTATTTCAAAAAGAACTTTGAATCTGTATTTTTTTTTATAAATATAACCATTAGTTTTGGTCAAAAATACATTATTCTAGATAGCTTTTTAAGGGATAAAATATCCAAACGATAGAATAAATTTTTTAGAGTTTTGAAACACCATCTAAGTTTTGTTTACATACTATATGAGATCTTATTGTTCTTCAATTTTAACAACTAGGATTCCAAACGTTCACGGGTCTTGTGGGAATGTCTTTTGTTGCGATTGGAGATGAGGTGAGCGAAGTAGCTAACGAGCGATAAGGGAGATCGCAGATGGGGGTGAAAGATTATGATCAATTCGTAAAAGGAGGCGAGAGGTAAGCCGAAAAAGCGGGAATCGTTACGCCAAGTCAGCTGCGGTTTTGAATCAAATTTGGTGTGAGTATTGCTAGAGGATAGGTCACTTGCGAGAATTTTGTCGGCAAGCTTTGAATCAAATGTCGAAGAGTGTTCAAATTCCAAGACCGAAACCTAAAGTGGGAAGGAAAAAGAAAAAAATAAGAGGGTTAGGGTTTTGGAAAAAGAGGAACGCAAGAGGAATAGGACTCCACGAATTAGAAGGATTTGGGTCCCGAAAGGGATTATCGCACCTACTTAGGTGATAGAGAGTCCGCCTAGCATGGAATTGGTTGGGTGGATGGCTATGCTAGGTGAGTATGTTGTTTCGGTGGGTTTTAGCTACTCATATAGGTACCGAAGCAAAGTGGATTTTGGTTTTGAATTGTCGATTGTGATATTGCCTGAATTCTTTGGTAAATTCATTACTTACATGCATGTGATTGTAACTATTTTCTATTATGGATATCTCTTTATTTTCATAATTAAATGCTTAATTTGGAGATACATGTACATAATGCTTCGACAATTTGATAACCGATAGCATGTTATTGTAATCATATAAGAGTTTTTATGTATATCCCACACATTACAATGCATGATCTATATTGATGCATGTTGGATAATCACAGGTTTTTAGGCTTTTTCTTTTAATTTAAAACTTCAGTAGCTCCCATATACTATTTATTTAAGGATGGAGAGTCTAAAAAAACCATTGCGATTAATGCTGTGAGATTTTGGTGATGTAGTTTTGAGCGAATAAGTAAATGACAAGCATGTGAGGAAAAAATGTAAAAAAGATGGAAAATGACTACCATAGTGGAAGGAGAACCAAAAGCTACCAAAAAGGAAAAAGCTGACCTCCACTAGGGGTGAAAGCCTCTATCGAAAAAGAAAAAGAAAAGATGCTTGCACAAAAATATTACAAGTTTGAATGCAAAATTGCATATTTTGAGGAAAAAAAGATTGCTTATGAGGGAGAAAATAAATTAGTTGAAAAATAATGACTTAGAGGCTTTCTAAATTCTCTTGTATTTAGATGCGCAAGTGTTTCAAAACTCATAGTTATTTGATAGCGCTTTGTATGATCCATATTTAAAGCATAGTGGGATACATACTTATGCTCTGTGTTGCTTGGCGTATATATGCTGAATTGTTATATGCATAGTACATATATCATGTTAATGGAAATCACGTGTTCTGAAATTTAATTGATATATTCCGAATTTGATACATGTTACATAGCAATGCATGTCGAGTATTTGTGCTAAACATATTTTTTTTAGTAATTTAGCTCTCGAAACTCTAAACCAAATTCATGGAAAAGTTGAGACTTGGTGGTAGAAGAGATTCTTGAAGTTTAGCTAGGAGATTTTAAGATTAGTAAATATCTTTGCAAGTTACAATCTCTTTGCTTGAACAGGATTTGCAATTGGTGTTAATTGATATTGCTTATTTTGCATAATCTTGTTTTTTGATACCTTGCTGCTTTCCATGCTCATTACTCTGTCTATTCTTATGACAAAAAGGGAGAGAGATGAAGGGGGAGAATGCTCATGTGAGGGAGAGTAATAAAGTAGGAATGTGTTTGAGGGGGAGAGATATATAATTTTTGCTTATTTGATTATCTCTTTACGCCCATGCTTCACTAGGTGTTTGTTGAGCTTTGGTGTTTTAGGATTAACAGATTAATTTTTCAACTCGCTCTTTTGCCTTGTGAAGTGTTGAAGCCGACATTGAGATTTAGAGTTAGGCATGTCTTTGAATCTTATTGTTGTATGGACCAATTCGACTTAGAGTCTGCAATGAGATGTTATAAACATCGCATTTGTATTACCTGTATGTGTTTTATTATCGGAATAACCAAAGAGGAATATTGTTAGGTTTATATTTTTAGTTGGCTTGATTCCGATGCCAAGAACACTTTCCATTGTAATTGTTTGAGTTGAATTGAAGATTTGAAGATTCAACAATTAACGGAAGCTCACTGAACTTACCGGATTCATCATACATAATTCAGAACCTAAGGTGATACGAACCACGCCAACAAAGTGACGAAACCCGTAGCAAAGACGGACGAAAGATCGTTTCTACAATCAGATTCGGATGGCACCGCGACCCATTGCTTATATGGAAGCAAGAACCTTGGTATATGAGGGTAGATGGATTGATGGACACCGCGACCCAACACCTATAAAGAGATGCGAACCTTGGTATATGCGAATGACGCCACAATTGATGATGATGAATCAATTGATAAGTCGAATGAACATTACGGACAAACCGGATTTGTTCAACATGTTCTTAAAGAACAAAGGAGAAAAAGCTCTCTCCATTTTATTAATCCATAGCTCTCTTCATCATTCTCCTCCTCTTGAAAAGGATTTGTCCTCAAATCATCACCTGCAGAGAAAGGACTTAAATCGGAAATGTTAAAGGTAGCACTTACATTGTACTCCCCTGGTAATTCAAGCTTGTAGGCATTGTCATTGATGCGTTCTAACACTTGAAATGGTCCATCTCCCCTTGGAAGAAGTTTAGAACGCCGATGCTCCGGAAAACGTTCCTTTCGTAAATGCAGCCAAACCCAATCTCCCGGTTCAAACACTATCTTCTTGCGCCCTTTGTTGGCTTGTTGAGCATATTGTTCTATCCTCCTTTCAATGTTTAGTCTTGCTTTCTCATGAATCTGTTTTACAAGTTCAGCTTTCTTTTTGCCATCTAAATTTACTTGTTCACTCAGAGGTAGAGGAGTTAAATCCAAAGGAGATAATGGATTAAAACCATAAACAATCTCAAATGGTGAATACTTAGTAGCAGAATGAACATATCGATTATAAGCAACTCAACATGTGGCAAACAATCCTCCCATAATTTCAAGTTCTTCTTAATGATAGCACGCAACAAAGTAGACAAAGTTCTATTCACAACTTCAGTTTGACCATCAGTTTGAGGATGACAAGTAGTAGAAAACAATAACTTGGTTCCTAACTTTCCCCACAAAGTCTTCCAAAAGTAACTCAAGAACTTTGCATCTCTATCAGAAACAATTGTCCTAGGCATGCCATGCAACCTAACAATTTCTTTGAAGAACAAATCGGCTATATGAGATGCATCATCGGTTTTGTGACATGCAATGAAATGTGCCATTTTTGAAAACCTATCTACCACCACAAAAACTGAATCTTTCCCCCTCTTAGTCCTAGGTAAACCCAAAATGAAATCCATAGAAATATCAGTCCAAGGTTCACTAGGTATAGGTAATGGGGTGTACAAACCATGGGGTTTTAGCTTAGATTTAGCTTGTTTACAAGTGATACACTTCTCACAGATTCTCTCCACATCACGTTTCATATGAGGCCAAAAGAAATGTTCATGCAAAACTCCTAAAGTCTTAGCTACACAAAAATGACCCATCAAACCCCCACCATGAGCTTCTCTAACAAGTAATTCACGCAAAGAACAAATAGGCACACATAATTTATTTTCCCGAAATAAAAAACCATTATGCCTATAAAATTTACCAAAAGACACTCTCTCACTTGCATTAAACACATCACCAAAATCAGCATCATGTGCATACAAATCTTTAATGTATTCAAAGCCAAGCAATTTTGCATCTAAAGTGGAAATCAATGCATACCTTCGGGACAATGCATCAGCCACCACATTCTCCTTACCTTGCTTGTATTTGATCACATAAGGAAATGTTTCAATGAATTCCACCCACTTGGCATGGCGTTTGTTCAACTTTTGCTGTCCTTTCAAATACTTCAATGATTCATGATCCGTGTGAATCACAAATTCCTTTGGCCACAAATAGTGCTGCCACGTTTCTAAAGCTCGAACCAATGCATACATCTCCTTGTCATAAGTTGGATTCAGATGGCACGTCTGATACCAACTGATACGAACCACGCCAACAACGTGACGAAACCCGTAGCAAATACGGACGAAAGATCGTTTCTACAATTAGATTCAGATGGCACCGCGACCCATTGCTTATATGGAAGCAAGAACCTTGGTATATAAGGGTAGATGGATTGATGGACACCGCGACCCAACACCTATAAAGAGATGCGAACCTTGGTATATGCGAATGACGCCACAATTGATGATGATGAATCTTGATAAGTCGAATGAACATTACGGACAAACCGAATTTGTTCAACATGTTCTTGAAGAACAAAAGAGAAAATCTCTCTTAATTTTATTAATCCATAGTTCTCTTCCTCATGTCTCTCTAAATGGAATGGGATGGGGAGGTATTTATAGTTGTTACAAAATACATCCAATGGTCTACATTCAATCCCACCAACTATGATCTAAGGGCTCACATTTATTCTCACCTACTACAAGTGACATAAGCAATGACATCACTAAAGACCTATGTAAGCGATGACATCACTAAAGACTTATGTAAGCAATGACATCATCGATGCATGATGTAAGCGATAACATCATCGATGCATGATGTAAGCAATGACATCATCAAGTACATGACAAGATACTAATTTTAAAATATAAAATAAAATAATAAACAAGTTCTATAATTAAAATACAATCTTTGAATTTGAATTTTCTTGCAAGAGCACTTGTAATCGGACCCATGAGAAGTTGAGTTAGGCATGTGTACGCTTCAATCCACGTGCTTGAGCATGTCCTAGCCTTGTCCGCATCATAAGGTATGTTGAGTTTATGGTTTAATTCAAAATATAGGTGGTGTTCAAGTTTAAAATTCTTATTTAAAAAGCTATTGAGTCAAATTTATTTTTAAGTTTTTTTATCGAGTTTTGTCGTAATCTGAAAAAGCCCGTCGACACAAATTATTGAGAATTTTTTTTTATATTTAACATATTTTATAAAGTTACCTCTAAATTTTAGTCGAATTAATATCCGAACGAATTTAATACGGTGAAATAAAGTAAAAAACAAAATAAATAATAAAAAGATTTAATAAAAGCTATGTTTGATTTAAAAGAAAAAGAATCTTTGAAAAGTCAAAGTTCTCATGTGTTGCTTTTTGAAAACCCACGTGTTGCTCCTTGTTTTAATGGGCCAAACCCCATCCACTCATACAATGCCACGTGGAAACCATTATAAAAGGTTGGCACCAGGTTTTCAATTGACGGACCGGTACACGTTTTGCTAATCTGAACCGGTCCGGCGCAAATTTGTTCTATGAAATTAAAATCCAAATTCCGGACCGGTCCAATTTATCAAGACCCGTATCGGTTCGGCGTGTAACTTTTTGGGCATGATTTTTTATCACAAAAATTCTTTTTTTAACATTTTTAACCAATTTCAAAAAGAACTTTGACTTTGTATTTTTCTTATAAATATAACTATTAGTTTTGGTCAAAAATACATGATTTGAGAGAGTTTTTTCAGAGATAAAATATCCAAACGCTAAAATTAAGTTTTGAGAGTTTTGAAACACCATCTAAATTTTGTTTACATGCCATATGAAAATTCTATTGTTCTTCAATTTTAAGAACTAGGGTTCCAAACGTTCACAGGTCCTGCGTGAGTGTCTTTGGTTACGATTGGAGACAGGGTGAGCAAAGTGGCTAACGCGTGACAAAGGAGATCGTAGACAGGGGTGAAAGATTGTGATCAAGTCGTAGAAGGAGGCAACGAGTAAGTCGAAAAAGCGAGAAGCGCTACGCCAAGCCAGCTGCAGTTGGATTCTACATTCAAGGGATTGACGAGACTGTTGCGTAAATTGTGCAAAAGTAATTTTTGTAATTCAATCGAGTCTGTAATTCCGATTTTATTATAGTGAAGCATTGTCAGTTAGTCCCGAGGATTAATCATACGCAAGTAAGGATACCTCGTAAATTCCTAGTGTTATGAATTGCTTTTTGTGATTGCTTAATTTCTTTAATTACTAGAGAACACAACACAGGTTTCGACAGTAAAATTGAGTAGGCCTAGGTTTTAATTTCTCTTATCAAATTTCAAATTATTTTTTATAATAACCCTAGAATCAACCTAGGCAATACGATCCCCTAACTTGGTGTCTTCACCAAACACTAATCTGGCACAATTAATTGATCATGTCAAAAATTTCAACCATAAACCGACATGTTTATTAATCGTGTTACATGGGTTGAAACGCATAACATGTTTGCTAAAATATTAAGTTGTTCCATATAAGTTTCATTACACCAAAATAAACATAGCTAAATTACATACCATCAAATTATCCTAGTGGAGGCCGGAAAAAAGTATAATGTATTGTAACGTGAGGTTAACATATATATAAGGAAAAATAAGAATATTTAGATTGAGGTTTAGTATTTTTTCATTATAAAATTCTACGAGTTATATGGATTTTTGTTACACGAGTTGACATGTTTAATTTAAATGTCTTATACAAGTTATATTTGTATTAAGCGAGTTGACCCTAACCCAACCCATTTATTAATCAATAATTTTGTCTCCATCCGTGATTTTTTTCCTTTAAACCTTTATTTTAAGGTTTGCTAAAAATGCCACAAGGATTCAATTCAAAGCACAAGATTAACAGTACTAGATAGTTTCTTTTCGGCAGTGTAAATGAGAGTCATTGCACGAGCAAAGTTAAACAATGAATTGCTCTTATCTTTAAGAACTTGACGGTAAATGGAGCTTAAAATTTGGCACATTAACCTTATGAACCAAACTTTAACATTGCGAAATGGACCGAATGTATACGCAGCGCATTAGCTGAATTTCTGAATAATGTTTGTACGATAATGGCTTAATCATTATGTGCACCAGTACAAAAAAAAATAAAATCCACGAAAAAGGCACAATTCTGAAAAAATGACTCAACTTAACTTGACATTAGATTGGAACAAAATTTGAACCCTGAACAAGTAAATTGATTATTATTATTTCCAACCATAAAAGAGATCACTCAACTTATAGCTTATGATTAAGCTCAAATATTGCATTTTTATACATATTTAGATGGCTTAATATGCATGAATTTGATTTTAATTATCCTAAATTGTTAAGAATTGAGTTTTAACCATGAAATGGGATAATATGTTTGTTTCTAGTGCATTTTAGCTTTTTTACATGTTAAAAATGAACAAGAACGAATCCAGAAGCAAATTCTCCAAAAATTAGTCATTGCCGGTCAAATTCAGAGCTAAATTGAGTTCAAGAAGTGAACCGGAAGCAATTCCCAAGATCAAGCATGAAGGGAGTGGATGGAAGAAATTATAATAAGCTGATAAATCAATCCAAGCGAAGAAAAAAATCATTTGAATCAATTTGGGAAATTTTCGGTTGAAAAAGAGATCCACCACGCGCAACATCTTTGTTTCAGAAAATTTTCGTATTTATCCATATAGAATTTGAAGAAAACTCCAGTAGATAAAACTTGTAGACCTCTGAGTTAGCTACGCGTGGGAGAAAACCTTGCATCAATCGGAATTCGGAGCACAAATTTACAGCCAAAATACGAACAGTGTGCCGGAATAGCAGATTTCTGCGCGAATGAATGAAACAATTGAAGGTACAATAAATTCTTCAAAGTAGTCTAGCCTAGATAGTTTTCATAAGATGTTCATTCTTTATGGTCTAAGGTTCAAATCCCACGCATTGCAATTTATTTTTGATCAATTTTCAAGCTCCAAATTGAATCAAGCCCATTACTCATTTGCAAACTTAACTAAACTAGGTTTTCTCATATATATATATCAACATCAAAGTAACCACAACAGTATATATCAACATCAAAGCAGCCACACAACAGCAGCCAACGCCATGACCCACCCACCCCCTCTCTCCAATGATTTCTTCTTTCTCTCTCTCTCCATTGATTTCTTCTCTCTCTCTCTTCATTATTTTTCTTCCTTCAATTCTTTATTTTATTTCTTTTAAACATTAAGGGTTCGTTTTGTACCGCTTATACTAGTTTTATTTGGTGTTTATTTGGAAGTTTGAGAAGAAGGATTTTAGTACATTATTGACAATTAATTTCAGAATTAGTTATTGGTTTACGTGCGCACTTCAATTTCAGGTTCTTAATTTATTTATTGCTTTGTTAATTATTAGTATAAATTTTGCAGACTTATAATTTTATTTAGATTTCAATATATAAATATATATAGGCTATTTTGTTTATATAATTTATTTTTCATGAATTTATTAGATGTGTTTGGCAAATTCGTTAGTTAAGAGTTTGTAAGAAACCAGTATATCGATGCAATAATTTTTCGAACCCGAATTCAATTATAATTAATTTTCTATCTATATTATAAAACACCAAGTTTGACCAAATTTATTTTCAAAAAGTATAAAAATCTAATGGTTAAAAATATACATGTTATGGTGTACATTAACTTTACACCATTGGATGAATTTTATACACACATCAAGATGTCACATCAAAGTTAAAATACTCACACCAATAATATACACACAATAAATTCTCATATACCAATAATTTTTTCTATATTAAAAATGATATAACTTAAAATAAAAAATTCAAAATTTAATAAAAAATTAATATTTAAAATTTACTAATCAAGATTAATTAAACAAGATCCATCATGACTATAGAATTATGTAAAAAAATAAAAAATTATTAAGTAACATTTAACACTAATAATATACACAAAAGTAAACTCTCACACACCAATAAATATTTTTACATTGAAACTCTACTAATCAAGAAATTTAATATTTAAATATAATAATCAAGATCAATTAAACAAGATTCATCTTAAATAAAAATATTTAATATTTAATGTTTAAAATATACTAATCAACAAATTTCATAAAAAAATAATATTTAAATCTACTAATTAAAATCAATTATTGAGTAACATTTAACACCAATAATATACACACAATAAACTCTCACATATCAATCATTTTTTCTACATTAAAATGTCATAACTTAAAATAAAAAATTCAAAATTTAATATTTAAAATCTACTAATTAAAATTAATTAAACGAGATCCATCATGAGTATAGAATTATGTAAAAAAAATAAAAAATTATTAAGTAACATTTAACATTAACAATATACACAAAATTAAACTCTCACACACCAATAAATATTTTTACATTAAAAATGTCATAACTTAAAATAAAAAATTTAAAATTTAATATTGAAAATCTACTAATTAAGATCAATTAAACGAGATCCACCATGACTATAGAATTATGTAAAAAAATAATAAAAATTATTGAATAATATTTAACGACGTGTTTTATATGTTTGTACATTATTGATCATCTTAGTAAATCATTTTTAGGAGTGTTTACAATATATCAGTCAAAATTTTGAACTATTTTCAAATCATAGCGACAGAGGTGATTGGATTATTTTCACATATGGCCTTGAGTTTAATTTGTTAATAACTTATTTTGCTGAGATCATAATAAGATTAAAAAATATGATTAAAAGATTCTTTAAAAATTAAAAACAAGTCGCTCCAATCCAGTCTACTTTTAATTGTTCTAGCATGAAAATATATTGAACCTAAGTTTGTCGATTTAGATTCATTACACGTTACTCCTTTTTATCTTATTATTAATTTTTATTTAATTTATCGTGCCAGATGGCACAGGTATACCCTAGTAGGTTAATAGGTCATTATAAATATGATTTTTATTAAATTACTATCCTAGTATACTAATCACATATTTTTATAATAAATTTAATAAAATCTTTATTTTTGCGCTAAATCCTAACCGGCCAAGTTAGAGAGCGGTTTATACTCTCTAAATTAATTGGTTATGTATTTTTTATAATTTCAAACTAGGGGGTGCTATTTTCGGTAGTAGTTTTAATCCTTACTTTTTAATACCGAAATTGATAATTTTGTATTTTCACCGCTCATTTTAGTTCAAATTTGTTTTCAATCATGTTTTAATCTATTTGAATTAAATTATGGCTTTTACCTAATATTTCTAATCTTACTTTTAATAAAAAGTTTTGTAGTGTCAAGCACTACTTCACTTTAATAAACAAGTGTTTTTAGTAAAATTAAGTAATGCAAATTGATTCCATAATTAGTATTAGTACGTATATTTCATGTCACACATGAATTATTGCCAAAAAATATGAGTTTATGAGATCAAATAACTTGTGGAAAGTAGGCTAATTTTTAAAGAAAAATTAATTAGAATAGGATTCCCGGTTCACCGAATTGCCCGTTGTCTTGCCTAGAACTTATGGATACCACTAGCGCTTTTTATTCTTAATTTTAGTTAAAGTTTTTCACGCGTTTAATTAATTCAGTACGCTGTTTTTATTATTTATTTTATTTAGTTTTATTCAATATTCTTGTTATGCTAGTTTAGTTTTCTTTAGCATAGTAATAATTTGCTACCTTTAGGATTAGTTTTAGTTGCATGTTTTATTTAGTTATATTGCCTTTAGTTAGTTCAGTTATTGATTCTCATTCTATTTTCTTAATATTTCATCTTTTCTTTATTTTTCTCATCTTCCTTTTGAAAGAGACTTTTCTATCTCAAAGAACTATCCTCCTCCCCGTGGATTGACCTCGGACTTACCGAGTATTTATTACTTGATCGACCACCTGCATTTGGGTGTAATAACTCACATTATTTTCGCCGAGTCAAGTTTTTTTTGGCATCGTTGCCGGGAAGGACGATTTGTTAGTTTTTAATTTAGAAAAGTTTTTTCTCTCTTTTCCTTGGAATACGCACTAGGTACCTGCCTAATGTTTGAAACCTTCAATTCATAATCCACTTTTTCACTTTCATCCCATATGTTGCACCTCTACCAGCTCTCTTCACACTGAAGAGACTAGTTCTTCTCATTCCATAAGTGTGACTAGCTAGTTTGATTCAAGAATGGATGAGAAGAAGTGAACCTACTTCTAACTCAGTCATGGAGAATCAAAATTGAAGTCTTCGTGAGCTACTATCGCCAACAAGGAATGCCAGTCCATCATGTATTGTCTTTCCACCTAATGCTGGAGCATTTCACTTCAAGAATAGAATGATTCAACTCTTACCCATGTTTCATGGATTGGAGAATGAATAGCCTTACCTCCGCATTAGAGAATTTGAAGAAGTTTACTCTACTTTTAGTGATTAAGCATGTACAGAAGAGTTAATTAGACTTAAGCTTTTTTCCTTCGCCCTGAAGGATAAAGCTAAAGCATGGCTTCTCTCGCTTCGCCCAAGGTCCATTATAACATGGCTTGACATAAAACAACAATTTCTCAAAACGTCCTTCCCTTCTCACCTTACTAATCATTTCAAGAAGTAGCTAATGTCTTTCTCTCAAAATGAAGGAGAAATATTTTTCCAATGTTGGAAAAGATTCAAAGAACTTCAAAACTCCTGCCTGTGTCATAATTTTGAAAAGTGTTTCTTTATACGTTTCTTTTATAATGGCTTATCTTCTAAAATGAGTCAATTTGTTAAGATGATGTGTAATGGAGAATTTCTCAACACAAATCTTGATGAAGCCGAGACCTACTTAGACTAGTTATCTGAAAATGCCCAACAATGGGAGACGCCTTAATCAATTGATAGATCATTTGAAGATACAACCAGTCAAGTCCGAGAAGTGTGCCATATCGAAAAGCAAGAAGACCTTAGTGCGCAAATTTCTCAACTAACAAGAAAGGTCAAAACTCTTTAAAAGAGAAATGTTGAAATTTCGAGGCAAAAGCATGTGGAAGAATCTTATAGAATTTGTGAAGTTCGAGGGCATCATACCCAAGAGTGTCCTACGATCCTTACTTTCAAATAAGTACTCCATGCAGAGGTAAATTCCATAAGAAGTTTTTCCATGTCACACAATGCTTCCAATGAGCTGAAGAATGATGAATGACATTTTCCACCATTATCTTATCCTCAATTCCATCCTTCACCTCAATTTCCTTCTGTATCTCAATCGAAATTTTATCACTCACATATTCCTCCATCTCATACTTTCAGCATCAGCAATTCAATCCCCCATCATCGCCATCTTATTTTGATCCTAGACTTAGTGTGCCCCAACAATCAAAAGGTCAAGAGGAGATGATGCATGACATGTTTTCACAAATGTTACAAGTGATGAGTCAACTAGAGAGCTCCATTGATAGACTCGCTGCCCATAACGAGGTTCGAGAAGAGAGAATGCTCCCTGTGCAGTCTGAAGCCAAACCCATTAAGTAGCTTTCCATAGACTATAATCCCACTCCATCTTTTAGTGATGTTGAAAAAGCTTGATCCATCACCACTCTTCGTAATGGAAAACTCATTCAAAAGGATACTCTAATGACTTTTTCAAAACCTAAAGAAAGTCCTTTCGTTCCAAATTCTAGTGATGATCTTCCTGAAGACATTGAGTTTGAGGCTATGCCAAAATCTCATATTTTCCTGAAGACGTTGAGTTTGAGGTTATGCCAAAATCTCGTATTCTTACCCTTTATCCTCAAAGGTAGGAGAAACCTCAGAAGGAAGATAAGAACCAATAGATTATGGAAACATTTAAGCAAGTCAAGATAAACATCCCTTTATTGGATGCTATCAAGCAAGTCTCATTATATGTTAAGTTTCTCAAAGACTTATGCACCATGAAGAGGAGAGTTTCAGTTCAGAAGAATGCTTTTCTAGCTAATCAAGTGAGTTCTATTATCCAACATAACATGCCTACAAAATACAATGACCTTAGTTATCCTACCATTTTTTGTATTATTGGTGATCAAAGAATTGAGTATGTTTTGCTAGATTTAGGTTCAAGTGTGAATTTACTTCCTCTTTCAGTGTACCAACAATTGGGTCTTGGTGAACTAAAGCCTACCAAGATCACAGTTCAGTTAGCTAACCGCTTTATCAAGGTTCCTAAATGAGTGATTAAGGACATATTAGTTAAGGTTGACAATTTCGTCTATCCGGTCAACTTTGTTATTTTGGATACTCAGCCTATAACTAATATTTTTACTCAAATTCCTATCATTTTGGATTGTCCATTCTTAGCTGTTACAAATGCCCTCGTTAATTGTAGGAATGGTATGATGCAGTTGACTTTTGGGAACATGAAGCTTGAACTCAATATTTTCTCTATTTCTAAGAAGTTTGATCGAGATTGTGGTGATAAAGATAAGAAAATTCAAGAGATAAATCTTATCAGCCTCTTTGATCTTGATTTTGATCAAATGAGTATCAAAAAAGAAATTTTCGTAAATTCACTATCATTCATCCCATCACATGTTCCCTTAACTAAAGAGTTTGACCAATTGTGCCCACTTTAGATGAGCTTGAACTTTAGTAGGAATCTAGTTCATTTTTTGATCCCTTGAATTTCGAGAATGATAATGATTTGGAGGCTCAAATTGATCGATTTCTCCATGCAAGGTCCGAGCCAAAGATCATTGTTAAGCAGTTGGAATTGGATGACTCTTTATCTTCAGATTAATGCTTATTGAATGAGAAGTGTGTTGATGTTTTGTTCCATGATAATATTTCATCTAATGATCCACGCTCTTCATTAAAGTTCCACTTAGTTCTTATGGGGCATTCTGAAAAGATACTTCATAACCATAATGTGGTTTTCTCTCCCACTTCTTCTAATCTATAGCAGACAGAAGTGATGTGACCTTAGTTGTTTTGGGTTATTGTATTATCCTGCCTATGTTCCCCTTCATGACCTTATGGTTGTGATTTCTAAGGATTTGCCCCCAGACATACATTGTGTCTAAAAAGATCTCTTTTATATGCTTAAGCTTCTTAATCTTAGTGTGATGGCCATCATTCACTGGGTTGATCCACAACTCTTCCAATTACTACTATTTGACACTAAGCAAAGCCTTAGTTAGGGGAAGAGTGGGAAAGAAAATGTAAGTTTTGTTTTTCCTTTGGCTGTGAATCGTACTGATAATATTCTGTGACTAGCCACTTTTGCGTAGCTATCAATTTTGCAGGTACTTTTGTGGAATAAAGACAACACGCACCAGGTAAATTAGGTAAGTAGTTTAGGAATTTATTTTAATTTATTTTCCTTTTAGTTTTTGGTATATTATTTGTTGCTAACATGTAGGTTTTTATTAAGTTAAGCTGCTCTTAGGTATATCTTCCTTCTTATTCATTTATTTCAGTCCCTTGCATCCATGCTTTTGTGCTTATTTTGTAACACTGGGGACAATGTTAGATTTTAGTTAGGGGAAGGAGACCTGTGGTCAAATTTTTTTCGAAAAGCCTGTATGCTAGTAACTTAGGATAGTCTTTTTGCATTATTTTCTTTCTTTCAAATCTAAAAAAAATAAAATTATATCCGAGATTGCAAGTTTAAGTCGTCCCATCTAGTTTTGTTTTGCTTTCTCTCATTGGGCGACGACACATTCATGAATTGATTTAATATATGGTGTAATATTAGATAAACTAGAGAAGTTTCTTAATCTTCTTATAATTCAAAAGATGCATGCTAAGTTGAATCTATTTGTCAGTGCATTTTTCGGCATTGCTTGATATTAGACTGATAAATCTTGACTTGAAATACTTTGTTCAAAATTAAAGTGGAGACTGTATAGCCGTGAGTTTTTTAGCCATTCTTTCATAGCTGAGAGCTATATACACAAACTTTGATTCCTGAAAAGCATTTTACAAATCAATTGAGTCTCTTACACTACAATTTAAATTCTGCTTTATAAAGGTAAGTCCATGAGATGCTAAATCATAAAATGCCTTATAGTTGTCTGAATTTAGAAGCTAGAAGCTTAGGAAATGTTGTAGGCCATCTTTGTTTTAGCCACTAGCCTTGGCCTGTCCTTATATTTTATCCGTAGTAGCCCTTTTGAAGCCTGTAGTCTTTTTTTTTTTATTGTTATACCTAAAGTTAAACCTGAACCAGTACCATAAATTCCATATCCCTTGTCTCGTTTGCGCAAAAGGCTCAAAAGTAGAGGCATAGTGAAGAATGTTTATTTAAAAAATGAAGAAGAAGAAGAAGAAGAAGAAGAAGAAGAAGAAGAAGAAGAAGAAGAAGAAGAAGAAGAATAGCAAAAGCAATGAATGAAATGTATGCCTTAAAAAATGATGATGCATGAATGATGATGTTTATTGAAAATGAAAATTGAAGGTTGTATGCAATAGAATGAGAATGTGGGTATCAAAGTAAAAAAAAGAGCTTAAAAACCTCCGAGCATTACAAAAACATGCAAATGAGTCTTTTGAATCTTCAGTTGACCAGTTCGTTTCGTAGCCATTACTCGTGGCCCCATTACAACCTAATAAAGTCCTACTTGATCCTTAGTCGCTTATTTTCGAAGTTTACATAACGAAAAGGTATATAAAAGTATTCTCGCCTTTTTAAAAACTTGAATATCTTTCCTAGAGACTCATGTTCCTTCACTTTAACGTCTTTTCATTCAAACATACGTGAGGCAGTTGACTTTGATTACAAATATTTCATTTAGCCCATATATGGAAAGATATACAGGATTCAGAGTGATTCATTTATTGAGTGTATGCCCGGTAAGAGTTTGAGTCAAAGCTTAGCATGAACTGGGTATGGATCTATGATTGATTTTGAAAGTTGAAAGTCAATGCATTTGCCCATGCATGCACACTTATGATTTATCTTTATGCTATGTCGTATGTTGAATGCATTAAGATTGTTATTT
The DNA here is from genome assembly GCA_021464415.1 of Lonicera japonica. NCBI lineage: Eukaryota > Viridiplantae > Streptophyta > Magnoliopsida > Dipsacales > Caprifoliaceae > Lonicera > Lonicera japonica. The sequence continues at coordinate 13,743,528 of CM038465.1, forward strand.
CTCTTGTGTATCTCTTACTAATGTATCATTAAGTCAATTTAGGTCCTTGTTGAGTCATTTGAAAGAGAATCTATGCATGATAGGCGACTTTGGGACAAGACTTGAACTGCAATTGAGAATTTTATAGGTATATTCAATGCAAACTCTCATGAGACACAACTCATCCTACTAAGGGATACCTAGAGTTTAAAGGCTTATTGCAAGTGCTTAATGCAACTGTTTAGTTAGGATTGTATTTTTTCTTTCTTTCTTTTTTGTGTTTTTCTAGTTGGCTTATAATAGAGATCACTCCATTGCTAGGGACTAGCAAGACGTTAGTTGGGGAATGTGATTAAGCCTAAATATTTCATTTTTATACATATTTAGATGGCTTAGTATGAATGAATTCAATTCTAGTTATCCTAAATTGTTTAATATTGACTTTTAATCATGAAGTAGAATAATATGTTTGCTTCTAGTGCATTTTAGCCTTTTTACAAGTTAAAAATGAACAAGAACGAATCTAGAAGCAAATTCTCCAAAAATTAGTCATTGCCGGTCAAATTCGGAGCTAAATTGAGTTCAAGAAGTGAACCGAATGAAATTCCCAATATCAAGCATGAAGGGAGTGGATGGAAGAGATTATGAGAATCCGATAAATCATACCAAGCGAAGAAAAAGTCATTTGAATCAATTTGAAAAATTTTTGGTTGAAAAAGAGATCCACCACGTGCAACACCTCTATTCCAGCCAATTATGGTATTTATCCGTACAGAGTTTAAAGGAAATTGCAGAGATAAAAGCTGTAGAGCTTTGAGTTAGCTATGCGTCAGCTAAAACCTTGCGTCAATCAAAGTTCAGAGCACAAAGTTACGGCCAAAATACGAACAGTACGCCAGAAGAGCAGATTCTTGCGCGAATGAATAAAATAATTGAATGTGCAAGAAATTATTGAAAGTGGCCCTAGCACAGATGGTTTGCGTGCGAAGTTCCTTCTTTGTGGTCTCGGGTTCAAATCTCATGCGTTGCAATTTAATTTTAATCAATTTTAAAGCTCGAAATTGAGCCAAGCCCATGACCCGCACACCTAATTAGATTAGGTTTCTATATATATCAACATCCAAGCAGCCATAGCCATGACCCACCCCCTCTCTCTCTCCGTTGATTTCTTCTCTTTATCTCCCTCTTCATTATTTTTCTTCCTTCTTTATTTTATTTCTTTTAAATATTAAGGGTTCGTTTTGTACTGCTTATACTAGTTTTATTTGGTGTTTATTTAGGATTTTGAGACGAAAGATTTTAGTACATTATTAAAGATTAATTTTAGAATTAATTATTGGTTTACATGTGCACTTCAATTTCAGGTTCTTAATTCATTTATTGCTTTGTTAATTATTAGTATAAATTTTGCATGCTTATGATTTTATTTAGATTTCAATATATAAATTTATATAGGCTGTTTTGTTTATATGATTTATCGTCCACGAGTTTATTAGATATGTTTAGCTAATTCCTTAGTTAGGAGTCCGTAAGGAACGGGTATGCCAACACGATAATTTTTCGGACCCGAATTCAATTCTAATTAATTTTTTATAGGTTAATAGGTCATTATAAATCTGATTTTTATTAAATTATTATCCTAGTATGCTAAACACATATTTTTATAATAAATTTAATAAATCTTTATTTTTGCGCTAAATCCTAACCGGTCGAGTTACAGAGCGGTCTATATTCGTTAAATTAATTGGTTATGTATTCTTTATACTTTCAAACTAGAGTGCACTATTTTCGGTAATAGTTTTAATCCTTACTTTTTAACACCAAAATTGATAATTTTGTGTTTTCACCGCTCGTTTTAGTTCAAATTTGATTTCAATCATGTTTTAACCTATTTGAACTAAATTGTGGATTTTACTTAATATTTCTAATCTCACTTTTAATAAAAGGTTTTGTAGTGTCAAGCACTACTTCACTTCAATAAACAAGTGTTTTCGGTAAAATTAAGTAATGCAAATTAATTCCATAATTAGTATTGGTATGTATAATTCATGTCACACATGAATTATTACGAAAAATATGAGTTTATGAGATCATTTAACTTGTGAAAAGTAGGTTGATTTTTAAATAAAAATTAATTAGAATGGGATTTCCGATTCACTGAATTGCCCGTTGTCTTGCCCGGAACTTATGGATACTCCTAGCGCTTTTTATTCTTAATTTTAATTAAAGTTTTTCACGCATTTAATTAATTTAGTACGCTGTTTTTATTATTTATTTTATTTAGCTTTATTCCATATTCTTGTTATACTAGTTTAGTTTTCTTAAGCATAGTAATGTTTTGCTACCTTTAAGATTAGTTTTAGTTGCATGTTTTATTTAGTTATATTGCCTTTAGTTAGTTTAGTTATTGTTTCTCATTCTATTTTCTTAATATTTTATCTTTTCTTTATTTTTCTCATCTTCCTCTTAAAAGAGACTTTTCTAACTCAAAGAACTACTCTCTTCCCCGTGGATCGACCTCGGACTTACCGAGTATTTAGTACTTGACTGACCACCTGCACTTGGGTGTAATAACTTGCATTATTTTCGCCGAGTCAGCTTAAGAGCCATGGCCAACCTAATTTTAGCGGTCTTGTCGATTGCCTTAGTGGCTACCTTGCCCGAAATGGTGAAGAAGGACTTGGAGCGGCACTTTTGCTGGATGAGGGTGTTAGCCTTGCCAAAGTTGTTAAGCAAGCTTTGGCTGTGGTTAGTGGATGCAACGCATGCTAGGTGCTGAGGATGATGGTGTTCTCATTTGTTGAGAAGCTGTGGGTTACCTCCGCGGCTCCGCACATTTGGCTCTGTTGGTCACGGGCTCACATCGTGGTAGTAGGACGCAATCAAATTGTCACCCTTGTCATTCCTGATTATAAAAACCAACAAAATTGTCTAGTTATAGACTGCCACATCCAATAATCATCATCTATTACTCCCTTCATTTTAAATTATGACTATGGTTGACACAAATCTTTTGATCTAGTTTACTACATGAAAAGATTTTTCTACATTTCATCAAAACACATTAAAATAGGGATCATGTTCAACATCATCAACGCGCCACTAGTCACGAAATATATGTAATTAAGGGCACAAAATAAATTAGTTATGTTCTCCGGTGTAAGAACATGTCCAATAGTGTAACAATACAAAATAAGAATCAATGTTGCCTAATAATACATCTATATATTAGTCATCTTTTTTCAAATATTAGGAAAAGTATATATATATATATATATATAAAGAGTTGCATTTGGTGAAGTTTCCCAATTTGATGTCGTCGGAGACATCAATTTCGGGTGTAGCGACATTAGTTCCCGCTACACTCGAAAAGTCGACAATGGCATTTTATGTCATACCTATGGAGTTTGGCTTTCCATAGTATAAGCATCATCGATCATGGTGTTGGCAGTGATTTCCAGTGGGCATTCATGATCAATCATGGGGTTGCCCATGATCGATCATGGTCCCAGGCACTTTGTTTATTTAGTGTATTTTTGGCTTATTTTGTTAAAAAAAAACTTGTGTAAGACTTACAAGCTAAAAATTTAAGAATTTTTTTCTGTTATGCTTGTAATAAACTCTTTGTTCCAATTATCAAAATAAACTATCATACGAGTAGATTAGTGGCGTTTATGCCAATACCATGGTAAAACCTTGTTTTGTGCAATTGCTGATTTATTTCCTATTTCTCTATTGTGGGTGTACTTTCTTGTGGTGGTTCCTTCAATTTGTAATCCTTTGAGCTTGTTTGGTCACTCCTCATTGTGTCTTGCTCGGTTATGAGCGAGTTAGAGCAATAAATTGGTATTAGAGGCTAAAACGAGAAAAGTGACATTTGTGTCGTACGCCAAGTGCTTGATAAAATTCCTAGGTGAGATTTTTCAATCTTTGTCTCGTTGTTGGTTTGTCAAGTTCATTGGTGATTAAAGGTGTTTACTTGTAAGACCTCAAAGGTGTCAGCAATAAAGTTTAACGTAGAGAAATTCGATGGAAAGTTAGTAAATTTTGGCATGTGGCAATGCCAAATGCACGATGTTTTAATCCAACATGATTTGCATAAGGCATTGTTAGGTGTGGAAGCTAAGCCCATGATGATGACAGATGTTGAATGTGAAGAGTATGATTTAAAGGCTTGTAGTAATATCAAGTTACATCTAGCTCAAAATGTGATATACTATGTTATGTGTGAAAAATTTGTGGTTAGCATATGGAACTTATTGGAAGAGAAGTACATGACGAAAAGCATAGAGAATCGTTTCTATCTCAAGAAGAAGTTTTTCCAATTTGAATATATTAGAGGTACATTAATGAGTGAGCATGTCGATGAGTTTAATAAAATGATTTTTGATTTGTTAAACTTGAATAATGACATGAAAGATGAGGATAAAGCTATTTTGTTGCTCAATTCACTTCCGGAATCCTATGACCATCTAAGCACCACTTTGTTATATGGCAAGAATTTAGTGAAATATAAGGATGTTTATTCGACACTGCTTGGTAATAAGCAGAGACAAAGGAAGAAATGTAGTACATTGTCTGATGCGCCGTTGGTTTTGCGGGGAAGGACAAATGATTGAAAACAAGTAAGGAATAGTAACTCTTGGTCCAAGTAGCGTACTAAGTACTTAGATAACATGGAATGTTAGAAGTGCAAAAGAAAAAGGCATATGAAAAAGAATTGTCCTAATGCTTGGGTTGACAAGGGGAAGAAGAAGAATGCGGATGATACTACGAATATTGTTATTTCAAGGGATGGTGACTTTAAGAATATGTTAATGGTTACTCCAAGGGAAAGCTCAATGAAGAGTGGATTTTAGACTCGTGTTGTTCATACCGTATGTGCCTGAACAAGGACCTTTTCCATACCTTGATGAAGGCGAATAGATGAACGATTTTGAGAGCAACGATCACATTTGTATGATAGGGGTTATTGGAACGGTCAAGTTGAAATTATATGACGGAGTAGTCAGAACTCTAACAGAAGTTGGGTACATCCTGGATCTGAAGAAGAATTTAATTTCTTTGGGTTCTTTAGATTCTAACGAGTGCAAGATTATGCTCGAGGGTGATTTGCCAAAGGTTACTTCTAGTACCTTGGTGTTGATGTAGGGGAAGAAAGAGGGTAATCTCTATGTCCTACAAGGTAGTACGGTGACAGGTAGTGCTTCAGTTTATACGGAAGCAGGTGGAACAAGTACAAGTTTATATTCGACAAAATTATGGCACGTGAGATTGAGACATGCTAAGGAGAAGGCGATGATGGTGTTATGTAAGCAAGGTTTGCTCAAGGGTGCGAAGAGCTACAAGCTAGTGTTTTGTAAGCATTGTGTGCTCGGGAAATAGACACAAGTTTGGGTCAGCTATTTATTGCACGAAGGGGTTGCTTCACTACATACACACGGATGTTTGGGGACCTTCCAAGAAGAAATCCTTAGGAGGTAATCATTACTTTGTTACATTTGTAAATGATTTCTCTAGGCAGATTTGGGTATATCTCATGAAGTACAAAGTCAAGGTCTTTGGGGTGTTTCCAAAGTGGAAAAAGATGGTCGAAAATCAGATTGGCAGGAAGATCAAGGTGTTTAGATCCGATAACGGCGAAGAGTACACTAGTGATCCATTTAAGGAGTACTGTCAAAATGAGGGAATTTTTTGCCATTTCAAGGTTAGAGGTACACCACAGCAAAATGGAGTAGCTGCAAGGATGAACCATACCTTACTTGAAAAAACGAGGTGCATGCTATTAAATGCAAATTTGGGGAAACAGTAATGGGCAGAGGCCTTATCTTATGCTAGCTACATTGTAAACATGTTGCCATCTTCAGAGGTTTGGACAGGATCTCATGCGAGTTACGATTCATTACACATCTATGGTTGTCCAGCTTATTATCATGTCCGTGAAGATAAGATTGATCCAAGAGCCCAAAAGACGATTTTATGGGTTCAAGAAGTGGAGTTAAGGGATACAAGTTGTGGTGTCTACAAGACAGGAATATGATCATTAGTAGAGATGTTATATTTAATGAGTCATTTTTGCTCAAGTTGCCTCAGAGAGAAAATGTGAAGGCTCTTGATGAGAGTGAGAAAAGCAATGCGGTGCAAACGGAAGTGACTATGCTAGTGGTGACTATTCCGGCGCAATCGAAAGTGACTAATCCTATTGATTCTTCAGATAGTGATTCAGAGAATATGGAGATTCCTATTGAGGGGTTTAGTCAACAACAACAAGAGATAGCATCTTTGGCGAGCGAAAGGGAAGTGTGGCATGTGTAATGGTGGTTTATGGCGATGAACTGACTTCTTATCGGGAAGTAATAGCGGATAGTCGTTGTGATTAATAGAAGGCGGCCATGGGTGAAGAAATGAATTATTTTCACAAGAATAAAACTTGGGATCTTTGCAAGTTGCCAAAAAGGAAAAAGTCAATTTGGTGCAAATGGGTATTTGCTAAGAAATACGGGGGTTCTAGATTCGGATCTTAGGTATAGAGAAAGATTGATGGTTAAGGGATTTGTACAATGGGAAAGGGTAAATTATAATGAAGTCTTCTCTATGGTAATAAAACACAATTCCATTAAAGTGCTACTAGCTATGGTATCGCAGTTTAACTTAGAGCTTGAGCAACTTGACGTCAAGATGGCATTCTTGCATGGAGATCTAAAAGAGGAAATTTATATTTCTCAACTGGAGGGGTTTAAAGTTGTTAGCAAGGAATATTATGTTTGTAAACTTAAGAAGTCCTTGTATGCATTGAAGCAATTGCCTAAACAATGGTACAAGAAGTTTGACACACTCATGATGGTTCTAAAATTCAAGCAAGATTGGTGGCTAAGGGATTTGCATAACGGGAAAGGGTGGATTATAATGAAGTCTTTTCTCTGGTAGTAAAACACACTTCCATTCGAGTGCTATTAGTTATGGTATCGCAATTTAATTCAGAGCTTGAACAAATCGACGTCAATACGACGTTCTTACATGGAGATCTAGAGGAGGAGATTTATATATCTCAACTAGAGGAGTTCAAAGTTGTTGGCAAGGAAGATTGTGTTTGTAAACTAAAGAAGTCCTTGTATGGGTTGAAGCAATCTCCTAGATAAAGGTACAAGAAGTTTGACACATTCATGATGGCTCAAAAATTCAAATGGGTGATTTTGATCATTGCGTTTACTTTAAGGAACTCAAGAGGGATTCGTTTATCTACTTACTCTTATATGTTAATGATACACTTATTTGTTCATCGAGTATGTTTGATATCAACACGGTGAAGGCTCAATTAAGTCTTGAGTTTGAGATAAAGGACTTGGGTGGAGCCAAAAAGATTTTTGGAATGTAGATAGTAAGGGAGATGAAGAAGGGAAGATTACTTCATTCAGAGGCAATATTTGGAGAAAGTGGTAGTCCGGTTTGGGACGCAGGACTCAAAGCTTGTGAGTATCCCACTGGACCCACACTTTAAGCTTTCGGCAACTATGTCTCTTGAAATAGATGAAGTGGTGGAGTATATGGCTCAAGTTTTGTATGCAAGTGCAGTAAGAAGCTTGATGTATGCCATGGTGTGTACTCGACCAGATATTGCTTAGGTTGTGGGCATTGTTAGTATGTTTACGGCAAATCCAAGGAAACAACATTGGAATGCCGTTAAGTGAATTTTGCGATACCTACAAGGGACAAAGAATAAGGGGTTGGTCTATCAGAGAACCGAGAGGTCTATTATTTATGGGTATATTGATTCGGACTATCCTGGGGATCTTGACAAACGATGGTTAACCACGGGATATATTTTCACATTTAGTGGTGGTCTGATTAGCTGGAGGTCGATATTGCAAGATGTAGTCGTGTTGTCTACTACAGAAGTAGAGTACATTACAGCAACAAAGGCAGTAAAGGAAACATTGTGGCTTCAGTGTTTAATAGGTGATTTCGGAATAGTTCATAGCACTGTTCATTTAGCCAAGAACCAAGTTTATCACAGACGGACGAAGCACATTGATGTTCGATTTTATTTCATACGGGAGATTATCAAAAGGGTGAAGTTATTTTGAAAAAAATTGGTACCAAGGATAATCTTGCAGATATGATGACAAAGGTGGTACCAGCTGATGGAAACGTAATGCCAGGATTGTTTAATATTGCATATAGGCTGAACAATTTTTTTTTTGTAAAACCTTAATGCATAATCGGATTTTACCTTCGAGATCTCTCTAGTTTGATCTCGTCTTAGCACGGACATGAGTTGGTTTAGAAGAATGGAGAACATGGGCTCAATGTAACCTTACGATCTTTTATTGTATTCCTTTTGCTTTGCTATCTTGTACCGAGTGTGGGCTGCGGTATCATTAAGATTTCATTCACCTCTCTCTACGGCACAAACCATAAATTCGGGAGAATTCTTGTATTATGATAAGAGAAAAAGCAGGCGTATATATATATGGCTACAATAGGGACCCTAAGAGAAAAATAAGTGTTTGAGCTTACTCTAGAAAATTGGAATCCTAATTTGACTATAAATTAATCCTTTCCATAAATTATAATTCACACAACTAAAGAATTATAATTGCACTCCACTCCTTATCTCAAAATTATATTTCGAACTACTTGTTATTAAAAATGCTGATTATTCTCCCCATGCTAAGATTACAGATAATCGACATTTAAATTAAATTACTGAAAATTATATTTAAATGACTTCTTAATCCTTGAGCTTACCATTTAACTTATTTAACATGTCAGATTAACATAATTCACCTGCAGAGTTTGACATGATCAAAACTTATAAGCTTCTCAAGGGGTTATTATCAATCCTTATATTGGGACGTGAATTTTGTTAATAATTAATATTTATCATATATATAGTGTCATTATCCAATTCACAGAGCTTATTGATCCATAAATGAATCTCCCTCTTAATGAGTTAAAACAACAAACACTACAAATATATGTCCATGAGTTATTTTAAGAGTAAGAGCATAAGCAATCATAATAACCATGGGATTTTAAATTGTTTTATATAGTAAGTATAAAATTAATTAACCCAAATCGGTCATGTTAAATACACACAAAGTGTACCAGCACAACGAGTTAAAACTATACTATTTCCCGCAGTCAAGATAAACTACTAAAACATGTGTTACAATCATACCGATGGGTGTCTAATTCCATCAAAGACTATGAACCACTAAACTTGTGTTCCACAAGAATCGATGATATAATCCTTTATGTGTAAACTAAACTCTACACACCAAATCATCTATTATATGGAATAAAAGACACAGTTGCATAGTATTTAAACAAATAACATAATGCAACAATCATCCATAAAGATTCTCATTAAAATAGCAAAACCAGGTCTATATAACATATCAAAACCAATAATAATAAAATCATGGCTTTTAGCATATCATTCTAACATCAACGACCAAGTTTATGCATCGCTTGACTTTGGTCAACATTCTTCGATGTTGAGGCCCCATTGGGGGTGAAGGCTGTTCGGGGCTGGGTGTGATGCTATAGCAGTATTGATGGAGGAACATGATGGAGTGAGGTGTGCATTTTGCTAGATGGTTTGCCAAGGTGGAGATTTGTGAAGTTTGGCTCTCCATAGTATAACGATCATACCAAACATGGTATCAGCCAAACCATGAAAATAATCAGACCTTCACCTTTGAAGACATCCCTCCAACAAAATGGAGAGATAGAATGGTTGTTTGGACAGCCTGGCTACATGCTGATCGCCATTACTATAAACTACCAACCGTGCTCTTGCGTTTTATCTCCCGTATGGAAGGTAGACTAAAGGAATGGTATGAAAGTCTAGAAGAATACCGGCAATTACAGTTGAAGCAATCACCAAACATTGATACATTTCTTTCACACATCTACCCTCAGTTTATTGGTCACTCTGGTAGATATGAAAGATTAGCTCGAGAAGAATTCATGCAAATGAAGTGTTGTTCACTGAAAAAGAAAGATTTAGAGAAGCACTACAATCGTATGTCCCAAAGATACTTTGCTATTGGTGGACTTGATGATGAAAACATTCGACAAATCTTCCTAAACTGTTTCCCTGCAACACTTGTAACAGAAGATGTAGAACTTGACAGTAAAAGGCCTCTCCATTGCTCAGATTTATGACCATTTCAATGATGCTGTTAAGCGCTTATGTAATCAAAAGCAGTTCTTCGATGACATTGAGAAAGCAGGAAAAATGCTTAAAGAATCATGTCGAAAGGATCATTTAAAGATTAAATGCAAAGATGAGAAGTTTTGTCATTACAAATCCAAAAAGAAGAACCACTACAAGCACGTTAGCTCTCATCGAAAAAAAACAGCAACACTTTAAAGAAAATGAAGGTCAAAATCAGAAGTTAAAGCCTTTTAAGAAGAAGAAATGGAAGTATGTTAAAAAGAAGGCAGTTCGTGGCAAAAAATCCGACCATTGTTTTATTTGCAAAAAACCCGGTCATTATGCAAAAAATTGCCCTCAGGCTTCATAAAAATAGCAGTTTATGGGATGTTTACAAAAGATTGATCTAGATATTGATGAATCTGATATCGAATCAGTTTTGTCACTTGAAGATGAAGTGTCAGCCAACAGGATCATGTCTATTGCTTACTCAAATTCCAATTCTGATGAAGAGACTAAAAGCAGTTAGTTAGACTCTAGTGCTAATAAGAATGTTCCGTTAATTCGTGCCTTTGAAGAAGTAAGTTCTGAAGATTGCCTAACCGTTTCACAGGCAGTCCCGTCACCAACCGAAAAGATCAAAGTGATAGTTGATATCTATGATAATCCTATTTCGGTAGTTGCTTATTTTGACACTGGTGCTGCCAGAACTTTAATTAACCCAAAAGTCTTACCATCCAACCATTGGACAACGTGCTCAGTTGCCTTTAAAGCCGCTAACGGTCAGATGTTTGTGGTTACCAAAAGAAGCAAGCAAATCACATTCTAGATATTCCCCGAAGTTGCTATCTGTCATCGTGCTTATGGTACTGAACTCATTGATCGTGTGATCTCCTATTGGGATATGATGTGATTTACGAGATTACAAATCTTTGTTGGGCAGAAGATGGACTTAGATACAAAAATTATTTCCTTCTGTGGATACCTCCTCAAAATCTGTTCCAAATAAGCCCTGCTTTGTTACCTGATCCCTATGAAGAAATTCCTCAAATAGCCCAGTCTATTCCAGAGAACCTTGATCTTTCAACCCTTAAACAGAAAATCAATTAAATACTCTTGTGTTGTATCTCACTCTAAGTTTCTTCTCAAGTGTCAGAATCCCTTATGGAAAAATCCAAAATTCTTCATTTCCCTGCCGTTCAAGAAAAATGAGGATGTTAACCTAACTAGAGCTACACACTTGGGTATGAATCCTAAACATCTAGCTAATGCACTTCAAGAGGTGAATTCTCTCAAAAAAGAAGGTTTAATTTAAGACACAACATTTCCATGGGCTTATCAAGCTTTCTACGTGAACAAATGTTCCGAACAAGTCAGAGGAAATCTTAGGTTGGTAATTAATTGTCAGCCTCTCAATCATTTTTGGCAAGCCTTAAATTCCCATTGCCACAAAAGCATTCGCTCTTCAGCCAATTTCCCATGCCAAGATATTATCAAAGTTTGATTTGAAGGTAGGATTTTGGAAACTTGGCATTGAGAAAAATGATCACCTCAAGACCGCATTTTGCATTCCATACCACCATTTTCAGTGGGCTGTTATGCCCTTCGGATTAAAAAATGCCCCGACAGTGTTCTAGAAGGTGATGATCCAAATCTTTCAACCTTTATTACCAAATGCATTGGTTTACATTGATGACATTCTACTATAACACCCCATATCTCTTTATTTCTCGGAATCACGATACAAGTCGCTGGTAAGGTGGAAGTGTACTTCGGATGGCCATATTTTGCTCTGAAAGGATCGAAATGGCTCAAAGACTTTTAACAAGTTACATTAATATATTTAAGCATGTTAAAATATCCATAAGTGATTTCGGGTGGTTCGAGTTAAAATCGGGATGTAGATTGCAAGTTTTCAATTTACTCGACTTTATAATTTTAAGATAACTTGGAAAAAGCGTAACTTTTTCGTTCCTCACCAGATTGAGTTTCTGTTCACGAAGTAATCTAGATTTTTAGCCAATCTACAACTTTCATGTTTTAGCCAAAGGCAAATTCATACTCTTAGTAGGTCAAAATTGATCACAAAATAGGCAAACTTGTAACACCCCGTTCTTTCGTTTCCTCATAATTTCTTTCATCCATCCGCTTAATTCACCTCGGGTGGTGAATTTCTCATTCAGAGAGCCTCGAAATGCTCTTTCACTTTTTATTGGTCATATTAGCCTCCTTCCACTCACTTGAATGTTCATTTAGTGATTCAAGTGATTCGAGTGGGTCGGATCGAGTTTACATCAATGGGTCCTAGAACTAGTTGTTTCATTTGCCAAAGCCCCTATCATTATCGTAAGGATTGTCCTAGACATGGAGAGAGGCGTCCATCCAGAGTGGTGCAACGGAGGTGTAGTGGAGCTAGTGGTTCGGGAATTAGCAGGTCGTCGAGTGCACGTCCTCCTGGTTAAGGCAAGTCTTGGGAATAGGTAATCCCTCCCCATTTCATTCTTTTTGTATCGATTACTTTCATAAATTGCTTCGTACTATCCATATTATAACTGTGTTGTTTCCTTTGAATCCGTTGTTTTTCTTGAAATTTAATTTGTACTCGGGATAAGTGTTGCCATCAAGTTAGCAATGGACGATTGCTGAGTTATACTTTAGTCAGTCGAATGGCCAACGGATGACTAAATTATAAATCAACGGTCTTTTGTTTGATTCCACCCCCCATGTTCACCTTATGCGTTGTTTGATTCAATGGGTGAACCTCGAGTTTGATCAGCTTCGATTTTTTTTCATGTAGCGCGATTGCTATCGTTTTCCCGAGTATGGTTAGACTTGTATTCATAGGAAACTAGAATGTGAAATATATCCTTTTGACGTGATTGTGACTGGGGATCCTCTTTGGGGGCTTTGATCATTTTAGTTGTGACTTGATGTGTTGGATTTGTGGATACGCTATATGTACCATATCCATTTTGGTTTAGCATTCTGATTTGCTTAGGAGTTGTTTATTGTTTCTGTGTTAGCGAAGGGTCTTGTGCCTCATTATGCGGATATACCGTATTGACGGTATCCTCTCAAGAGTGTGCAAGGGAGTTCTAGCTCGGTACTATGTTTTCTTGTCATTTGAGGAGATGGTGCCTCCTACTGTGAGCTATAGATTTGGATTTTATTTCGTTTATAGTCGCGGTTTCTCCTTTTTAAGGAGGGGAGACTTAGTGTCAGTCCAGTACTTGTAGGTACTCTTATTTCGTACTCCTCCTATTAAATTTCGAGGATGAAATTTGTTTACGGAGGGGAGGTTGTAACACCCCGTTCTTTCGTTTCCTCGTAGTTGCTTTCATTCGTCCGCTTAATTCACCTCGGATGGTGAATTTCTCATTCGGAGAGACTCGTAATGCTCTGGCACTTTTTATTTGTCATATTAGCCTGCTTCCAGTCACTTGAATGTTCGTTTAGTGATTCGAGTGGTTCGGATCGAAACCGAGGCGATAATCGCGTATTTCGACTTTTCGCGATTCGTCAATTTTTGGCCAACTTTGAGAGGCCATAACTTCTTCATCTAATATCCAAATGACTCTCCATTTTTGGCCACGTCTTCATTTCTTTTCCCTCTACAACGTTTGTGTTTGGGCTGAGTCGAGATTCAACCATTTCGAGGTCCGTTTCAGGCTCATAAAGTCATTTGATGTTGCAGTGACTTCCATGATCGATCATGGAAGGGCCATGATCGATCATGGTCCTCCAGAAGAGTTCCAGAAGGGTCCATGATCGATCATGGTGGTTCACCTGTAAGTCGGTTTTGAGCTTTTTTAACCCGTTTTTAAGTCATTTAACACTCCCACAACCCCATTTTCGAGCATCCAACATAAAGAGGGAGTAAGGGAGAGTCTAGAGAGCTCTAGAAACAGAGAGACTAGAGATTATACACATCTCTCATCTTCCATCCAAGATTTGAGTTCCAAATCGTTTTCTTCTTCACTATTCATTATCTTTCTCGCTTTCTTCCTCCGTTGGAGCTTGCGTTGGAGCTAGGGCTTGGGCGGTACAACTTCTACGCTTCATTAACTTACGGAATTGTCTTGTCTAAGGTGGGGGCACTAGTACTAAATCTTGTTTTTCAATGTTTCATTGATGAATTAGAGTTTTGTACTCAAATTGGGGATTTTGATCAAAAGCATGTGTTGTTTGCATTTCTTGGGATTTGGACTAGATAAGTCTTAGATTAGGATAGATATTGATAGATTATCACTCCTACAATGTGATTGATCATCTAGTTCCACGGCTTAGCAAGCGGTCCTAGAGATTCATGTGAAAACCGCTTCGTAGTTACCCGTATAACTTATAAATTGGGGCTTTTAGGCCTTGAACTTATAGATGGATGATTATGGGATTATTAATGATAGGCTTGGGTAAAGTTGTCACTAGTGGTGATTATAGAACGTTATTAACAGTGTCTGCACGTAAAACCCGCTAGGGCGGATTGATACGCAATAACCCTTAAGCTTAGCACCTCGTATGGAATAAGGTTAGCACTAGTAATGAAAGTACAACCCCAGTAAACTCTAGCAGCGCAGAGAACATAAGTTGGTGGGGCGTGGATTGCCCCGGTCATGTATATGAATATCTAGGCGAGTTGTACTATATGCCGGTGGACTAGAGGCATACTAATGAATACTTGGTTTGATAGGATGACGTGAGTATCATCATGGAACATATACGGCCTTAGTTTGAGACATATAGAACATAATGAGATACATGACATTAATAATGAACCAATTGGCCTTATTATGAGAATAATCACGTGATAATAAACATATGGAGTATATGAGTAATGAATACGCTTATAAAAATGATTGAGGATGATGTTAATGATGATAAATGGATAGTGGGCGACTGTGTGATTATATATATGATGATGAGCCATATGTGTGATGTATGATTGATGATGATGATGATATTGTGAGAATTCGGACCCGCGACCCGGGAAGGAGAGAATAGTGTCCTCGTTCTCGGTTTTATTGGAAAACGTGTTTTGTAGAGTCGCCAGTTTGTTTTACGAGAAAACAAACAAAAGACCGTACGAAGGATAATTCAAAAACGAACTATCTTTCATACGTTTGAAACCAGAGATTTATTTTGAAAATTGACTTTGCTAGGGTTCGGGAACTACGTTACGAATTGGGAAGGTGTTAGGCACCCAATTCGCCCTTTCGGTCTCTTAATGGATCATGTATCTAATTCCTATTTTAGATATCTTGCAAGTAGCTTGAATTATTTTCAGGATAGTCCTTTCCGGATAAATTTAGTTTAAAACACTATTTTGAAATCAGACTCGAGCTTTGCGAGCGCCTACGTATTCATTCGTAGAATGAAATCAGAGTCTCGTAGTTCCTTTCTTTGGAAACTATTTTTTTATTTTTTCTTGTTTTGAAAACGTGTCAAAACGGATTTTTAGTTTTCTTATAAAAGTTAGAAAGGATTTATTTTGAAAGCAATGAACTTCTTTGCAAGTTATCTAATTTTCTGAATTAAAAACAATATTTAAATGCAGTATTGAAATTAGTAGAGTGGCAGAAAGACGTACCTGATGTGCTTGAAGAAGAAATAAGAACCTTGCCTTGATTGCTCCTTTCTCTCTCTAGAAGTTCTCTCTCTAAAACTCTCTCTCAGAATTTCTCTAAAATGATTCTCTAATAATTTTGATAGAGTTTCTACTTACTAAAAACACTATTGAGTGTTGATCCTCAAATGGGAGCCCAAGGGTCCTATTTATAGCAAAAATCTCGCCAAAAACGCTCCAAAAGAGGCCAACCGCAAGGGGTAGCCGCAGGGCGTGCATCTGGGGCGTGCGGCTAGGTGCCAACCGTACGGTTGGGAGCCAACCGTGCGGCTAGGGAAAGTACCAACCGTACGGTTGTGGTATATTCCTAACGCGCTCGAAAATCAGGATTTTTCCTAATGGCCTCTTGTATGCATGATGACTCAAGACTTAATGCAGAATGCTTGTTAGGTTCACACGAGAGTCGTGGATTAGGGTGTTCACAGATATTCATTGTGGGAAATGAATAGATGTGATTTATGTTACTGTGATCACACATATGGGCTGGATATGATGATTTACTGAGCACCGGGTAGCTCCCCGTGACTCAAAGAAGGGCCGCCTATTGCCGCCCGTGGGTGAAAAGGCACTAAACCATGCACGGGGAAAATGAAGTCGGTGACTCTGCCGGTGATTGTGTGTGCCCACAAAGGATAGCCCACTGTTTGTATTTTGCATTTCCACAGGACTATGTGTTCTGGGTTTGATGAGTTTCCCCGGCAAGCGGATTAGGTCTCGTGTGCCACTACTTACCCAAATGGTGAGTTTCCCGGGAAGTAGTTGGGCTACTAATGGTCATCACCCTGCTACGGTATCCCCTGGTGTAGTTCCTTCTAGAGTGTCGATGTGGTTTGTATGAGGTGTTCTCCTTGTTAACTATTCGGAGTGGTATTCCCGAAAAAATGTCTTGAGGGTTATCTCCGAATGACTTACTTGGAGAACCAAGTCCCTGAACCACTCCCCACTCGGAGGAGACATGGACAAAAGCCTCAGAGCTTTCGGGATTCGTTGCTTTGGGCCCAGACGACCGCGGGGAGAAACTGAGGCACTATACTAGAGATATGATATGGATCGATGTGTTGTGGATGTGCATTACTTATATTATCATTATTATTGTATTGTATCATATCTTGTATGGCATGGTTGGTTATATGTTGCCTCGAGCGAGTGTGCCTTTAGTAAAAACAATGATGTAGACACTATCACAAATGAACATAATATACATAGGAAAGCGTTGGCCACTCATAACGTACTAACGCATAAAGTGGAGAGTATTAATAGCTAATGGCCATAGAAACCTGGTATACGAGTGTGAGTACGTGGTTTGGTTGTGAGGACGAAATAGAGATAAAGCCTTGTAGGTGGCCAAGTATGGAATCCATAACGTACTATAACTAAAGAGAAAACAATAGATACTTGGCCAATTGTCATAACTTATGGTATAGGCACCGAATAGCATAGTATAGCCTTGAGTTACACTTGAGAATGGGTTCAAGTTGGTTTATATCCACGATTCCCTAGTAATGTGAGAATTGGTTTAGGATATTCCACGGGAATCTAGGGATGTAATAGGTTGATCGAATAGTCAACTTCCTGGTGACTAGGATGGGATTCCTAGTGGGTTTTTCCTGCACGGGTGTGTGAGTTGCATTGCACTGCATGGTTTTCAAACTACTGTATTAACGTAAAATAACTATTTTCTATATAAAACCTATATAATTCCCACTGAGCCCGGATTTGGCTCACCCTATTTTCTAAACAGTTTTGCAAGTTAAACATCAGGGATTGGCATGTGGTCTACGAGTCTAGTAGCCTATGATGTCCTATATCTTTTATAGTCCTTGAACTAAGGACTTGGTTGTAACACCCGGTTTCCTTATCTCTTGCAAATCACGGCCTAAGTCGCGTATAAGGTAGAATCGGGCTCCGGATGGCCAAATTGGGTTCTGTAAAGGTTGGTATGGTTTGAAAACTTCCAACAAGTCATATTTATATATTTAAGTATTTTATAATGACCATAAGTTGTTTCGGGTGGCTCGGAAGGGAAATCGGCTCGAAAATCACAAGTTTCGATCCTACGCGGTTAATGATTTTTACCCGACTTTGGAAGACCATAACTTCTTCATCCGAACTCCAAATGAGTCCCCATTTTCGGCCACGTCTTCAGTTTAATGTCCTCTACAACTTGTGTGTTTTGGACGAGACCCAATTCCAACTCCTTGATGCCCAAAAGTGCAAAATAAGTTGAGCTAGTGATCAAAAGCTGAAGGAGGCAGAAAACAAGCCATGGAGTCGACTCCATGGATAAGTGGGGAGTCGACTACATGGTTCTGGCGAGATTTTTTATATTTCTTCATCTCCTTTCTTCCTCATTTTATCCCCACCATTGGAGAGCCTTTAGAGAGAGAAAGAGGGGCGAATTTGAGGGGCTTAAGAGGGATCATTCAAGGCCTCTTATCCCACAACAAATCCATGCCATCATCATCATCTTCATCACCAATTTCATCTTCTTCCTCCTTGAATTGCCATGGCTAGGATTTTTGATCTCAAATTAGGGATTTTCGCATCTACGCGGTTTCGGCTCGATTCTTCCGCAATACTTCGAGGGATTGACCCTCTTAAGGTGGGAACAATAGTATTTAAACTTCTTTTCAACTTATTATAACATATTTACACCAAATCAAGCAAAACCTTGGTTTTCTACTCAAAGTTGCATATGCATGGGTCTTGGGTCAATTTCTTTGTATATTTTTGATAAATTTTCATCATATATGACATTAATAACTATTTTAGACAAAAAGCCCTAATTTGAAATGATTTATGAGAAAGTTTGGTATATAGCCTTCAAGTACACATATGAATATATACGCTAAGCTTTGATACGCTTATATATGATGTCATATATGGGATTTAAAGTGTATTTTGGATAAAGTTACATATATTGGTGGTATTGTTGTTGTATTTTAAGCTATGAACTACATTTGTGAGATTTTCTACTTACCTAGCCAGTCCGTAAGTATGCTGGTCAAATACATATATATGTTTTGAATAAATTAAGTCTTTAAATCATATTGGGAGGCTAATTGGGACTCATATACATTGTTTTATTGTATTAGACTTGGCTTGGGGCCAAATTGATGAAAATACGTGAAACCTCCCAAACTAAGGATTTTTCTGGTTTCCTTTATTAATTGACGAACTTGGCGGATCTTG
This sequence comes from Lonicera japonica, assembly GCA_021464415.1. Classification (NCBI taxonomy): domain Eukaryota; kingdom Viridiplantae; phylum Streptophyta; class Magnoliopsida; order Dipsacales; family Caprifoliaceae; genus Lonicera; species Lonicera japonica. Next base: position 13,762,484 of record CM038465.1, read on the forward strand.
TACAACCTTAACAACAATACCACTACGTGTTTACAAAGTGTATAAGTACCCATAACATGAATGGATATATACATATATGCAAGTTTTATGAATCCATATGGAATGCATGTATATTCATATATATATATATATATATGTTGGATTCTATATTCTTGTGATTTCATTGATTCGATGAGATGATTATTGTGATTTTACATCGGATGGCTACACCGTTCGTACTAGATAGATGGTGATTACCGGTAGCGTATAGCCTTGGTGGCTACGTGAGTATTATTGTAGCGTACGCCTTTATGGCGGCGTGAGGTAGCGTATGCCTGTGTGGCTGCGTGAGGTAGCGTATGGACCTGGTAGGTGGTCCATGCCTTGGGCAGAAGAAACCGAGTTGCCGGCTATCTCTGTGCACAGTAGATTTATGAAAATCCTAGACGTGAGTATGATATGTGATGGATGTGATAGATCTAGTCGCGGTGTTGTGGCATATACTGTATGATGATGTATATATATACCAATTGCTTTTCTTATACTTTGGGTTGGGGACATTATATATACCTTTCACGAAAGGTTTCTGTGCATTAGTTGCTTCATATGTGTATATGTATTTATATTTGTATATACGTATTTCTACCCAGAGGAGGTTTATTATAGAAAAGCAGCTTATAAACTAAATCTACTTTCATTATATAATGCATAGCATGGCATGCATGGTTTTTAATCTATTTTCTTATACAAACCCTTATAGTTCCTACTGAGCCCGTTTGGCTCACTCCCATTTTCCAAACCAGTGTTGCAGGTGTTCGCGAGAATGGTACGAGTATGAGTCTAGATAGCTCTGATGGACTCTGATCCCCTGAGTCGTTGGGAAACGACTTATATACTAGTTGATTTGTTAATATAGGTCTATGTATTGTAATGTTGTATTTGAGAAAAGGCTTATTGAGATTGGGACCTCATTAGAGGCTGTGTATATATGACATTTTCTTAAATGTGGAGTATCTATTGGAAATGGATTAAATGTACATTTTAAACAGGTTTTGGTTTATCTATATATACATAAACTCCACAAGCCAGAATTTCTTCTAAAATGATTTTATTATTTGAACATGTTTGTGGTATAAAATTTTAAATTTTGCACTTGATCACCCGTCGTCGCGTACGACTCTGTGGCTAACCGGGTTTCGGAGGTTCAAACCTCTATACGGGATTTCAGGGCGTCACATTGGTTGTATATAATCTTTTGTTGTATTAAACTTTTTATAATATGTATGGACTTTACAACTATTTTAGGTAATGGACTATGGATTTGTATAAATGGTTTATATATATGTGTGGGGTTGAATGTGTTTGTGTTTGTGTGAATGTGCTTTGTAAAACTCAAAGGTTTGGATTTTATTTAAATAAACTCCACATACCGAGCATTTGTAAAACTGGACATTTTATTTAAGAAAAGTTTTCAAAAGTCGTGATTTTTATATTTTAAACCCGCCGTTACGCACAGCATCCATGATTAACCGAGTCCCGGAGGTGAAAATCTCATAACGGGATTCGGGGCGTCACAAAACTGCTAATGGTTGTTCATTCGGTAACATTAACGCTCTGACTTCGTCAAATTTTTGGGAATTATCTATCCAGAATTTGGGGACACTTCCTTTAGGAAGTTGTAGAGATCGGAATTACCTTTCTGTGGACATAAAGATCACCTCAATCGGACATCCGATGGCCATCTAAAGATCAGTGCTGCAAGTCCTAAATGTGGGGCGCGTGAAAAGTAACTCGAGAAGTTAAGCAACAGTTATATATGCACGTTTTTCTTCATTTTCTCCTCATTCCACCACCACTTCACGAGAGCTTATAGAAAGAGATAGAGTGAGGAAATTCTTGAGGGTTTTAGTGGATTCTCATATTCAGCTAAGAATTGAGCTACAAAAACTCCCCACCTCATTACTATTCATCATCTTCTTCACACTTCTTCCTTCATTGATGCTTGAGAGCTTGAAGAGGGATCCATGGTAGCCACCATTAGATCTTCAAACTTGTGGTAAATCATCATATAAGGTGGGAACACTAATGCTAGACTTATTTTCAAAGTATTATATGTTGAATTAGAGATTTTCACCTTAAATGGGTATTTTCTTAAGACCATAGGTTTGTTGCATACTCACATGGGTTTGGTTGGTTTAAGGCTCAATTAATGGTACATAAGGGTAGAATACTATAGATATATCATGTATTATCAACTCTGGTCATGCCATGAGCCATGAACTTGCATCTACATATCATACCCATTTAGTAGTAAGGTGTATGAACTATAAATTTGGGGGTTTTGGGATTAGTGAGTAAAGAGGAGCTTGTTATGGATTCTAAGCGATAGATAGTACATTTTTATGCCATCAATTAAGGTTAATGTACAATATCCATGTGTAATGAACCGATAAACCACTAGGGTGAAAACGGTGTACAATAACCTTTGAGCCTATTGCCTTATGTGGATCCTCTTAGCACTAGTAGCGAGTATACACACCTATGATACACTCTAAAGGAGTGTATCATAGCTTAGTGAGCTGTATAGTACTAGTTGGGTTAAAAGCACGATGATCAATGCTTAGCCTAACGATATGGTCTGGGAACTATTATAAACACTAACGACCTTGGTTTTATACACTTGACGCATTATATATTGTGAGATGCCGATAATGAACTAAATGGTCACAATATGTGAATGACCTTGTAGCAATAAGCCAATAGTTGTAATGCGTGGTAATGATTATATTGATGAATGTTGGGCAATTGTATGATTATATATATATGTGTGTGTGTGTGTGGATTGCCATCCGTGTGGTGGACGGTTTGATTGATGATATATATATATATACATTGTTAAGTAAGGAATTGATATATTCTTGTTGAATGATCACATGTATAGGTTGGTTACATATATGTATATTTGTGAATAATGATAAGGCCTATAATGTGAAATACTTTATCGAAGCAATGTAAACGAGTGATGCACTTTATTATTATCATATTGTTATTATGTTATGGGATGGCTTGCGTGAACATTGTATTGTGTATATTATGATACATTGCTAAATATTATATTGATATAAGTATGATGTTGAGAATGCATAGTCCCGGGTTGCTCTCTAATTATTGGGACCTTAAGTTGGGACAGGGTACCCCTGGGTGAAAGACCCAAAACCACGCACGAAAATGAACGAGAGGCCCAGCTGACGCGTGGGTGAAAGGCCACAAAATGCAGACCTGCTGACGCTTGGACAACTACGGATATTATTGTGATTGTCGAGGCTATGATGGCCATTGACATACATGTCTCGGATGACATGGTTGACTATTGAGAATAAGAGACTATGTCTTAGATGAAACTTGCACGTCATGGGTGACGGATGCGATGGTGACTTTGATAAGTGATGTTATATTATATCTTGCATTGTGTTATATGTATTGTTTTAGATATATTGCATATAACGTAAGAATGAATACGTATTTTATTGTACGGACCATAATACGCTTAGAGAACCATGTGGCCATTCATAATGAACTAATGCCTAATGTGGAAAGTTCTAACATTATTGATCCTTAGATAACATACGGGTGCGTGGACGCATGTAGTTATAAAATTAGTCTACCGATTCATGTTAAACATAGGATATTAAAAATCAAAGTGGCAGGCATAACAAATGGATGGCTAGATTGTAGGACACAGGAACTTAGTGCTTAAGTTGAATGATCTAGTGGTAATGCACATTAGTTGGCCAAACATGGAACTCATAATGTACTAATTACAAAGAGGAAATGACAAATGCTTAGCCATTAGCCACCGACTCTCGGTATGAGCACATGATAGTACCTAGTAGTGTGGTTACACGTTCTAGAGCGAGTTGACTTTGTAAGATGAACCTTAGGAAGCTAGAGTTTGAAATAAGATAGCCTTAGACCAACGGTCCTCTAGTGATATTAGAACAAGTGAGGGGATTATCCTATGGAATGCCTAGAGGTAAGGTTGGTTAATCCAACAGAGCTTCCAGTAGCTAGGATAGAAATCCTTGAGGGGTTTGGCATGCATTTGAGTATGAATTGCATTGCGTAGTATGCTTTCAAACTAATGCATTAAAGTAAAGTATTTTCATCTATGTAAAGATGCATGCATATGTGATTGCAACAAGTATTTTCTATATTAAAACTCTATAGTTCCCACTGAGCCCAGATTTGGCTCATTCCCCTTTTCAAAACAATTTTGCTAGTTGGGCTTCGAGGTAGGAGCGTGGAGTGTCCGCTTAGAAGCCTCTGATTTCCATAGACCTTTTAGTCCTTAGATAAAAGACTGAGTTATATAACTGTTTCGTTTCTTTTATCGTACTGTAAATGGATTATGACTTTGATCAAAAATTTGTAAAGTAAACTTGTATAAATGGTTTTATATGTGGAGTGGATTTAAAATGTGGATTGGTTTGGGTTGTTTTTGTATGAAAATGGTTTTAAACTTAACAGGGCGGATTGTTGTGTAAACGAACTCCACATGCCGAAATTTTCTAAAATAGGATTTTTAACATATCGCACTTTATCTAAGAATAATTTTTAAAAGTTGAAAATTTTACATTTTGAACCCGCCGTTATGCACGGCATCTGTGATTAACCTAGTCCCGAAGGTGAAAATCTCGTAACGGGATTCAGGGCGTCACACCTACTCTTCTCCATTGATGAAGAAAGTCATCTTAAGCTGTTACATCATTTCTATCAGTTGGTAACTTAATATGGAGTTATGCTTTTAGAAGCAAAAATGGTTATTGAAGTTAAGGAAATTGATTTCCTTGGTATGCGAATTGTTAATGAAAAGTTTGTACTTCAACCACACATTTCAAAGGACTTGCTCAAGCTTCCTAACAGGCTTACTTCGGTTAAACAAGTGCAGCAATTCATTGGGCTTGTCAATTACATGGCACAGTTCATTCCTAAGGTTGCCAAATTTACATACCCACTTGCATCGTTACTAAAGAAAGAACTACCTCCATAGTCTCAGAAACATACTGAATGTGTCCAGTCTCTAAAAACACTTACACTGAATTTGCCCCCATTACAGATCCCTTCCACTGGTAAACGAATTTTACAAACCGATGCTAGTAATAATTATTGGGCAACAATTCTTTTGGAAGAGATTGACAAAAAGAGACAAGTTTGCGGATACAGAAATGGAAAATTCAAACAGGCTGAGATGCATTACCATTCCACATTCAAAGAAATACTTGCAGTTAAGCGAGGGATAGAGAAGTTTCAGTTTCATTTGATAGGACACCACTTCCTTATAGAGATGGACATGTCCTCATTCCCACATATGATTCAGTTCAAGCAAAAGATCATTCCAAATTCCCAACTTCTCTAATGGTCCGAATGGTTTTCCCAATGATCCTTTACTGTCATCAACAATAAAGGAAAAAATAATACCATAGCCGATTTCTTTTTTAGACCAACAAACCCTTCATCCCACATCGCTTCAATATTTCCACATATTTCTCGCTAGCTAGTACAAATGCCAGTTCCTTTAGCCACCCCATGTATCTTCAGTTTGACCCCAATTCCAAATATGAATCCCGATCAACCCTTTGACTTACCAGTCCCCTTTCCCCAGCTCAAGCCAAATTTCCCTCTCCAATCAAATATAGTCACCACTGATGTTTGGCCAGTAAGCCTTCCTAAAAGGCGAGTACTTCCAAAGTGGCCAACAATATCCTCTAGTTCCAAGGATACTTTTCACCGATCTTCTTATAAGCAGAAAGCACCTATGACCTTCTCTCGTCCACTTGTTAGTTGGGAAGAAATATATCGTCCTCTTAGTGCTTTAAGGATCAGTGAAAGTTCACCTGTTCAACTGCTTCATCTAAACCTGTGGATACATTATTCTTAAATATTCATGAGAATGACCTTAGCAACCATATATCTTCTGAGATTTTCACCTCCGGGACCCGGTTAATCACGGATGCCGTGCGCGACGGCGGTTTTAAAATATAAAATTCACAACTTTTAAAAACTTTTCTCAAATAAAACATGATCCTGCTTAAAAGCTTATTTTACAAAACCAAGGCATGTGGAGTTTATTATGCTAATAAACCATCCTGTGAGGTTTAAAATCACTTAACACGAGTAATCACATCCAATCACAGTTTCAAATCCACTCCACATATATAAAACCATTTATACAAATTACAATACAAATTGTTTATCAAATTATAGTCCGTTTACAATCAAATGGAAACCAAAATGTTTATACAACACGGTCCTTTCTCGAAGAAGGACTTGACACAGACTGTGGACATCAGAGGCCTCTATACACGTACATCATACCCCATCCGAGATGCTATGCCTGCAAAATTGTTAGAAAACAGGATGAGCCAAATCCGGGCTCAGTGGGAACTATATAGATTTTATATAGAAACTACTTTCCTTTGGCGTAATAGTTTGAAAACGTGCAATGCAATGCAATGCAAACCCACGTGCAAGCAACCCCACTAGGATTTTTATCCTAGCTACCCGGAAACCATTTGCCCAACAACCATATCTCTCTTCTAACCATCCATAAGACAGACTCCAAAGAATTTCCATAACCCGAGGAGATCAATTGACTACAGTTGCCTCATACCAAACTATAGCTTCCTAGGGTTTGACAAGCTACGGATTATCAACACTCAACCGTAAGTCCACACCATTCTATGATATCCGTCACCTACGCCATAAGTCATAACTATAGGACAAGTATTCATTGTTTTCACTTTAATTATAATTTATTATGAATCTTATACTTGGCCTGCCAAGAGGATTCACCCCAAGATCTTAGCCTAAACCGTTACATTATGTCGTACTCTCATTAGGCTAACTCGTTAGCTACGATTTCCCCTTTAATTATGAGTATATTATATGCATTATGATCTGGCTCACTATTCCGTATGCGTTCGTATACACATACATCATTTCTATGTTCAATAATTATTATGTCTTTCCACTTTATATATCAATACATTATGGAAGGTTCGATAGTTCTTTACGTGTATCCTGTTATGTTTAGATGTATCCGCATAAGTCTTTACATCAATTATATCATAACCGGGGCAACACACACATATATATATCAATACGAGACATGATACGATACAATAATAATCACAGCATAATCACAATCTCACAACAACTCTCGTATCACGTCTCTAGTATAATGCCTCAGTTTCACCCCGCGGTCAGTCCAGGCCCAGAACATAGAATCCAGCGAGTCCCGAAGGATCCAAGGTTCTTATACATGTCTCCTCCAAGTGGGGAGTGGTTCAGGGACTTAGTTCTCCAATTAGGTCATTCAGAGATAACCCACGCGACGGTCACTTTCCCGGGGACAACACCCCGAATAGTTAACGAGGAGAACACCACATACAAACCACATCAACACTCTGGAGAAACTACACCAGGTGATACCCTAGTGGGTGATGACCATTAGTAGTCCAACTACTTCCCGAGGACTCACCATTTGGGAAATAGTGGCACACGGGACCTGCTCCACTTGCCGAGAAAACTCATCTAACCAAGGACACATAGTCCAGTTGGAAGGCAAGATACCTAGAGTGGGCTCTCCTTTGTGGGCAACAAAACCACCGGCGGAGTCACCGACTTCATTTTCCCCGTGCACGGTTTAGGGCCTGTTCACCCATGGGCGGCAATAGGCGGCCCTCCTTCGAGTCACGGGGAGCTATCCGGTGCTCGGTATATCATCATATCCAGCCCATACATGTGATCGCATCAACAGGAATATATCGATTCCGCATTCAACAACGTATAATCTTCCAATCATTCATCACACGTATGGCCAACAACATATATATACAATCACATCATCATCATCATCATCATCATGATTATCGTTCATCGTTCATCGTTCATCATTCGTCACATCATTATTATCATCGTTAACACAAGCGTCGTCATCACGCTTATGATCCGTATTCCCATCGTTGGTCATTTCACATAATATATCAATCCTCACAATTATGTGTACAGTGTCATACCATTGCCCATTATTCAGTCAATTGATTCATGTTCTTAACTAAGGCAATCCATGCCCTAATAAGTATGTCCTATGCGTTCTTAAAGAGTATCGAGGTCATATCCTCGTTGCTAATGCTTAGCACGCTCCACACAAGTCATTAAACCTGTATGTTATGGTATATCGCTCTACCGTAATGAGTTCTTGGTCCAACAACCATAGATAGAGTTAAACACTCTCAACTATATACATATCCATGCATATCTAATCCATATAACCCATAATCAACCATAAATCAAGCATAAATCCCAAAATCCTCTCTAGCCTAGTTCATTCCCTTAGCTACAGTGAGGATACAGCGTGTAGGTGAGAGAACAAGGCTCACAACATGGTAATAAGTGATGATATATGACATCTAAGTGATAACCTATCCATACACATCATTAATCTAAGGTTCACCTCGCCCAATCCCCATGAGATGCAAACAATATATACTTTTGGTGAAAATCCCCAATTTGAGTTCAAAACTCTAATTCAACGAGTAATAATTTGAAAACAAGGGTTTAGTACTAGTGTTCCCACCTTAGAGAAGAAAGACCGAGGATTTGAGGAAGCATAGAAGCTATTTCGCCGAAACCCTAGCTCCAACACGAGCTCCAATGGAGAAAGAAGATGAAGAAGATGATGAATAGGGAAGGAGAAAGTGATTCGGCACTCCAATCTTGTAGGAGGAAGAAGAAGTGGCAAGAATCTCCCCTCTCTCTCTCTCTCTAGAACTCTCTAGAGAGTGGTGGAGGTGTGTGGCTCGAAAATGACGAGTGTTGGGTGATAAATGGGTCAAAAACGGGTTAAAAACGCTCAAAACCGACATTCAGGTGAACCATGATCGATCATAGGTCCCCCATGATCGATTATGAACCATTCTGGAACTCTTCTGGAGGACCATGATCGATCATGGCCCTTCCATGATCGATCATGGAAGTCACTATAACAGCAAATGACTTTCTGAGCCCAAAACGGACCTTGAAACGGTTGAATCTCGACTCGGCCCAAACACGAAAGTTGTAGAGGGAAAAGAAATGAAGATGTGGCCGAAAACAAAGAGTCGTTTGGATATCGGATGAAGAAGTTATGGCCTCTCAAAGTTGGCCAAAAATCTACGAATCGCGAAAAGTCGAAACACGCGATTGATGCTTCAGTTTCAACCCGAACCACCCGAATAACGTAACGGTCACTCCTTCAAACTAAATGTACCTAACATGACATACTAGAACTATCTGGTTGGGTCTAAATGGCACGAAACCTAATGCTCTCTCTCTAACAGAGATTAAGCCATACCGGGCTTAAGAGAAGGTCAAAGCGGAAAAAGGAACACGGGGTATTACAATCTCCCCTCCTTAAGAAATTTCGTCCTTGAAATTTACATAGAGGTAGGGATGGAACATGAAATACACAAGATCATGAAAGTTGCACCTGGTCTCCCCTCCTTAGGAGACTCGCCACCATTAAGAACAAGTTATAATTTAACCCAACAACAAATGAGTAAAACACTCCTAGGGGACATCGAGTAGATGGAACAAAAAGGCTAAAACTTCTAATGGGTCAGCACAAGAATGATTCTACTCCCTCACGTGACATCCCTAGCAAGGCACGGAATAAATCCTCAAGGGTAGGATACGATCGCATGACCCAAAACTCCGAATAAGCTCAATCACAAGACATGGCCCAAGATGACCTCCACAACTAAAATCGACAATAAAACAACTTGCCACACCGTGTGGACTAACGAATGGCAAGCTCTAGGTGAGCCAAAAGATACGGACCTCAACCTCAACTCGAAACGTATGAGCTAAGACACAACACTAGGAATACAGGGATAACAATTACTAACGCACACCAATACAATCTTATGCGTATCAAGATACTAAACCAAGGTCGATACCGTTCCTAAGGCGCACTCTCAACCAATGAATTATATCGACGGAAAAGCTAACGCATTCTAGTTTCCTATGAATCCAATCATAATAACACTCGAGAATCAAAAACAAATATGCTTAGTCAATTCCAAGACCACAAACAATCCACGTTTCACTTTCCGTTGGCGACAGAAGACCGCACAAGTCATTAAACCTGTATGTTATGGTATATCGCTCTACCGTAATGAGTTCTTGGTCCAACAACCATAGATAGAGTTAAAAACTCTCAACTATATACATATCCATGCATATCTAATCCATATAACCCATAATCAACCATAAATCCCAAAATCCTCTCTAGCCTAGTTCATTCCCTTAGCTACAGTGAGGATACGGCGTGTAGGTGAGAGAACAAGGCTCACAACATGGTAATAAGTGATAATATATGACATCTAAGTGATAACCTATCCATACGCATCATTAATCTAAGGTTCACCTCGCCCAATCCCCATGAGATGCAAACAATATATACTTTTGGTGAAAATCCCCAATTTGAGTTCAAAACTCTAATTCAACGAGTAATAATTTGAAAACAAGGATTTAGTACTAGTGTTCCCACCTTAGAGAAGCAAGACCGAGGATTTGAGGAAGCGTAGAAGCTATTTCGCCGAAACCCTAGCTCCAACACGAGCTCCAATGGAGAAAGAAGATGAAGAAGATGATGAATAGGGAAGGAGAAAGTGATTCGGCACTCCAATATTGTAGGAGGAAGAAGAAGTGGCAAGAATCTCCCCTCTCTCTCTCTCTCTAGAACTCTCTAGAGAGTGGTGGAGGTGTGTGGCTCGAAAATGACGAGTGTTGGGTGATAAATGGGTCAAAAACGGGTTAAAAACGCTCAAAACCGACATTCAGGTGAATCCCCCATGATCGATCATGAACCATTATGGAACTCTTCTAGAGGACCATGATCGATTATGGCCCTTCCATGATCGATCATGGAAGTCACTGTAACAGAAAATGACTTTCTGTGCCCAAAACGGACCTCAAAACGGTTGAATCTCGACTCGTCCCAAACACGAAATTTGTAGAGGGAAAAGAAATGAAGATGTGGCTGAAAACAGAGAGTCATTTGGATATCGGATGAAGAAGTTATGGCCTCTCAAAGTTGGCCAAAAATCTACGAATCGCGAAAAGTCGAAACACGCGATTGATGCTTCGGTTTTAACCCGAACCACCCGAATAACATAACGGTCACTCCCTCAAACTAAATGTACCTAACATGACATACTAGAACTATCGGGTCGGGTCTAAATGGCACAGAACCTAATGCTCTCTCTCTAACAGAGATTAAGCCATATAGGGCTTAAGAGAAGGTCAAAGCGGAAAAAGGAACACGGGGTAGTACATCTTCATTCTTGAAGAATTTTTCCAACTCTAAAAAAGAACCAGTTGTCCTCCCCCATGTCAATCCCACAACAGAGGAATTATTCCAATCTTTTGAAGAAATCTATTCAGCATAAAATGTTCCTCCACAGCAACAACAACAACCTCCCCCAGCACAAGAACCATAAGATGAACTTATGGTTAAAGATCCAAAATATGAGCTTGAGACAATTCATCTTAATGACCAAGCAAAATTCAAACAGCTCAAACACCAAACACAAACTCCCAATACCCGATGCCTAACTACTAACTAAGTTGCTCAATATATAGGCAACTGCAAAGTATTACAACCACAAAATTACAACAGTTGGAATGGTACATAGTAATGGCCTAAACAAGTGGCCGACAAAAGAAAATCAAAGGTCTAAACAGGTGACCAATATTAAAGCTAAACGACAAAACTATAACAAGTTTTTCAAAAGCTAAATGTTTTTCAGAAATAATACACATTTCTTTTTATATAACTCGGAATCCTCTGACTCAACTAATTCAACTCGCTACCGACAATGAGTTACTCAGTTTCGTTGCCATCTTCATTTGGATCATAGGCTGCATGGTTATCATAATCTGCATCTTTTGTTGCATCTTCCTCATCATCTATGAGGCCACCAACAAATGCATCTGTATCCGAGCTCTGGGATCCTGTAGACCAGAAGTTGTCTTCTGCATAGTTAAATAGGCAAATGGATAGATCGTTGCAATTTATATCTTCATGATTATGCCATGGGTCAATGCTGTATTGAACGTAATCAGGGATCTTTGTTACATCTACTTCATTCATAAAACAAATGTAGTTAAGGAAGTAAACATAGTCAAGGTTATATGGTTCTCAACTAGTTTTTGCCAAATTGTAGGTGTACCACTGCTGAATTATTGTTGTGTTTCCTTCACTTGGAGGGGGAGGAGTTCTTCTGGGATTGTGAAAAGTTATCAAGACGTAACGGTGAAAATGAGTTTGCAAATCTTTTTTCTATTGATTTACGGGTTTAAACCATCGGAGAAATGATAATAAGTTCTGAGATCCTGGGTGAGCTACATTATAGTTTGAATTATCTGTAACTCGACACCTGCTAGACTTAAATACTGCAAGAGGATGGGAGCATCAAAAATAAAAGTGACTGTGTTAACTCTGGTCAGATACCAAAGAAATACAAGGGCTAATTTTGGAAGACGGGTTGGTTTATGAATGTAAAAAATGGAACAGTATGGGTAGGATGGATGGAGTCGAAGACCTCTGAACACGATTCCATACTTTTGGAATGTGAGGTTTAGGAATTGGATGAACATGTCCTTATCTCGTTTGATAATAGCTTGATTTCCAATTTCTTTTTGAATCTCTAAAGGGAGGAGGGAGACTGCATCAAGAATCGGAAGAGTATGGAATGGATTAAGACTGCTGTTTGAAGAAGAGGGTTGATCATGAGAGGAGGTTCTGAAGGTACTTTAGTCCATGGTGGTGTATCATAAACTGAGAGAGGGGGTGAAGCTGGGACTGCTGGTGGAGGTGGCATTATGGCTTGAATTGTATAGAGCTGATTTTATAACTTCTTCTTCTCTTGTTGTTTTTCAGAGATAATCTTGTCTGCTAGAGTTAAATCTTTAACAGTCTAAGCAACGTGCAATAATTGTTCATGAAGAGATTGAATTCTCTTCTTCAAATTTGCTATAGCGGCATCCATACTAGAGAAGGTAACGATTTGGGATTCTATTATAGTCTGGGATGTGAGGATTTTATGCAAAACTCTGTTTTAAGCAATTGAGTTCTCTGCTTACCAATTCAAAGTGGCCTCAGCAGCATTAACTTGATTCAATTCACTAGTAGGACCTGTGGTGAGTGGATTTTTGATTTTCCACACATGCTTCATTCTTTGATGGACGTTTTCAAAATCATCAACAGGTGGAAAATGAGCATCATAATCCTCTAAAAGGGGTTCAAACATACAGCAGGGAATTGGTGCGGGGTTTGTGACTGTTGGTGATAGGGTTTTGATTTTTGGAATGGTTGGTTTATAGGTTTTATTTAAAGCTTTGAGGGATTTTTGGTGGTATGAGGAAAGATGAGGGGCCTGATAGGTGGTTTAGGAGTTGGAGGAGTAGGGGGGTTGCATACTGTGGTTTCTGGTGAAGGAGTGGGTTTGGAATCTTAGTGCAGAACATAGTAATCAAACTTTCTTGAGGGTTCACCAAGAATATTGACATGAGGGTCATTATTCTGAAACCTTTCATGCAACTCGTCCTAAGAAGAACGAATTCCTTTCTTTTTTCTCCTGTACTTACTTCTGGTCATATTTGGTTTGATGTATGCCATTGTGATCATCGTGAAGAAGCCAGTTTTCAAGTTAGCTTCATCAAGCTGATCTTTATAACTGGCTTCTTCACAATGATCACAATGGCATACATCATACCAAATATGACCAGAAGGATCTTTTCCTTCATAATAAGGACAACCATTAGTGCCAAAATATAGGATGGGCATCGGCTCATTTTGGAGTATAGGATCTGTAGGTAACGGCTGGAGAATATCAAAAGCCATAATTGGAGTAACACAGGGACATGAAACCTTAGGGGCTGGCATAGATCTATTAAAAATGACTTCAACAGATCTATCATTTTTGCGGAGAAATGTAAGCTGACTGGATGAAGCAGGAGCAGGATTTTCTTGTTCAAACAACCTTTCGTAAGCAGTAATCCATGTTTCTGGAAGCAACTTAATCAATTCATCATGGGGTATCTTCCTGGGGATCGAAGTAACATTGGGAGCTTGACTGGAATCCACTGTGAGCATAAAAGCTTCAGCTGTAAGGAATTGGGGATAGATAGATCGAACGCATGGTTTTGTATTCGATATATCATTTGGTGGTGGATGGTGGCTGCGGACGTGCCTTCTGCCATAGGAGCACCAGTGGTTTGGATCTGGATCTTGAGAGCATCCAGAAGGTAATGATCATCAAGAGGAATGTTGAAATTGGGAATAATTGTAACAAACACTATTCATGCATTCAAAGTAACTTGAACTGTACCTAAACATGCCTGCTGGTAATCTCTGAAACGAGAATCCACAAGCGCGATCATAGCAACAACTAGAAGATGTTTTCTGCGATGAAACGTAACAACAATATAGATTGCTCCAAAATAGAGGTGTGTGTAGCCTTGAGTAAGAGCCATTCGAGGTAATTCTGTTGGTAAGGGGATCGAAAATAAGTGTTCTTGTTGTCCAGATGGGACTTTTATATTATCAAGTTTAGAGGATTAAACATACTCTCGGATGGGTAGTTTAGAGGAAGAAGAGCTAATCAATTTACGAACAGTTTTAGTAAATGATTTAGGAGAGGACTTAGAAAATAGGATTTACCATAGGTAGATCCGTCTCATGAATTTTTTGATCTTCAGGTAAATAAGAAACTTCATGGAGAGCACTTAAATGATCACTACCAAACTTACTAGAATTAAAAGAGGAAAATGACAACGATGATGATGAACGGACTAATTAAGCACTATTATTAAGACGTTTTAAAAACTAAGCCATAGAAAATTTAAGACAAGCCAGATTTCTTTACCTTAGGTTTCAAACTAACGATTCTTTTCTTCCAAACAAAAGGTTTTCCAATAACCAGTTTTGACACTTCTGTCAAGTTGACTCTTTTATAATTCTATAGCCATGTTCTTCTTTTTAGCACAGTATTCCTGAGTTAAATGACTTCACAATGGCACTCCACCGCCTAAACTGTCAACAATCTCAAGGGACTTTCAGTTAACAAAGATAACACTTGCTACAAATTATAAAACTAACCCTGTTTTCTGAGCAAATTAGTTTCTATGTTTTCTGATGTGAGAGATCCACAAGATTTAGATCTGAGTGTTTTGATGTGAGAGATCCATATAAAATGGCAGTCACATAGCATACTAAACACAAACTTAATCTTTATATGGCAGACACATAGCATACTAAACAAAAAACCAAAATCTCATACTAATCAACAGGATGATTATCAAAAAGAAAACATGCCAGAATAGTGAGAACCTTAGTCTGAACCGTTGGTTAAGAAACTTGTAAGACGACTATTCACTAGAGGACATATTGACAACCAAATTGAGAGATACAATGATCAATCATGGGTATGCCCAAGATTGATCATAGTGTTGGCAGTGATTTCCAGTGGGCATTCATGATCGTGGGGTTGCCCATGATCTATCATGGTTTCAGGTTCTTTGTTTATTTAGTGTATTTTTGGCTCATTTTGTTAAAAAAAGACTTGTGTAAGACTTAAGAGCTAAAAGTTTGAAAGAATTTTTTCTTGTATGCTTTTAATCAACTCTTTGTTCTAATTATTAATATAAGCTATCAAACGAGTGAATTAGTGGTGTTTACGCCGACACCACGGTAAAACCTTGTTTTGTTCGATTGCTGCTTTATTTCCTATTTCTCTATTGCGGGTGTACTTTCTTGTGGCAGTTCCTTCAATTTATAATCCTTTGAGCTTGTGTGTTCACTCCGTGTTGCATCTTGCTCAGTTGTGAGCGGTTTGGCGCAACAAAACCAATGCTTGTGAAGCATCGGAATGGCTAGAAAAGAAGTGAATTTATTTTAGGCAATTGAATTTTAAGAAGGTGGTTTCCATTGAATTGAAAGTGTTTGATTAGCCTTATTTAAACCCTAAAAATATATTGTTTTTCATCAGTTGGTCTTAATCAAACAGCGAGACACGGATAAGTAATCGTGTAAGGTAGTAGTGTATATCTAGCCTATCATTATTGGTGGAGTTGCACCGCAAATAGTGTAAAAACACTCTGCACAATATAAGATATGTCATGAAAAATTCAGATGCTCCATACGACACATCATGTGTTGTTTTAAGGATCTCTTCTCCACGACACATTAAGGACTTTTGGTTCATTCCCCTTTTCCATCTTCAGGCTTCACATGTGAATGTAGGCATGCAACGCTTAGTCTCCCAGCCATCAATTATACACTGCAAGCTTCATGTGATACTTTAAAATTTTCACTATTTCTGATCTATATATACATGCATCATCTTATATTTAAAACACTCATATAAGCTCAATTCAAAACTTCGGAGACTTTCTCAATATTCATACAACCTCATTTCCTTCACTAAATTTAATAGAAGTTCTAGTATCATCTGCCATATTTTTTCTGAAGGTATAAATTAATCTACAGCATTTTTTTTATTTATCATTCATCTCAATCTCTTAATTTTTTTTTATTATTTACATTTTATGCATATTAATTTAATTTTGTAGAATGAAGTCAATCAAGAGAATGTTTGCCAAACAATCTACGAGGTATGTAGATGAAAGTAGATCTAGTAATTATCCACCAAGGCAAAACAGCGCACAATGTAGATTGACACAACGTCTATAACAACCGCTTGTGATTTCTTTGCCAGTTCTCTTTTTTTTATAGTCTCTAATAGCGCAAATTGTCGTTCGAGAGGCAAGAGTTGGTTAAGGTAATCCTTGAGTGGTTTAGAATTTTTTCACACTTCATTTATATGTTTTTACACTCTCCTAATAGTTCGTAACCCATTTCGAGTGGTCCGGGCAAAATTCGAAAATTTGCCTCCTAAATTGCTTTTACCGAAAAGTGACCTTTCTAGCTTGTTAAATCCATAACTTATTCATCCTAAGTCCAAATGAGTCCCCATTTGAGCCATTGGAAAGGTAATTCAATTATCTAAAACCTTCGTGTTTTGGCTGAGACCCAATTCCAACTCTATAATGGCCAAAACTGAGCGTGAAGTGGCCGAACTAACAAAAATAGCATCAGTGGACATATTGGTGCATCCGTCGACTGATGGTTGTGCCTTAGTCGACTGATGACCTTTTGTAGGGTTAAAAATTAAATTTTCTAGTATTTTGACCCCATTTTTATACAACCAAAACCCTCTCCTTCCCCATTTTTGAGCCTTACACCCTAGAGAGAGTTATAGAAAGAGATTTAAAGAGAATTGAGTGGAAATCTTCAATTGATTCATGATCCTATAAGATTGGGCATAGATTATTACTATTCATCTTCTTCTCCACTTGTTCTGCACCATTTTAGGGCACAAAATAGGGGGTTTGAAACTAGGTGCTTCTCTGGCTTGTTTCGGTGGCGAATCTTCGAGGGATTAACCCTATTAAGGTGGGAACAATAGTATTCTAACATGTTTTCTAACATTTACAACTTATTCATCTTAAATCCAACAAAAGTAATGGTTTAGTATACAAATTCCAACATTGGCACGTTCAAGAGAGCTTGGGGTGTTTTATTGAGATTTCTTAGTTTGATTTGCATCATTTATGACTTCTAAAACATTTTAATACATAAAGCCCTAACTGTTTATAGATTATGACAAATATTGGCATATGACCTATACATACGCAAATAGTTGTATACACAAAAACTAAGATACGCATGTATGTAATGTTATACTTGGAGTTCAAAGTATAATTGGAGTAGTAAATTGTATTTGTGGTATTATTGTTGTACTTGAGCTCGTGGTTCATCTTTCATTCAATTTATGACATAGCGAGCCAGTCCGTAACTATGCTGGGCAGTATTATGATTATGTTTTGAGTAAAGAAAGTATTGAGAACTCAAGGGATGATTTATATAGAACTTATATACTATGAAAACAATATTCTACTTGGCTTCGTGCCAAATTAACAGAAGGCTTCGTCCTTCCTCTTCCCCTTTCCCGAAGAACCTGTAGAAGTACCTATATAGAAAATAGTAGGAAGTCAACCGAACTCAGTGGGAACCATATATAATAAATTAAATTTGGAAAAAGTAGTAAGACTTCCTTTACCCGTTATATATACACACATATGTAAGTAGCTTCTACCAACAATCTTGTAATATAATTGTTACGGGCTTCACCCCAAAACTCTCGAATCACAAATCTCAACGATAACCGTGTCTATCCAAGCGTACAACCAGGTCTGCATTTGGTGGCCTTTCAACTACGTGGCAGCAGGGCCTCCCGTTATTTTTCGTGCACGGTTTCGGGTCTTGCACCTAGGGGCACTCTGTCCCAACTTAAGGTCTCAATCGTTAGAGACGAAACCTGGGACCGATCGTGGACTAGCGCTAGTAATAATTCACTAAGCAAACCAATTGGCTCTCATCCAAGAAAACAATTACAACAAGCATTCACAATTCTCCATTTTGTATAAAACTCAACACTTCAAGTAATAAGTGAAATTCTCGTATAGATGAACCCAACAAGCATAAATAATTTTTTATTAGTTGCCCCATAAAGAAAATTCCACCACTTGGCCCAATAAAAGACATTACATGTTTTCTAACAAAGTTCTTTATTTGTAAAATATAGTCCAAGTGGGTTTTGATGAAAGACAAGTATTTCATAGAAATTTCTTGCTGAATTATGCTATTTGAGCCATATGTAGACTACTAGAATCATTAATTTCAACACTACATCATAATCTCACCATGCACCTAAAACATGTGTAGATAACTTAGGTTTTTAAACAAACAAGTAATAGAAGAAGAATAAATAATAATAAGGTAGAAAAATAGTTTTGATACTAGATTCCCACCGCTACGAAGCTCTAATTTCGAAAATGATGGTGTGGTGATGTCTACTCCTCAAGAAACTGAAACCCTAAAGCTTCGTCGAGCTTTTAATAGAGGTGCGGAAGGTTGAAGATGAAGTATAAGAAGATTTGGAAGCCAAAGCTTGACTTAATGGATCGGATTTCTTCGAAGCTTTAAAGAACTCTCTCCTAGGTTGCTCTCAAATCCCTCACTTTCCCTTGGAAAGCTTTGGTCAAAAATGAAGGAGAAAAGGGGTTAAAAACGTGAGTTTTCTGGTCAAACATGGTCAAAATTGACCTACAGGCTTACCATGATAGATCATGGTCCCCCATGATCGATCATGAAGTGTTCTGGAGTGCTCTGGTTTGCCCATGATCGATCATGGTCTTTCATGATCGATCATGGTGACTGCTACAACAAACTGTCACCTTAGGAGCCCAAAATGAGCCTTGAAACGTCCAAATCTTGACTCGAGCCAAACACGAAACTTGTAGAGGGAATGAGAGGAAGATTTTTCCACAAATGGGGAGTCATTTGGACATCGTATGAAGAAGTTATGACCTCTAAAAGTTGGCCAAAATTTAGTAGATTGCGTAGAATCAAAATGCGCGTTTAAGATGTCGTTTTCAATTCGGACCACCCGAATGATGAAACAATTGGTCATACAAACTTAATTACACTATAACAACATATCTAAGGTTTGAAACTACAAGTAGGTAAATTGCATCATAAGAATGCTAGCTGAAACACAACTTATCAACTACATCAAATAAGGTGAGAGTTTTCAAAAGTAAATTGAGTCTAGGGGATTACAACCTCCCCTCCTTAGAAACTTTCGTCCTCGATGTGGGTATTTCGCCTGAATTGAATAGATGTGGGTATTTCGCCTGAATTTTCGACTCGTGCTCCCACGTGGCTTCTTCCACGCCATGATGTCGCCAAATGACTTTCAACAAAACAATTACTCTATTACTAAGGACTTGTTCTATGCGATCGACCATAGCTATTGGACATGTCTCGTAAGATACATCCTCATTGATTTCAAGTTCTTCAGTCGAGACAATATGAGAGGGATCCGGCACATATTTACGAAGCATTGATACATGGAATACATTATGAACACACTGTAGTGAAGGGGTAAGGCTAAACAATAAGTGACTGATCCTACACGCTGAGTTACTTTAAACGGTCCAATGTACCTCGGGGCCAACTTCACCTTGTTTCCAAAGCGCACTACGCTATGACGAGGCCTGACTTTAAGGAATACATAATCTCCTACTTCAAACTCAAGTGGTATGCGCCTCATATCAACGTAACTTTTCTGACGACTTTGGGCTATTATCAATCGTTGTTTGATCAGCTTGATCTTCTCAGTAGTTTCTTGAACTAATTGCGATCCAAGTAATAAAGCCTCCCCGGCCTCAACCCAATACACGGGCGATCTACAAGGTCTGCCATATATGGCCTCATAAGGAGCCATACCAATACTGGCTTGAAAACTATTATTGTAGGCGAATTCGGCTAAAGGGAAGTAGTTGTCCCAATTACCCCAGAAGTCCAAAACATATGCCCTAAGTATATCCTCAATAATTTGGATTGTCCTCTCTGACTGGCCATCAATTTGAGGATGGAATGCTGAACTAAAAGTCAATCTTGTGCCCATGGCTTGCTGGAGAGCTTCCCAAAATTAAGATGTTAAATGAGGGTCACGATCAGAAACAATTGACAATGGTACCCCATAGAGTCTAACGATTTCGTTGACATAGAGTTTCGCTAGCTTTTCTAAAGAATCAGTTTCACGGATTGGTAGAAAATGGGATCATTTAGTGAGTCGATCAACAATTACCCATACTACATCATGCTTCTTTTGCTTTCTTGGCAATCCCATGAGGAAGTCCATGGTAATGTTTTCCCACTTCCACTGGGGAATGGGAAGAGGCTAAAGTTGCCCTCCGGGTTTTTGGTGTTCAATTTTGATACACTGGCATGATAAATAATGTGACACAAAGGTTACTACATCACACTTCATACCCTGCCACCAGTAAGTGCATTTTAGATCTTGGTACATCTTGGTACTACTCGGATGACTGGTAAACTGGGAATTGTGGGCTTTGACCAGAATTGTTTGTTTTAGTTCATTGTTGGAACGTGGCACTATTAATCTCCCCTTATATCGAAGGCCTCCATCCTCACCCAAGGTGACATTCTCTACCTGCTCACTAATCATAATTTTATTCTGACATTCGACCAGATCCCCATCACTTTTTTGACACATAATTACTTGGTTATGCAGAACTGGAGTAACTACAAGATTAAACAAGAAGGCCATGTTTTGCCTGCGATGAACCACCAGATTGTATTGCTAGAGTTCCTCAAGTAGTCTCCACTCGCGACACCTCAAGGAAAAAATGGAACCTTGTGATTTGCGACTAAGTGCATCAGCTACAACTTTGGCTTTACCTGGATGATATTGAAGAGTGAAATCGTAGTCCTCTAAGTATTCAACCCAACGGTGTTGTCTTAGGTTAAGGTCTTTCTGTGTAAAAATATACTTAAGGCTTTTGTGATCGGAGAATACCTCAAATCGTTCTCCATTTATGTAATGGCACCATATCTTTAATGCCAAAACAACGGTAGCAAGTTCAAGATCATGAATTGGATAATTCTTCTCGTGAGTCTTCAACTGACGAGACGCATATGCAATTATATGTTCAAGTTGCATGAGGACACAACCCAAACCCAGATGGGATGCATCACAACAGATAACATAGCCTAAGCCTCTCTCTGGCAAGGAAAGAACTGGAGCAGTGGTCAAGCGGTACTTTAACTCATTAAAGGATTCTTCGCATCTATCATCACACATGAAGGGTACACCCTTTTGTGTAAGTGGAACAGCTATGCATGAGAAATTTTCGACGAACCGCCGGTAATAACTGGCCAGCCCAAGAAAACTACAAATTTTTGATACATTGGTGGGACGGTTCCAATTCAAGACGGCCTCCACTTTAGTGGGATCCACAGAGATACCTCCTCGTGAAACAATGTGTCTGAAAAATTGATGGAGACATAAATACAGGATCGTTTGATATTGCGTATAGATTGAACAAAAAACTTTTGCTAAAATCCTATAAGAATAAAAGGGTTTCACCTTTGTGGATCATGTAGAGGATCCATATGAGGAGACTAGGGTTTAAAAGCATCAGATTACGATTTGGTCAGATTTTTTTCATTCTCGCTGGGCTGTGAAAATCAATTGTTTTCGCCACCGAAAAGACTTCTGATTGTCCTGATTTCCCATAATATATAAGTAACTTTGCGTTCCGAATGACATGTCCAAAAATCAGCCCGATCCAACGGTGCGATAAAAAGTTACAATTGATTTACGATTGCAATGCTGAAAACCTGAAGATCTTCTATCGTATTTCTTCCGCCATCAAATCTTGCACCAAGTGTGGGCTATGGTATCACCAAGATTTTCCCCTCACTCAATATAACAAACCCTAACTCATGAGAATTATATTGTTATATTAAGAAGAGACAAGGCCGGCGTATATATAAGGCTACAATAGCGACCTTAAGGAGAAATAAGTGTTTGGGCTTCCTATGGAAAGTTGGAATCCTAATTCCACTATGAATTAGTTCCTTCCATAAATTATAATTCACACCACTAAAGAATTATAATTGCACTCCCGTCCTTATCTCAAAATTATATTTCGAGCTCCTTATTATTCTCCCCACGTTAAGATTATAGATAACCGTCATTTAAATTAAATTACTGACAATTATATTTAAATGACTTCTTAATCCTTGAGCCTATCACTTAACTTATTTGACATGTCGGATTAACATAATCCACCTGCAGGATTTGGCATGATCAAAACTTATAAGCTTCTCAAGGGCTATCATAAATCCTTATACCGGGACATGGATTTCGTCAATAATTAATATTCATCATACATATAGTGTCGTCATCCAATTCACGAAGATTATTGATCAATAAATGAATCTCACTCTTAATGAGTCAAAACAACAAACACTACATATATATGTCTATTAATTATTTCAAGATTAAGAGCATAAGTAATCATAATAACCATGGAATTTTAAATTGTTTTATATAGTCAGTATAAAAACAATTAACTCAAACTGGTCCTATTCAATACACACAAAGTGTACTAGCACAACGAGTTAAAACTATACCGTTTTCTGTAGTTAAGATAAACTACTAAAACTTGTGCTACAATCCTATCGATGGGTGTCCAATTCCATCTAAGACTGTGAACAATTAAACTTATATTCTATAAGAAACGATGATATGATCTTCTGTATGTAAGCTATACTCTACACACCAAATCATCTACTATATAGAATAAAAGACACACATGCACAATATTTAAATAAATAATATAATGCAACTATTGCCCATAAAGATTCTCATTAAAATAGTAAAACCGAGTTTATAACATATCCAAACCAACAACAAAATTATGGCTTTTAGTATATCACTCTAACAAAAATTTCACCTCATCCCTCTAAAAATCATATTTGGAGAACTTTGCATAGAGCTGGTGATTTCTAAGCAGCTAAAGAGCAATACGAAGATGCTTCTTATGCTCGGCCTCGGAACGAGAGTAAATGAGGATATCATCAACAAAAACCACCACAAACTGATCTAAGAAAGGCCGAAAAATGCGATTCATAAGGTCCATGAATGCAGCCGGTGCATTAGTTAGCCCATAAGGCATGACCAGAAATTTAAAGTGACCATAGCGGGTACGAAAGGTTGTTTTAGGGATATCCGTCTCACAGACACATAGTTGATGATAATTCGACTGCAAATCAATCTTAGAGAAGAAATAAGCACCTCAAAGCTGGTCAAATAAATCATCAATACGCGAAAGAGGGTACTTGTTTTTAATTGTAACCTAATTAAGTTGACGATAATCGATGCAGAGACGGAGTGACCCATCAGCCTTTTTGGCAAACAAGACAGGTGCTCCCCAAAGGGATGAACTATGCCTAATGAACCCTTTAGATAAAAGATCATTTAGTTGAGTCTTGAGCTCACCTAGCTCTGCTGGAGCCAAACGATAAGGTGCAATAGAAACGGGTGTGGCTCCCAGTACTAAATATATACTGAATTCGATCTCCCGGTGCGGGGCAATCCGTGCCAGTCATCAGGAAATACATCTAGGAACTTATTAATGACAGGGACGTCTTGAGGAGTCAACAGTGTGATTTCGGTATTCACTATGCTTGCTAAACACCCAATGTAATCTCGTTGTTCCTTCTTGAGAGCATAAGTTACCAGATATAGATTGTATTTCCCTCCATAAAAGATAACTTTCTCACCCCAAGGATGAGAGACGATAACTTTCTTAGCGTGACAATCTATCGTGGCTTGGTACTTCGTTAACCAATCCATCCCAAGGATTAAATCATAAGGACTCATGTCGATTAGAAGAAAACTATCCTCCATGTGACAAACGAAGTGAAAGGAGATAATTACTGAGTAATAATGGCTTAAACAAACACTAACTCTTATAGGCATGTCAATAGTAATGGCTACATCTAACTTCTTTGGTTTTAAACCCAAACTTACAGCACATGCAATTGATATGAATGAGTGAGATGCACCAATATCGAATAAAACTTTGACACTAGTGTTAAAAAGAATGAGACTACCTTCCATCACAATATGTTCCTCTTGGCTTGCCACCAAAGTCAAATTGAAGACTCGGCCCCCTTGGCTTCCTTGGCCCTGTGGCTGACTTGGGTGATAGGTAGATTGTTGCTGCTGAGATAGGTAGTTCCCTTGATACTATCCCTGGCTCGGAGTTCGATCATGGTATGATGACTGAGATGAACGGCTTTAAAACTTACCCGACTGGCCTCTCCCGCTTCTTCCACCTTTACTATGCCTACTATTCTGGCTCATCTCTTCCTTTCGATCCTACTTTAGGCAATCTTTGCGATAGTGATCATGACTGCCACAGATAAAACACCCGGAGTGTGGCCCACTACTGCCTCCATTGTTAGTGTTGTTTCCTCCAAAAGATTTTGAACTAGAACAAGTTTTCTTGTTCTTATCCCATCGGCCCCTCCAATCATTTCCTCTCCTCTTGTTCGCTGGTCCCATAAGATGGGTGGTTTGTTTAAATTAGCTGTCGAGCTTAAGGGCCACTTCAACACAGGCTTTGTAAGTGGGAAATTTCGTGAAACCCATTATACGGCGATATTGAACTTTAAGGCCATTGAGAAATCTCTCTTGTTTCTGCTGATCAGAAATCCCCATCACATACATGCTTAGCTCCTCGAACTTAAGACGATACTCCTCAACCGACATTCTCCCCTAAATCAAGTTGTAGAACTCATCTCACTTTGCTCTACAGTATGCATCAGACACGTATTTATCACGGAAGGCTCTATCAAACTCAGCCCACCCAGCAATCACATTAAGTCCACCAATGGATCTCCACCATCGTAGTGCACTGCCCTCAAGCTTTAAAGAAGCGAATCCAACCCATATTTTCTCAGGGGCATTCAATATCCTGAGTTGGGAGTGGATATGATAGAGCCATCCTTCAACGGCTTCGGGTCCAGGTGACCCGTCAAACTTTGGTGGCTGTAAACGATTAAATTCCTTAAGGTAATAAACCTCATCATCCTCCCCTCCTTGAGGGTCATGCTCAACATTCACCTCTTCTTCATCATCATTGGTGGTGTACCTAAGAGCTTAGGTGCGGCTAGGACCGACACCGCTACTAGTACCATGATTGTTCTTAAGGACACCGGTGAGTTTGTTGAAACACCCACTCATTATAGTTTCCAACCAGGCAGCCAAATCTTGATTAGAACCACCCCCGATATCCTAATTCTCAATGGGTTCCCCCTCACCTGGATTGTCATGTTGATAAACCGGCCTCTTACTTCCTTTCTTCGGTCCCATTCTATAGAAAAAGAAAAATATGTTTAGTACAACAAGTATCACATGATAACATGGAATTGAAAGACGAAGTGAACATCTAAGGAATATGAAATAAACTTTCTGGGTAGAACCCAATTGGCCATCTCGTTTCGATTTTAGTTAGTGGCAGTATACTAATGATTTATATGATAGTCATCTGTTGCACTGCGGCTGACTATAATATAACCCATTAGTCCCTCTGCTACTACGCTAGAAACGAAAATAAGTTCCTCGAGTTTCTCCCAATCTCGATGAATTAGAATAGATATAATTAACACAAAGTCAAATTTCCTATTATACCCCACTCTCGCCGAAAGGAAAAGAAACCAATGCCTCTGATACCAACTTGTGATGCCCTAAATCCCGTTAAGAAGATTTACCCTCCGAGACACGGTTAGTCATGGAGCCGTACTCGACGGCGATCCAAAATAAGAAGAACAAAGAACAATAAGCAGCGATTATATCCATGAAACTAAAATTTACACCATAACCATATCATATAAGGTATATGTAACAAGCCTCTAATGAGGGCCCAAAACACAAGTCCACAATCCTTAATTTACATATCAGTCATCGAGAAAATATATATTACATATCATATCGCCGATGTAAACAAAATATTAAGATTAATGGTCCTTCCACTCGAAGGACCTCAGCTAACTATGAAGTAGGAAATGAGGCAGTCTAAAAAGCGTCGTCGTTCCTCTTCCTCTTTCTCGAAGAACCTGTAGAAGTACCTATATAGAAAATAGTAGGAGTGAGTCAACCGGACTCAGTGGGAACCATATATAATAAATTAAATTTGGAAAAAGTAGTAAGACTTCCTTTACCTGTTATATATACACACATATGTAAGTAGCTTCTACCAACAATCTTGTAATATAACTGTTACGGGCTTCACCCTAGAACTCTCAAATCACAAATCTCAACGATAATCGCGTCTATCCAAGCGTATAACCAGGTCTGCATTTCTTGGCCTTCCAACCACGCGGCAGTAGGGCCTCCTGTTATTTTTAGTGCATGGTTTCGGGTCTTGCACCTAGGGGCGCTCTGTCCCAACTTAAGGTCTCAATCGTTAGAGATGAAACCTGGGACCGATCATGGACTAGCGCTAGTAATAATTCACTAAGCAAACCAATTGGCTCTCATCTAAGAAAACAATTACAACAAGCATTCACGATTCTCTATTTTGTATAAAACTCAACACTTCAAGTAATAAGAGAAATTCTCGTATAGATGAACTCAATAAGCATAAATAATCATTTATTACTTGTCCCATAAAGAAAATTCCACCACTTGGCCCAATAAAAGACATTACATGTTTTCTAACAAAGTTTGTTGTTCGTAAAATATAGTCCAAGTGGGTTTCGATGAAAGACAAGTATTTGATAGAAATTTCTTGTTGAATCATGCTATTTTAGCCATATATAGACTACTAGAATCATTAATTTCAACACTACATCATAATCTCACCATACACCCAAAATATGTGTAGATAACTTAGGTTTTTAAACAAACAAGTAACAGAAGGAGAATCAAATAATAATTAGGTAGATAAATAGTTTTGATTCTAGATTCCCACCTCTACGAAGCTTTAATTCTGAAAATGATGGTGTGGCGATGTCTAATCCCTAAGAAATTGAAACCCTAAAGCTTCGCTGAGCTTTAATGGAGGTGCGGAAGGTTAAAGATGAAGGAGAAGAAGATTCGGAAGCCTAAGCTTGACTCAATGGATCGGATGTCTTCCAAGCTCTAAAGAACTCTCTCCTAGGTTGCTCTTAAATCCTTCACTCTCCCTTGGAAAGCTTTAGTCAAAAGTGAAAGAGAAAGGGGGTTAAAAACGTGAGTTTTCAGGTCAAAAGTGGTCAAAATTGACCTACA